>JBAMNC010001597.1:42500-90272 GCA_037902135.1 Cetoscarus ocellatus | reverse complement strand
GAGAAAGAATTCTCCTCCACAGCTCCAACAGTCAGTGTCCTCAGAGAGAGCTGATGAAGGACAGGTGATGGAGCACAGGTGAGCATGAACCTGTCCCAGCTCTTATGGAACATGCTTCAAATATCAAGTTCAAAATGAGTGAATATTTGACAGAAACAATAAAGTTTATCAGTTTGAACTTTAAATATCTCGTCTCTGTCGTGTATTCAGTTGGTTGTAGGTGAAAAAAGATTTGAAATCATTGTTTTCTGACTTTATTTACTTTTACACAGCGTCCCCACTTCATTGGAAAGGGGCTGTATGGGTTACTCCAACAGCTCGTCACTGTTGACCCAAAGGCCTGTGGAAGCTCACATACCTGTTGAGGTGATGCACCATCTGCTGGTCTGCCTGGTGCTGGAGTTGGAGGTGGATGGCGTGCGGGGCGTGCAGGGCGGGCCGGTCCGGCGTCTGCGTCTCGTTCAGTTTCCGAGCCAGATCGAAGCACTGGTTCCTCAAACACTCCAGACTGCTGAGACACACCTCCTCGCCGCTCTCGTCTGTCTGGACCCTCACCCTCCCGTTAGGGTGGCTGCCGTCGTCCACCATTGTGCCTTCTGGGTAACCGTCCTCGGGCAGCATGGCGCCGTGACCCTGTGCCAGGAGCTTCAGGGAATCTACCGTCTCCCTGACGACATCGCTGTCCAGATCCACGCTCAGCTCGCCCTTCCTGTCGCCCTGATCGCTCCCGTCGTCCTCGTCCTCGTCCTCGTCCTCCCCCGCGCTGTTGGAGGAGTTGCTGTTCATCTCGGACTCCGTCATGGCCTGGTAGGCGGCGTCCTCGGCGATCTTTCCCAGGTTGAGGAGCGACTTGGCGACCAGCTCGTCGTAGTTCTCGTACTCCTCCCCGGTGCCGTTCCCGGCGCTGATGGTGCAGCTGTTGTTGTTGTCGTCCTTCTGGATGGGCAGGAGCTTGGACTGTCCTCCGGGCTTGTAGTGGTTCTCCACTGAGGAGGCAAAAGCAGACGAGAAGCTCTCAAACTCTGAAGCATCTTACACCACAGCCAGGAACAATCAGCACGGCCAACAACAGAAACAGCAGGAAATGGGTCAAAACACGAGAAGATGGGTTCATTTAGTGGATAATAAACCATCTGTTCATTTGTAGGAAGAAAGATCTGCAGATGAAAAGGAAATGGAGCTCTTAGAGCATCAGAAACACGGCCGATCAGCCTTCTGCTGATGTTTCTGAAGATGTCAGACTCATCCCTGCCAATTACCGTCCTGTTTACTCTCAGAAAAACACACGAAACCAAGAGCCAGGCCGGGCCGGGCCGGGCCGGGCAGAACCGGGCAGAGACAGGCCTCGCCGTTGATTTTTGGGGAGGAATGAGAGCTGACTGAGGACGGGAGGCGTGAGGTGCTCTGATTCAGGAGCCATAAATATTCTCAGGAGGAGCCCATGTGACGAGGAGGGGGGCTGGAGGTGGTGTGTGTGTGTGGGGGGGCATTAATAAGCTCCTCAGCTGATTATTCGTGAGGCTGTCAGAACCGATTGAGGACACAGGGATGCCGAGGGAGGGGGGCGATCGAGGAAAAGTTGTTGGACAGGGAGAGAGAGGAGCATCTGGTCCACCAGAGATCTTCATCAAGATCTGCTCCTTCCTGAGTCCACGACGCAGGACGGTCACATCTCATCTCTGCATGAAGCTGAGTCTCAGTGAAGTCTGCAGACGCTCCTCAGATACGTGATTGTGAGTGCAGTAAAAACGCTGATGTTGACCTCAGTTTTTCTGCGAGTCAGACCATGTTGGTGAAGTTTAAGGAGAACTGCTCAAGTATTTTTGAGATATAGTATTGTGTATATATATAGTATATATAGTATTTTGAGATCTTGTCTGACATCTCTCACCCTGGACAATGTCTTTTCAACCTCCTGCCCTCTGGCAGCAGATACAGAAGCATGAAAAGCAGCACTAACAGACTAAAAGACAGCTTCGTCCATGGGCCATCAGACTTTTAAATTCCTGAGAGAGGAAACAAAATGTGCCATCAGTGCTGTGGGCATAGTGCAATACGCTCAGGCCACTTTATTTGAACCAGCTGGTTACTTTATATCAAATATTTATATTTATAGTTTTTAATAGTTGGATGATTGTGTGTGTTTCTAATGTCTCCTTTATTTGTAGACCACTCAAACATATTTCACTGTATGTACAGCATGCAAGGACAATAAAGGCTATTCTATTCTGCACACTTCCGCCATTTTTGTACATTGTTGTGATTTTCATTTGTATATTTGGTGATCATTTTGGCTGCACTACAGCTTATGGCATGAATTTTTGCATGAATGTTTCTTTCTGGCATATTTTTAAATATAATGTCAGTTACTCTATTAGACACTACAGACACTTTTGCACCTCTGAGGACGCTCGAGTACACACAAACAAAAAAACTGCTTTAAAATCCTTTAAACTACAAATATTCACTAGTTATTTCACTACTTGTTTTATTCAATTATTAATTATGAATCTTATCTATAATTCATGTCCTTGCACATTCAATTAATTATATTTTTGTATTCGTGTTGTATATATTTGCAAGTTAATTTTGTGCTTTTCTTTCATATCCCTGTTTTTCACGTACAAAAGTGTTTCACTGCCAGGTGAGGAGAAACGACTTTTCCGTTTTTCTGAATGTCCTGTAAATACGGCAAAGTGACAAATATGACTTTAAATAAAAAAGTTCACCTCATGAGCAGATTCACAGAAACAGCTGTCTTTATATGCATCCTTATTCTTGTGTAAATAGCAGCTGCTGTCATTTCACTGTTTTGTTTCATGTTTCTTTTTAAATAAGTGTTTTTAGTCAGCCCTGTGATTGGCCCATGGTGCTGATGAAGGTTCAGGATCATTCATCTCTGTGAGGCTCACCTTACATCCCGTCTCAGAGATATTCCAGACTCTGAGCTCCGGCTGCAGACTGAATCTGATTTAATACTTCTGGAGGCTTTGGGCAAATATTTGGTTTTCCACACCTGGCAAAGCTCAGCCTCCGACGCAAAGGAAGAAGTAATGAGAAAAGTCCAGAGAGGAGGAGAAGTGTGAGACAGAACTTGACTTCCTTTATTATATCAACACTCATGAATGACCCCGTCTACCCACCCTGACTCATGCTGTGAGGAGGAGCTCTGATTTATCCGATCTGCTGTAAGACCAGAGTGGGACTTAGTGAATGATGAAATCTGATCAGGACTTTAAAAAGTCTGGGGTCTGCATGTGGTCTTCTCCTCCCGGCTCAGGTCCTCCACCAGAGGTCTGGGACCTCCAGAGACCTCTGACGTGGCTCCTCGAGTGCTCCAATCACCACGGGGACCACTGTGGTCCTCACTCCATCACTCAGCTGCTCCTCCAGCCCTCCAGCTTCTCACCTGGTGTTACCTCCTCCTCCTCCTTCAGGCCAGACCTGGAGGTCCCTCAGGACCTCGGCCTGGTCTTTCTCCACCACCCTGGGAGGCGTCTCCCTTTATTACTGCAGGACTTTTCTCCACAGATCATCAACTACACTTCTACAAGGGCCCGGCATATGCTCTGAGGCTAGATTTAAGAAAAGAAGAACGATAATCACAGACATGAAGACATGTTTTGGTCCAGTTCAGATAAGTCTGTGGCCCATCCTGCAGCCACAGAGGGTTTCACTGATAGTCTGTATTTAACCACAAAAAGCCATAAATAAAACAACTACACATCTTTACACCGCACACTTTCTCAGTTTGGTAAGACAGAAGAAAAGAAAAGAAGAGGCTGGACTTTTTTTTAATCTGGGCGTTAAAACATTCTGGGATTAAATTTAGAATTTGGGGAAAAAAGTCAGAATTCAAAGATTCAATTCTGACAATAAATTTAGTATAGTTGGTGAAATTTTTTAGAATTTTGAGATGAAATTAAGTATTCTGTGAGGCCCACATTAAAATTCTGTCACTAGATTTAAACATTTTGAAAGCAAATAGTCTGAATTTTGAAAAAAATTAAAATTCTAGGGGAAAGGGTCAGAATTCTGAGATTAATTTAGAGTTTTTTGAGGGGGAGCATCATAATTTTGTCATTTAATTTTTAATTTTGGAGGGATATATTCTGAAAATATTTTGATATTCTAGGCAAAAAGAGAAAAATTCAGAAATCAAAGTAAGAATTCTGAAGAAAAAAGCAAAAAATAATTTTTTAAATTCAAGAATTCTTGAAATCCTGATTTATTTCTCAGTCATTAAAAAGTTTCATCCACAACAAAGACAGAACTTTGACTTCAGGACAATACTGGGATCAGAAATGAAGCAGAAGTTGAAATCTGTAAACTCACCATGGGGTCGACTCTGCTCCTCCTCTTCTTCCTCCTCCTCCTCCTGCTCTTCATCCTCTCCCTCTTCCTCCTGCTCCTCCTCATCATCACCATCCTCCACGCCCTCCTCCTCCTCCTCCATCCCCTCTTCCTCCTCCTCTTCCTCCTCAGCCTGCTCCGCTCCCATCCCCGCGTCCGTCCTCTCCACCTCTATCTCCTCCTCCTCCTCCTCCTCCCCCTGCTCCTCGTTGTCCTCTGAGAACTCGTCCTCCACGTCTCCGTCCTCCTCCTCGTCTCCTTCTCTCTCCCCTTCCTCTTCTTCCTCGTCCTCCTCGTCCACTACCTCCCCCTGCTCCCTCCCCTCCGGCCCGACCCGCACGGCGCCGTCCTCGTAGTCCTCCTCCTCCTCCTCGTCTTCCTCCTCCCCTGGGCAGGAGGTGATGAAGGGCCTCCTCTTGGCAGCGGGCTCCAGCGGCTGCTTCTCCAGAGCCTTCCTCTTCTTGGCCAGCGGGCAGCCGTAGACGCTGTGAGGAGACAGAGGGCACACAGACCATCAGCACACACACTGATCTGCTGCTTCTGCTGGATCTTTGGAGAGCTCACACCTCAGACCTCCTCCTCTGAAGCTAACGCCGCTCGCTCTGCGGTCAAACAGCTCTTAAAGCACAGACGGATCAGGAGCAGGCTCAAGGCCGACGCTGCAGAGCGAGGATACAGCCCTTCAGAGCTGCAGAGGATGATCTCTGAATGGGCGAAAGTTTGTCTCTACACCTGCTCAGTAAGAACAGCCTCCTTACAGGCCGGATGCACAAATCTTCAGACTGTGACAGCGAGAAAAGACGGTCTACACTTACTACGACCAAACATCTGCACGTTCTTCTAAATGATCCAGGTCTACAAATTACTCTGGATTATTGACACAAATAGCTAAACAGCCAATCACATGGCAGTAACTCAATCCATTCAGCCGTGCAGACATGGTCAAGACGACCTGCTAAAGATCAAACTGAGCATCAGAACCAGTGTTCATTTTGTTGACTAATTATTTTCATCATAGTTTTTTCATCAACAACCTTTTTTCCCCTGACAAAAACTAGACAGTAACTAATAAAAACAAGTGCACATGGACAAAAACTCAAACTAAATTAACTGACATTTTCATCAACAAATAAAAACCAGACTAAAATGTTTGACAGAGACTTAATCCAATCAGACCTAATTTGGTCATGTAGAAAGTAGAGACAAGTTAGGAATATATCCAATCACAGCTACTTTGGTTGTGTGGAAAGGTTGGATGAGTTCAGAGGGACATCCAATCACAGCTGCCTTAGCTTGGTGGTGGTGGGATAAGTTGTGGAGCGATCCAATCAGAGCTCCTCTCTTTATGAATTGATATATTCATGTAGAGCAGGTTCACTGTTTGTTGTCAGTTCTGGTATTGTAACTGAGATGCTCTGCCAGGTAGCCTAAATAAAGGTGACTGCATTTCACACAAAAGTTCAATTTGTTTCTGTTCATTTATACATTCAGACTTTACTAGCATTCAATAAAGGGTTATTAGATGTTTGATTTTATCCAAGTGTAAAAAATGACTTCAGAAATTCAAGGAAACATAAAAATGCCTTACCCTTTACACTTCATATTTTAGTCGACTAAATTTACAGCAGATTTCATCGACTAAAATGTTGTGTAATTTCATCAACTAAAACTAGACTAAAATGAAAATAATTTAGATGACTACATTATGACTGAAACTAGAAGATATTTTATGCAAAAGACTAAAACTAAAACTAAATTAAAAAGGGCTGTTAAAATGAACACTGATCAGAACAGAGAGGAAAGGAGACTTCAGTGACTTTCAACATGGTATGGTTGTTGAGTATGTCACACACTGCAGATCTACTGGCATTTTCATACACAACTAAATCTATAGTTAACAGAGAATGGTCCAAAAAGAGTGAGTATCCAGTGAGCAGCAGTTCTTCGCACCTTGTTGATGCCAGAGGTCAGAGTGGTTGGAGATGATCGAGAGGCAACAGGATCTCACATAACTGCTCGTTGTTCAATAACATTATGGATCATGTGCATGAGAATGTACTGATAAAGAGAATTAGAACCAGGGAGCTACTTTGGGACTTGATCAGGACTTGAGGTGCCCTTAAAGAGACAATAATGAACACTAAGTCCAATTAAAGAGTCAAAATGTGCTTTAGGTGATGACATAGACCTACAACAGCCTCAAAGCCTTCTTCACAGGACATCGATGAACTTAATGCACCAATAAACAGTAAAAAATTGATTAAAGCTTCCAAAAAGGTAACTGCAGACTCTGGGTGCAGGTCAAGAGTCAGCTGACCTGAGAATGAAGATCACGGCCGAACTCGGCACCATGAAAGAACCTTCTGGAGAGGCTTGAGACAACAATCAGGACAGCAATGAGGGGCTCCAGGAGATCCAAGGAGCAACGTCTCAATCTCAGTCTTTATTTGTATAACACCAGTTCAGAACAGTGTTATCTCAAAACACTTTACAACAGAGCAGGCTGAAGACAAACTCTTCATTTATAGATACACATAAATGCATAGATAAAAACTATAAATAAATATATTTGTATATATACATACATCCAGAGATGGATCCATCCAGGCAGAGACAAAGGGACTAAAATCACATCTGTCTCTGCTGAATATAGACTCAGTCAATCAATCTTTAGTTATACAGCACCATATTTGTTGAATATAAATGTATTAAAGGTAAGCCCCTTGAGCTGTGGCATCTCATTTTCAGAGGGTCCTCATGTCTATAAGGCTGTAAAGATAGTTACTTTGATGAATAACCAATCAACCATGGACAGAGAGATCACTCTAATGTTAACATTAATATCTTTAATGAATATAATCTGGAGAGGAATGATGTTGATTAATATTGCAGCATCTGGCTGATGTGTCATTAAAATGGGGTTAACTGGTCTAAAGGGTTAGTAAAAGTTAAAGTAACATCAGAGATCTCTGTCCAGCTAAGAAGCTCTGCAGAACCCTCAAGCTCCTGATGACCCGAGCTTGAAGATCACATATTTACAAAAATAAAAGTCAATTTAACGTACTGTAGGCTAATAAAAATGCCACTTGATGCTGAGTCCATTTTGACTTCCATGGAACAACTCATTTTTTTTATTTTCTCTGAAATAGTCATAATTTTGTGGGTTGTTGGTGCGTGAAGGCCTTCAGAGCCTAAAATGGACATCAGCAAAGAAAGGGCCTCAGGTTTCCTCTCTGAGACAACAATGGACATCATGTTCCATAAATGGGTCAAAAAACCACTTGAGGTCTCACAAAGAGCTAGAAATGGACTCCAGGTGTTCAGGACGGCTCTTTGTGCCCTCATTAGTCCTCATAAACAGGACAAAAGACTTCAGCAGTTCATGCTGGGACAACAATGGAGTCCAGCTCGGTCCAAACGGAGACGGGTGCTCGTGTGCAGACAGTGCAGGTGGAGATAATCCTCTCCAAAGACAACAATGGACGCCGAGTGAAGACGGTAATTAAACAAATGTCCTAACAGAGTGGACAGCAGGTGTTTATGTGGGGTTATTATGGGCTGTGCAGCAGCAGTTCCTCATGTCAGAGTCTGTAGATTCGGGTCTCACTGATCAATAATCAATAAATTCACAGGGACAGTAATCATCAGGATGCAGCAGCTGCAGCAGATCAGAGAGCCCCCTCCCCTCTCTCTCTCCTCACATAATTACCATGCGGAGTCTCTCGTCCTTGTCTGCAGCATTCCCTCGTTTCTGATCTGCTTTAATTACCACTGGAATTTTAATTGGCGGGAGACAGCAAGGTGGCCGAGGTCACACTCACACAGGCGTGCACGCCGAGGCGCACGGGCGGGCCATCAGCCCGGCAGCCAATGAGGAAAGAGCTGGGGGGGATCATTTCAGGAGACGGGAGAGAGTGTCGCAGTGTTATATTCTGGATTAATTTAATTACAGCCTCTCCTGTCCCCGTCTTAGATCAATTTAAAGTTTGACTGCAGGTGTTTATGAGACTCAAACCTGCATCAGAATCAGATAGTTCCTGGTATCAGTCTGTAGTTCCACAGGGGTCAGTCCTCGGTCCTCTACTGTTCTCACTTTACTTTATTAGGTTAATTTTTGGAAAAATGGTTCATTATAAAGAGGGTCAAAAATACTCACACACCGATATATTTAATATTTTGTGGCACAATGCTGTATCAATATTTTTGAGCTGTATCTTGTTAATATGCTTCAGTAATTTATAAAAATGTACCTTTGCTTTTTATTTTAGTTCATCCTGTTACATTTAAATTATTAATTCATAATGTTCATAAATGATGCACACACCCTCAGCTTTATATCAGTAGTTTATGAACTTGTTTTGCTCAAGGCAAACTCAAAGTCAAATCAAAATCTCAGGGCGCCGCCTTTGTTTCTACACTATAAAACAGGGAAATTATGTATAAAAGGTTGATCTGCTGTGGCTGAATAATCCGGCCAAACTGTTTTACTGATAAGATTAAAAAAATAATCCAATAATTCTCCTAAAAATTTGAAAATTCAGAAACACATATTTTATTTTGAAATACAGTGAACTAACTCCTCACTGGGGGGAGGAGGAGTAACAGGAAGACAGAGGATGGGACAGAGCAGCAGTAGTAGCCAGTCAGTAGCCATATTTTTGTATTTATTTGTTTTATTGTTTTTATTTATTTATTAAGATTTATTAATGCATGTGTATGTATATATATATATATTATATCTGCTAAGTGCTTTTTACTTTTTTCTATCCTGTGTTCTTTTAAACCTGTGTACTATTCAATGCTGCTGAAATCGTAGTTTCCCTGAAGGAGTCCTCCAGAGGGTTTTATAAAGTTTTATCTTATCTTATCTTAACAACTGGGAGGACCTTTAAAACCCTGGGTCCAGTAACCACTGATTGAGTATTTAAAAACACAAATTAAACATATTTCTTTGCTTCTGTACGGCTGTAATCGTCAGTTATGGTTGTATAAGTTCCTGAGGTACACCTGGACTTGAAGGCACACCATCTGAGAAGCTCTGCCTAATAAGTAACTCTATTAAAACTGATTCCTATGCAAACTAACCCTTAATGGAGTTTAAAAAACACCTTTAAAGAAAAAGTTGTGATTATTGCTCTGTTTATGGTGTACTGAACTCAGCAGAGTGCAGCTGGGTGTGTATTCTGTGTATCTGCTGGTTTGTTGCATGTTTTAGTTTCTGTGTCACTTCTCCTGCCGTCAGCATCGATGATTTGAAGAAATAACCCTGCAGGCAGTTCTCCACGTTGACTGACAAACATCCATTTGTTGCTTTAAGAGTGAAAAACTAGACAGTGTTTGTTAAATGGTTGAATGTTGTTGCTCGAGTCAGTCCGTCAGACAAACGTTCACCAGGTTGAGCCTGTAAAACAGCCTCACCTCCTCCAAACACAGAATCAGCTCTTTCATATGGAAATGCACTAATTGATTTCCTAAAATCCACATTAAAGCCCCTGTATAATTGTGCTCGCTGTTTTTGGGCAATTAAAGCAGAATTTTCCCAACAGTTAATGACTATAATGGGATTTGCGTAATTGAGGCCCCGGCTGAATAAGCTTTGTTTTTTTTAGAGGCTGATTCTCCTCCGCGGCTCGGCGAGGGCGAGCGGAAATCCTCCGCAGTGTCTGAACACACGGAGCGCAGCAGGCGGGGGAACAGCAGTTTGACCTTTGACCTTTACACACTAAGCTATTCTCAAATGACCCCTGTGTTTCTGACTGCATGATAATGAACTTAAAGTCTTTTTCACAGCTGTCTGAGAGGACATACATGACTTTATATCTTAACTGCTGTTTTAACTCTTTTAAAGAAAAATGGGATTTGAAAAAGAGCCTCTCTGTGTGGATTAACACTGATATTTTATGATGTTTTTGTTTTAGAGCTGATACCAACACCTGATCTAAGTCAAAAAACACCCTTCAATGCACGGATGCCATTAATTTTCCTTTATCTGTGCTCCTTTTCTAACGACCTTGGCAGTTAGCTTCTTTTTGGAGATTTAAAAATTAAAATCCAGTTGAATTATTCTTCCTGCTCTCAGCACTCCAGCACTTTTCTCTGTTTTTCTCTGTTACTGGTTTAGTCTTATACTCTTATCACTTTTATATGTTTTCTGTCTGTTTTTATACCTTTGGTTTTTTTTACTTTTCGTTTTTAAACATTTATATAATTCTAAGTACTTGTGCCTTAAGTGTTGCTATCTGAGACATTTGCAACAAAATTCTGCTCATGTGTGCACCTGTGGTGTAGATGTTGAATGACTATAAAGAATCTATCTATCATCTAAAACTATGGCATCACCTTGATTTAAAAAGAGGTCATATTTTGCCTTAAATCAGGTCCATATGTTCACTTTTGATGACTGTTGGAGTATGTTCAGCTGATCATTGCCCCTTCACCGGCACACAGTGTCCACGACTGTCTCTGACACTAAAGAGGCCTTTAGTTTGATTCAGTTTCACGGATATCCGGTCATAATGAGGGCGTCGTTTCTGCTCAAAACGTGATTAAAGTCAGAAAAGAGACTTTGGTAGTATCACATTTAAAAACAAACGGCGGTGTCAGAGAGTTGGTGATTCAGAGCACAGAAATATCCTCTGCAGTGTGATAATCACACCAGCGTACGTGTGCTCAGACTCAGTGCCACCGGCGCCGCCACATGCCAACACTCATCGCTGTGGTAACGCTCTGGCACCAGCAGAGGGAGGGGGGACGGGGGGGTGGGGGGTATATAGGGTGGAGGCTGTTTGATGAAGACTGGGGGGGGTGCAGGGTAGAGGGAAGGGGAGGCAATGTGGGCGACACAATGTTCACATCCTATACTAGGGGTTGCCATGGGAGACAGGCTGCATCCCTCCTGGTCCTCATACTGCAGCATCCGCACAGTGCTGTCGCCATGGTGACATCCTCCAGAGAGGGAGAGAGAGAGGGAGGTAGTACGAGGGAGAGAGAGACAAAGAAAGGTAGGGGAGGAAGAAAGAAACGGGGGGGGAGGGGGGGGCGGTGACTTTGAACCCAGCTAACACCCCCCACCCCCCCACCCCCACCCCCCATTCAGCACAATGAGCAGCAGGAACTACGTCTCTGCTCCAGGAAGTTGTAGATCCCAGCAGGAGGGACACGAAGATGTGTGGAGATGCTCTGAAGCACCGGGAATACGACCTGGATCAAAGGACAGTAAACCTCAGAGTCCTGACTGAGTCTGGATCTGCTGGGCCACAGTCTGAGGCTTTGCTCCACAACAACCCCCACATGAACGAGAAACCAGCCAGAAATCAGGACGAGGGACACACGTCATCTAAACGTGACTCCAAAGACAGTGTCCAAAAAGTGGACACATCAGAAAAAAAGGAAAAATTCATCATGAATGTAAATTACACTCACAATAAGAGTTCTTACTTATTCTACACTGACACCTTCAATTACGTCTCTTTTTATGACGTGTGCTGCTGACCTCTGGGCCAGGTCACCCTTGTGAAAGAGAGCTCGATCTCAATGGTATTCATCGGGTTAAATAAAGGTTTGAAAAAAATAAAATCCAGGGTGCTGATTTGGTGGAGCAGCAAGCGGCCGACCCATATACCTGCTTCTGCCTGTGGCCGATGTGCAGAGTCAGTCACAAGCCTATTCACTGTCTCTCTCTCTCTCATCAATAAAGACAAAAAGTGCCAAAAAAAATCTTAGAAAAATAAATGAATAAATAAATAAAAATCCAATAAACTTGACTGAACTCTGTTTTCTGTCCTGGTTAGAGGTCGAGGATTTGTTCATGTTCATGTTTTCAAAAGAAAACTCCAGACCTTCCTCTTTAGTCTGCCTTTCAGCTGATTTTTGTTTTATTCTCTTAATCTGCATAATGTTTTTTACTATATTTTAGTTTCAGACTTAATATTTATTGTTTTATTACCTCTTTTTATTTTCTTTTATTGTTTGGTTTTAAGACTGTTTTATTTGAATTAACTTTTAACACAGGACTGTCCAAACTATGGCCTGGTCCATTATTTATTGGCCCTCAGCAATTTCAAAAATATAACATTAAATTTATCTCACATTAGAATATAAAGTTTTTGCTTGAATGATGAAAAACGAGGAATTTATGGTGTTAGCAATATGTGTGAATTTGCTCTACCTGCACCATCTCTAGGTCCAATATACATGAAGTGCTCAAATCTTCAAACAGCAACATTCATTCAAACTACAGCGCTTTAGCAGTTTGCTCTTGTTTTGTGTCTAAATATGAACATTCATTCTCATCCTGACAAGGGGCGACTGCAGGTAACCTGAAATATGGGTCACTAAATCTGTAATTTTCATACTTCAAAAGTGGAGCAAAGTGGCCCCCTCAGACTTCTGCTTGAAAGAAAAAAGTTTGGACACTCCTGTTTTAACGCTTTATTATCTTTATTTTATCTTATCTGTCTGTTTTTTTTATCAGTTTAGTCTTAGCTCCTGTGTGTCCTCAGTCGTCTCAGCCCTCACTTGGTGTGTGTGTGCCTGTGTGTGTTGAGTGTGTGTTCGGAGGGTTTTGCATTTTATTTTGTTTCCCCTGTCACGTATCTGCTTGTGTTCTTGATTGTACAGCACTTTGTGCTACATTTTTTGTATGAAAAGTGCTTTATAAATAAAGTTGAACTGACTGATGGATGAACATCATTGCTCATGTTGTGAACACCTGAATGAATGAAGAAGGGTTAACGATGCAGGTGGGTCGTCAGTACGGTGACTGGCAAAGTAGCCACCCAGCAAATCAAGATTTTTTTTTTTTTTTTCACAATTTAACCCTTTGAATAAGGAAAACCGTCCATATTTCAAAAGGGGAAATTAAGAGGAAAATATTTTTTAAAAAATTAGGGTTTTTTTTTTTTAGATTTCAGTCTGGGACACGACATCAATGACAAAAATGTTGATTTTAATGTATTTTTATTTTTGTGCAGGCTCAGACTTTGACTAAAACGTTGCTAAGGATGTGTAATATTGGGTTTTTGTTGATTTTCAATATGCGAATATTATCGCTAACAGCAATACTGTTGCCAAAATTTTTGGTCAGGAGCACAAACCCTTTACTTTACTTCACCTAAATGGACCTGTTGCTGTAATGCTGAAAGTCCATCCGTCCTATTTTATGAAGCGTGTTGTCAAAAGCATGTGGCGCACGGCAGTTTCAGGCGTGTTTATATTTGGCTATTTTGAGGAAGCACGTTCTCGGCGTAAAGCCAGGCATAGGGCACAAAGATGGTGGATTATACATGGATGTGCTTTGGAGAGAATTTCAGCTGGATTATTTAAATCATCTCCTTTTATTGGGCCTTAAAGAACAGACACAGAACACTGTATGAAATATGTTAACACTCAGATTAATTAGTTTGTTTTTGTAGTATCCAGAGCATAAGAAACCATCCATAAAAGACGAGTCAGACACTTCAGTATAAATTAATCTCATTAATTATTAAATTCTCCAGTTAAAACCGACAGGATCAGCCTTCTATATGTTTTTGATGAACCTGTTTACCGAACATGAAACACCTGTTGGCTTTAAGTTATTTATTTTCTCATTTTCCTGCAGGACTCCTCAGCTCTGTTCTCTATAACATTCTAAAACACACTGGGCAGCCTGTTTTATTATCTGTGAGCCTGATTATCTGTGACATTCATTAAAATGAATTCAAAATATTAGAAATGCAGCTATTACGCATGCCAAGGAGCACTGGAGAAAAAGCAAAACTGTTTTTAAGCTCTCCGTCCTGTTATGAACTTTAAGATGGATTTTCAAACTCAGTAAAGTTTGTATTTTGATCTGGTGGATGTGTGCCACGTCTTATAATGCATCCTCAAGACAGCAGAAACCCTCCGACCACAGACCTGAGACTTTAGAGCAGGTTTGAGGAGGTTTGAAGAGCAGCTTTGCTCCTGACCACTCCTCATTTTCAGACAAACACACCTCTGGGTGCAGACGGGAGAGCTTGTTGATTTGCTATATCTAAACAACGTGGGCACATGGCTTACAAATGACACCTGAGCTTCACGCCGAAACACTTGTCGGGTCATAAAATAGGTCCCATGTGTGTTTGAAAGGCAGCTTTGTCAAGGAAAAGTGAAAAGCCACAAAAATCTTTACCCTCACAGTGGGTTAATTAAAGCACTGAACCAACCAGATTCTGACTCAGTCTGATCCATCGCTCTGCCACGCTCACGTTTTAAAATCAGGTCTCTTCTCCCCAGTAGTCGACCTGCCGTTCCAGAATGATCCGAGCGACCCTCAGGCATCTTCAATCATCTCATCAGTGTCCAACTCCGCAGAGATTTACCCCTCAAACAATCCTCATCACCAGGACCAACAGTGTACTCAAGGGGAGTCTCTGTCCTGCTGTTGGCCTCACTACCCAGTGCACGGGGACATCACGATGGAGTCTCATCGCCAAAGATTTACTGATCAAAAAAGACATTTAAGGTTTATTCTTATTGAAACTGTTCACTCATACTTCTGTCTCTCCAAACTGAGTTGTTAAGGTGGCCAAACAAGAGTGCCAGCTTTGATATTTTCAACATACAAGCTCCAGATTCTGTCCTGAAGTACCCGCACCACTGTTTAATGCTGCAGAGACAGATGTTTGGACCTCTGGGTGGTCGATGTCGGTCCTTATATATGGAGCATATAGCCTGTCCCTGTCAGAGCTGCTCCCTCTCTGTCTTTGTATAGATGCCATGTGCTGCAGACTGGTGTGATCGGCCCGTGATTAACTGACGAAGTGATTCAGCCGTCCTTTCCCCAGAGAGACATCATCAGACGACCTAATTCTCCATTTTCTTACTCCGTCTGTCTGTGTCTGTCTGGATCTGTCTGTCCTCAATGCTGTCTCTCAGTCTCTGCCACTTTCTCACCCACAGAAAAACAAGTTTGCAGTGAGATGCTGACTTTGAATTTAACTTAAGATAAAGTCCTAACAGGTTTGATTTAAGGACATGTCCAAACATGTTGATGTGTAAGTTAAGAGATGATCCACTGAAGGAGGAGCAGATAAATTTGATGTGGACAAAATGCAGACCGTCCAAAAAATCTGATTTTCTGCAGTTTTGTAAATTTAAAGATAGGATCTGTTCCCTTTTTACATCAATGATCACTCTTGCTTTACAAAAACAAATTCAAAAAAAAGCTGGGACACTGCGTAAAACATAAATGAGAACAGGCAGGTCAGTCTAGTCCCTGTTCAGTGGAGACCGGTGTGGACTGCAGCAGGTCAGTCTAGTCCCTGTTCAGTGGAGACCGGTGTGGACTGCAGCAGGTCAGTCTAGTCCCTGTTCAGTGGAGACAGGTGTGGACTGCAGCAGGTCAGTCTAGTCCCTGTTCAGTGGAGACCGGTGTGGACTGCAGCAGGTCAGTCTAGTCCCTGTTCAGTGGAGACCGGTGTGGACTGCAGCAGGTCAGTCTAGTCCCTGTTCAGTGGAGACCGGTGTGGACTGCAGCAGGTCAGTCTAGTCCTTGTTCAGTGGAGACAGGTGTGGACTGCTGCAGGTCAGTCTAGTCCCTGTTCAGTGGAGACAGGTGTGGACTGCAGCAGGTCAGTCTAGTCCCTGTTCAGTGGAGACAGGTGTGGACTGCAGCAGGTCAGTCTAGTCCCTGTTCAGTGGAGACAGGTGTGGACTGCAGCAGGTCAGTCTAGTCCCTGTTCAGTGGAGACAGGTGTGGACTGCAGCAGGTCAGTCTAGTCCCTGTTCAGTGGAGACAGGTGTGGGCTGCAGCAGGTCAGTCTAGTCCCTGTTCAGTGGAGACAGGTGTGGGCTGCAGCAGGTCAGTCTAGTCCCTGTTCAGTGGAGACAGGTGTGGACTGCAGCAGGTCAGTCTAGTCCCTGTTCAGTGGAGACAGGTGTGGACTGCAGCAGGTCAGTCTAGTCCCTGTTCAGTGGAGACAGGTGTGGGCTGCAGCAGGTCAGTCTAGTCCCTGTTCAGTGGAGACAGGTGTGGACTGCAGCAGGTCAGTCTAGTCCCTGTTCAGTGGAGACAGGTGTGGACTGCAGCAGGTCAGTCTAGTCCCTGCTGTTGTAACTCGAGCAGAATGTGTCTTCAGTGTCTCTGAAATAAGCAGGGACGTCCCTGAAAAAGATGGATGGCAGCATGTTGCTCCTAAACCTGTATGTACCTTCAGCATTAATGGAGCCTTCACAGATGTGCAGGTTACCCATGCCATGGGCACTAACACCCCCCCATACCATCACAGATGCTGTCCTTTGACCTTTGCTCTGATAACAGTCTGGATGGTCCTTTTCCTCTTTAGCCCTGAGGACACCACGTCCATGATGTCCAAAAACAGTCTGAAATGTGGACTCAGACCACAGCAGACTTTTCCACTTTGCCTCAGTCCATCTCAGATGAGCTCGGCCCAGAGAAGCCGGCGGTGTTTCTGGGTGTTGTTGATATTTGTCTTTGTCTTTGCATGGTAGAGTTTGACCTTGACCTTGTAGATGTAGAGATGAACTGTGTTAACTGACAATGGTTTTCTGAAGTGTTCCTGAGCCCACGTGCTGATATCCTTTACTGAATGATGCTGCTTTATGATGCAGTGCTGCCTGAGGGATCACAGGTCACAGGCATTCAGTGTTGGTTTCAGCCTTGCTGCTTACGTGCAGAGATTTCTGGATATTATAGACTTTAGATAAGGAAATCCTTACATTTCATGCATTTGTACGTTAAGAAACGTCCTTTTGCCCCATCCTTTCAGAGATGATCCTTTAATACCAAATCATGACAATCACCTGTTTAAAATCAACCTGTTCACCTGTGGATGTTCAAACAGGTGTTTTTTGAGCATTCCTTAACTTTAAGTCTTTTGTTGCCCCTGTCCCGGCTTCTTCTGGAACATGTTGCGGGCATTAAATTCAAAAGGAGTGAATATTTTCAACAGAACAATGAAGTTTGTCAGTTGAACATTAAATATCTTGTCTTTGTCGTGGATTCAGTATTCAGTGAATTGAAGTTGAAAAAGATTTGAAATCATTGCGTTCTGTTTTTGTTTCCGTTTTATACAACGTCCCAACTTCATTGGAATTGATTCTTTTCTTCTGTTGGAATAAACATTGAGTCTCATCTTTAAGATACCCCTGTGTTGATGGTCAATCAGATCTTTAGGAGGACATCAGAGCTCAGTTTGCTCTGTCTCTGTGTATATATGTGACGCTGGGTTTTCCTGAGTTTTTCTGTGCCCTTCAAAGCACCATCAGTCTGCTCTGCCAGCTATTCGCCATGCTGCCCTTCTCATTATCTCTGTGTTACCTCAGGCACCAAACCACCGCTGTCCTGAGCCGTGCAACCTCTTTATGCCAGCCTCCCACTCACACTGACACACTGATGCTGAAAACAACAGCACAGACACGAAGAAATGACCTGAAAACAAATCAGCCACAGCTTTGATTTCATAATGGACGCTCTCTTTGAAATACATAGCTCTGAAAAAAGGAAAAATACTTAAATCTCCACCTCCACAGCCTCACGTTGAGGCTGCAAATGAAAAGATCTTTGTTCTTCTGCAGCTCTGATGTTCACGCCACCTATTTTAGACGAGAGCTGCTGCTGGGCTGTTCGAGGCCTCCGAGGTAAACAGCCTTTGGATGTGGAGGTACAGCAGAGGCTCAGAAAGAAGAGCCGCACATAGACAGTACGGATTCATCTGTGCGGCTTTTCCAATCAAAAGACATTTTTGCTACTCCCTCCAAAACATCTCTCTGTAGCCGCAAAGGCATTTGAACCTTAAAATGAAGGCAGCGGCATGGATTGACTCTCCATCATTAAAATGACATTAGATCTACCACATTAGATCTACCACATTAGATCTACCTCTCTAACAGATCAAGTTATTTTTGTTGCTTTAACTTTAATCATTTTTTATCTAACACATTATATCAGGTTTATGGATTTATAACTACAGTTTAAAAAACTCCATCCCTGGTGTAAAGCGTGGCCTTCCTGGTCCATATTTGTGCAGGACCGTGTTTTTGAAAAACTTTTAAAGATGATTTTCCTGCCGCAGCACGCTGGTCTAATTGTGTCGTCAGATTTTAACTCTGGACTCTCAGAGAGTCTCACTCTGCAGCAGCCCTCTGCCTCCACCATCCAGCGCTCGGACCCCTGAGGCTGCAGGGCGGGCTGCCTTTAGCTGGTTTGACCCGAGCACGTCGCGCCTCCGTGCTCAGCTTGATTGCTTTTCTATCTGCCGCCCTGTGACGGAGCGACAGACTCACTGAGCTGCAGCCTGCTCCCTCCAAGGCATTTTCAGAGCGTGACAGGAGAGACTGTTGTGATGTTTCAGTTTATGGCTGCTTATTGAGCAGTTAGGGCTCAACTTTATATCGATTTAACATCCCAATGTGCACATAGTGGGACGAGCATGTCAGTCACATGACCCCTGATATCACCATCAGGCTGACTCAGGGAACAGACAGTTATCTCACACATACAGATTATCGGGCTGTTTTTGTCCCGACTTTCCCGAGTCATGACTGTGTGAATGTAGCCAATCAGGAAGCGAGCTGACTGAGGAACAAGGAAGCAGGTGTAAATAAAAACAAACATGGCCGACCTGAAACATAAAGTTTGGTGGAGCTCAGAAATGGAGGACCAGCTAACGTGTTCACGCTGCCTCCAGGATTTTTTCCACAGTCTTTTCTTTTATTACCTCCGCCAAGGAGGTTATGTTTTTGCCGGCGTTTTTCTGTCTGTCTCTCTGTTTGTTTGTTTGTTTGTTTGTTTGTGTTCAAAATAACTTGAAAACTTCTGAACCGATTTGGATGAAATTTTCAGGAATTGTCGGAAATGGGATCTGGAAGAACTAATTAAATTTTGGGGGTGATCCCGATCATCGTCTGGATCCAGGAATTTTTTAAAGGATTCTTTAACATTGCCAGATAGGACCATTTTCGCCAAAGTGGACCGAAGCTGCTTGGCGGAGGTCTGCGCTCTCTGAGTGCTTTTCTAGTTTAGTTATAAAATTAGTCCAAGACCACCATCATTCCCTCTCCTCATATGTCCTCTTCCATGTTGTGTTTTCAGGTTGTTGCTGTTTCTTCTTCTTGGTTTTTGTTAGATCAGGTTTAATCAGATTTCTGTCTTGGAGGACTGGATTCTAGATCAGTGGTGGGACAGGATGGTTGTGTGTGTGGTGAGCTGTGTTGAGATTATCGGAGCTCACCACACACAGTACGATCCAAGCGGTTCAATGCCTGATTTTTATCCTCCTGTGTGGGCTCTCCGACAGATAAAACATCTCTTCAGATTTGGAAAATCCTGATGTGTGGACTCCTCTTTAGTTTTGCACCAAACAACAAGGACAATTCGGCTGTTTGGGTCAGAAATTTAAATTTCTGATAGAGCTGTCCAAATCCTGGGTTATTGATTTAGAAAATAGTGTTTCCTACCTGCGGTGTCTGGCGTACTTCCCGCTGACGTGACCGCTGCCATCACAGCCCGGAGTGGGACAGCTGAGGAGGAAACACACCGGGTCAGACAGATAAAGACACACAGACTGAACCCCCATCAGCAGCTTTCATTGGACTCTTTTAAGAGGCAGAGGCTGCAGATGATTTGACTGATGGATGTTTGATTGTTGTAAATCTTGACAGATAGTCCTCTGCGTAAAAAACAACGCGAATCACTGATGGATGATAAATACTGATGATCTCCAAACACTGATTGTGTTTTATTTTTATTCACTTCAACAGCCTGCACATCCGCCAGTGATTTCTAGTTCTCATGTAAGGTGGCATTTCCTCCACAGCAGTTAAAAATAGTTTTTGCGACACAAGACAAATTCATCAGTCATTTTTTAAGGATGCTGCGCCTGACCTCTGACCTTTGAGAAAACACTGATATCCTCCCTCAGGTGTAACTCGACCTGCAGCTGTAAGCTCAGATTGACTGACATATGAACTGACAAATCAGAAGTGAGCTTTAACATGCTGCAGATTTATGATGATTTAATTGGTTACAGGTTACAGGTTTGGCAACAACGTTCACACAGTTATACAAACAAATCAGAATCACAAGCACAGTGACATGATTTGGTTTCTTCATTTGGAGTATTCAGTTGGCTACATTAGGGGCTGAGACTGTCCAAAGTCAGGACGTACTGGTGTATATTGTATGATATTTGTAGGGACATGGGACAAAAAAACCTAAAAACAGAAAGTCCTGGCTAAATCAGGACGTCTGGTCCAGAGCCTGCTCGGCAATATAGGCTGAGGGTACCATGGCCTCCAGGGAGCACCACAAAATCAGGAAAAATTCACCTTCAATATAACTATATTTAAACTATTTATTACTATTAACACTTAAAAAGGAAAAGCTCACATGGATTCAACCGTAAAGAAATGTCCAATTAATATTACTACAAATAATAACACCAAAAAAGTTATTATTATTTATTCACTATTTTTTATTTTGTGGTAAGAGGATTCATATTGTATTTTAGCTTTGTTATTTGTTAAGCATGTAAATTGGTTGACATGTTTGTGCATACGACAAAATCAGCACACACTGCTCGTGTGGTGGGAAAAAGCTCGTGCTCATACTTGATAACTTTACAGAACAATAACATATTTTGCAGTCACTTCTTCATCACAACAAGAGCCAAGTATTTTCTTTCTACACACCTCTAGCTGCCATTTTATTCTGCTTCGGTTCACTCTATCATCATGTCTTTATGTCTCCTTGGTGCTGAGATGTGCCTAAGAATAAACTCTTCTCTCCTCATTGTGCAGATTGTGTGATATTTTCCACATGGGTGCTAAAAAGTCAAGTCAGAGTGGATGTGGTGTCACTTGGCAGAGAGGCAGAACAGGAAGTGCTTAGGGTCATGTGATGGATCAAACAAACAGAAGAATATCACGCCGCTCTGAAGGAAACCAAAAATAACCCGAGGATGAAGGTGAGCTTTTACCATATTTACTCTGATTACATAACTGCATGACATAACTTACATATTATAACAACATAAACCATGATCCACTTTAAAGAACTCTCTGTGTGCCAACTCTGCCAGGGGGGTCACAACAACACACTGGACATTTTATTAGGAACACCTGCTCAACTCTTATCAGTGCCAATACACACATACATGGCAGCAACTCAATGCATTAAAGCTTGTAGGCGTGGTCAAGATGACCCACTGAAGTCCAAACTGAGCATCAAAATGGTGAAGAAAGGTGATTACCATTTCAGAAACTGCTGATCTACTTGGATTTCTCACAACTATTTCTAGGATTAACAGAGAAGAACTAAAGAAGAGAGAATATCCAGTGAGCAGCAGTTCTCTGGACCAAAACGCCTTGTTGGTGCCACAGGTCAGAGGAGAATAGTCAGCATGGATGGGGATGATAGAAAGGTAACAGGAACCCAATGAAGGTCTGCAGAACACCATTTCTGAACACACAACACCTCCAGTCTTGAGAAAGTTCGACCACAGCAGCAGAAGACCACACCAGGTGCCACTCCTGTCAACTAAGAACAGGAAACTGGGGCTACAATTCACCAAAAGAAGGTTGTAAAGTGTCTCCTGGTCTGAAGAGTCCGGATTTCTGCTCCACATTCAGGTGGTAGGCTCAGAGTTTGGTGTGAACATCATAAAGCATGGATCCATACCAGGTTGGGTGTGGAGGCACACATGCTGGTTTAACACTTCATCGCATCAACCTGGGCCCTGTGTTGCTTCAGCCTCTTTGTAGCCATCGTCCAAGCCTGTGCAAGACCTATACTAACTCTCTCCTGGAGTCCTCCAATGCTAACCCCTCCATGATGCATGTGGTCCAACCCTGACCCTTCTTATTCCCACCCTCGGCATTGGACAGGTGGTCCTGCTAACAAAAATGTGTCGAAGGAAAGTAGTCATGAAGGAATCCAGCCAGCTTCTCTGGCCATTAGTCAATGTTCAGGCCTCAAAAAAGAATAGCAAGACCGGGAAGACCAGGACCTACAGACCGACCTTCCTCCGTTCTTTAGCCTTCTCCATAGAACTCATAGCTCCGGAAGCAAGGCCAGCTCCCACTGCTAAGGAGAGTGAACTCTGGCCTGGTGGTGCTGTGATGGTGTGGGGGGTGTTTTCTTGGCAAACTTTGGGCCTCTCAGTAGCAGCAGGATAACGCTCAATGTCTTAAAGCTTAGATCATCTCAAACCTGTTTCTCCAACATGACAATGAGACAACAGTCACCAAATCTCAATCCAATAGAGCACCTTTGAGATGTGTTGGAGCAGGAGATCATCATGGAGGTTCAGCAGCTCTGTGATGCTGTCATGGAGATATGGACCAACATCTCTGAGGGATGTTTCAGCAGCATGAGGAATGAAGGAGCTCTGAAGGTGAAGGAGGTCCGACCTTAGGGTGACCATGCTCTGAAAACCCAAAAACAGGACCCACAGCAGCATGTGCTGCAGCCTGCACGCTCAGCATCTTGACATGTAGGTACATTGGAATAATGCCAGTGGTCCAGTGCAGCACTTCATTATAAATATTAACCCTTTTACTATGAATATAAATGGCTGCCTGGTCCTTTGTTGCCTTTGTTGTCAATAAGGTTCCTCTTTATAAACAATTCTAAAAGAACGTATAAGACTTTTGAGAAGACAAAACAGAAACTCAACCGATTTTATATTATTTATTATTATTATTTATTTATATTATATTATTCAACTATTTAAGAAATTCATAAAACACTAACTATAATGAAAAAGATTATGACGAAAAGATGAACTAGGCGAAAATACGTCAAAGCTCCACAAAAATACAGCCAAAAAACCTCTAGAATGATACTAATGCCATTATTTAGGTTATGTTTTTATTATTTACATAGAAAATACCAATAAACCACCAATAAATGACTCACATGTTTGTCTCTGAATGCTCTCTCTGCTCTCCGGCTCAGTCAGCTCACTTCCCGTCCCTCCCCCTCAGGCAGTCAAGGAGTTATGGTAGTTTGAGTCATGCATGTCTATTTCTGTCACCAGAGACAGCTTTGTCTGTAGAACAAGCTGTGCAAAACCCGGACATTTTAGGGAATTTTATAAAATCCCCCTGGACATAATTTTACGACCAAAAAGGAGGACATGTTCGGTCAAAAGAGGACATATGGTCACCCTATCCAACCTGAGACGAGCATACTCCTCAGAGTTAAACCTTCAGATCTGATGTTTGTTACATTTCTGTAGGTTAAGTCCTAAAACCTGCAGTATTTTCGTGGCTCTTGCGTGCTTCAGTCCTCTTTGGCGTTTACATTGAGCGCTGTATAATGTGTGAAGTCGTGTCATGTGTAGGCAGATTGAAGGGACTGAGCTGCGCTAAGTTTCAGCTCTTGGAAAAGCTTCTAAAATCATTGATCTATAATTCACAGCGGCCTTCTTCAGTGCATGTCGGCGTCTCACATGCAGGAGTATCAACGCCCAACCAACGCATCTCCATGCATCAATATAGCCTGAAGAAGCAGGATCACGGTTTGGAGAAAGCCCTGAAGGATGCAGAGCTGGAGGAGGTTCACATTAACATGCAGATGCTAATAGAAATTAAGAAGCTGAACATTATTTTCTTGTGGCATCAATTTTTCAGCCCGCCAACACATCTGATGAGCGTGTCTCTCCCTCAGCAGCAGGTTTAAGTGTTTCTGTCTGCTTGTTTTTCATCTTTCTCTTTTTTTCTCCTGGTATCGTGGTTGCAGTCGGCAGCAGATTTCTCAGGAGCTCTGAGTCACTCCTCTGCAGCTCACAGGCTTCTCTGCCCCGAAGACACGCAGACCGCCAGCCAACGCACGCCGCCGGGCTTCAGGGACTCCACACCCACGACCTCTGACCCCCCCGGCGCTGAAGAGCTCCACCCACCCTCCGCCCAGCATCACCTGATCTATATTCCCTGTAACTGCGGCTAAAATGAGAGCAGGCATGAAGAGGAAGGTGAAGATTTAACATCACGAGCTCGGGAGGCAGAGGAGGAAGGAGAGGAAGAGGGAAGGAGGAGGGGTGATACAAGAAGGAAGAGATGGACCAAGAGGATGATAGAAGGCTTAGGACGGAGGAGAGGGATTAAAAACAGACTGGGGGAGAGGTGAAGGTCCAGAGAGAGACCAGGCATCCCCTGTTTTTCTGACTGATGTCGTCATTTGGCTGAAAAAGCTTGAATAGCTGCTATCACTCATCTTCCTCCGGTCCACGGCCCGGTCACTGATCTCACGAGTCGTGGATTTGTGAACACATTAAGCTTCATACCTGGTACTTTTGAGGGGTCACCTCTGCTGAGGTTCCAAGCAAGCGGAGCTAAAACAAAATGAGAAGAAAAAACACTGCAAAACGCAAAGAGCAGCGAATAAAAGGCAGAGCTTAGCTTTGGCAGCATCAGAGTCTGTCGGCCATCTTGTAGTTGTTAGCTTTAGCTTTCTACTCTTGCCAGTCAAGTTTCTGCTGCAAAATGACTGTGTTCAATGGTTAAGATTACAAAGAAGCACCAAACACGCAAGGCCACGTGATGCTAATGGTTTTACCTCAGAGTTTGGACTTAAGATCCTGATCCATTGTCATTGTCATTCATTGTCTGAGATCCTGCCGATCCATCTTGCCAAGCTCCAATCTCCTACAACTTCACGTGGCTAAAAGGACGGCCCAATCAGGGAAGAGAGGCGGAGCTGGAGACGTGATGACAGTGGGAGGTGACTGCACGTTTGGAAAAAATGGCGGCTTCTGAAGCGGTCTCCGTCGATGCGGCAATATCTGCAGTTTTATCAGAAATGGACTCAATTTCTTCTTTAAAAGAGGAGCAAAGACCGTCACTTAAAGCTTTTTTTACAGGAAACCATGTTTTTGCTCTTCTCACGATCAGTTTTGGTAAGAGTTTGATCTTCCAACTGGCTCCTCTGGTTGTGAAAAAGATGGGAAGGACTCCAAACCCCACTGTGATAATCGTGTCTCTGCTGGTTGCCCTCATGGACGATCAAACCAGAGAAGCTGGGAAGCTGGGGATCACTGCTGGGAAACTGGGAGAGATGTGAAAATCCTCTGGTCGATGCCGGTTAGTCTGTGGTCGTCATGGTTACTCAGTGATACCTGGTGAAATCTGCCCTCCTCAGAAGTTTACCGGGAGAACTTGGTGGGGATTGTCGTTGACGAGGTTCATGTCACATATAAGTGGTAAATGATCCATCTGTGTGGTATAATTTAATGTAAGACGATAGTATAAGGTAGTTTAAGCTAACGGCTAACAACAGGGTCGAGCTGCTACGTCATGCTGTGGCTTGATATGATTGGTCTGTGATGAGTGTGACTGGCAGAACGATCGTCCAATCACCAGCTGCTGTTGTTGTTGAAGGTTCTGCCTCTGAAAACATTTTCTATGGGCTCTTCTCCAGATGGACTAGTGAAATGTTTCTGTGGTGGATACATGGAGCTGTCCGTCTGGTGGGTCAGGTTAGTGTGAAATACGTCCCCACCAGTCCCGAGCTGGTAAAGTCCAGGTACCTGAAAATCGTCCGACCCCCGAGTAGAAATTCTGACCAGAGGGGGCGTTCCCAGTGACATATCTAACTTGCAACCCGGGATCAAATGGAGCACACCGTAAGGGTAAAGGCCGAAGCACCATCTCATGGGGACACCCTGCAACTGCATGAATAGGAAGTTGGCTGGTAAATGACTGGAACTCGCAGGCATCCAGCTGGAGAAAGACCCTTGTCTGCTTGCTGTAACAAAAAGCCAAAGACTGAGAGCCAGCTGCATTATCACCTCAATATTCTCAATCATTGTGCTGGATGCCACAACAGTTTGGCACAGCCGTGTTATTACGACCCCGCCTGCTGAGGAGGGACTAATAAAGTGTTTAATGTAAAGGAGTAGAAAACTCTCGGGTGAAAAACTGAACAGACTGGAGGTGACGAGAACAATGGAAACACATCAAACATGATGGACTCAAAATGGGAGATAGCCCTAAGACTGTTAGCATGAGTGCCCATCGAGGCAAAATGAAGAGAGCATAGCATTAGTTATTAGACACGAGTCAAGCTTGCTAACAAGCTAGCACTTCATTGTTTAACAGCTGATCCAGAGTTAACCCACCACAGCTGACAGCCAACAAAAAATTACATCAAAAGTTTTCAAAGTAAACTTCATTTTTATAATTTGAAGATGACTTTGCAATTAAATGTTTTTCATTAAGCTGGAGCACACACAGGCAGAGTTTTATCTTGTGGTAGGTTTTTGGAGTTTATGACAGCATTATTGGGATAAAGTGAAACAAAACCTGCAAACAATCCAGAATTTCTTAATGAGGTTTAAACAACAAAGGACTTTTGGACTCAGATGGGGATCAAGCGTGGAAGTGTGCGTACAAACGGCTGTGCAGACGGATTGTGTGGAAATTGGGAGTAAGGCTTTCAAGCTGGCTCGAGGACGAGCAGAGAGAGCCTCCATCAGAGCCAAACCAGCAAATTCAAACATCTGCTAATGAATCTTAACATTAGTAACTGTAAGAAATAACCCACACTTTATAAGGGCTGGGACTACAGAAGTGTTACTTCTTTCCACTTCTTTTCGGATTTGTAAATCATAGTTTTCATTTTCATATTTTTTTTCAGATTTTGTCAGTTTTGTATTGCATTGTTACATTTGTCCACTATTGTATGATTATTTTCCTATTTATTTTAGTTTTTTGCTTGTCACAAAAAAAACCCCATAAACTGCTAAACTGCCATCAGCTAAATTCAAATAAATGCTCTGGTGTATTTCCTGACAAAGTGGACTTGATATAATCTTATTTTTCTACCAAAAGAAATTCTGCACCTGCAAGATGAAATTAAATCTAACAGCAAGAGCTAAGGCTGAGGATGGAAATGAAGCAGTGGAAGCTTAACGAAGCTTAACCGTGGTGCTGCAATAGTTAGTGATGTGGTTCAGGATATTAAGGGCATAAATGTTGGCCTTGTGCCGAATGCTTAATGCTGTCTGCTCTACAACAACAAATGGAAGCAGGAACAGAACGAAGATCTGAGCAGAAACAGAAGGAAAAACAAAATTAAACAAAAGACTCAAAGGAGGAGATGGAGCAGGAGCAGAAAAAAGGAGAATGAGGAGAAGGAGCAGAGGAGGAAGAGGAGGAAGAGGACGAAGAGGAGGAAGAGGAGGCGGTTCGTTCAAGGTGAGCCGTCTCATCAATCCGTGCGAACAAAGATGGATGGTGTTGACTTATCGATCCTGCTCCGCTCTGTGTGTGTATAACTGTGTTTAAGTGTGTGTGTGTCTCTAAGTTCTCAAACACAATGACAAACACACTTTCTAATCATGACAAAATACCCACAATGCCTCAGCACAACCTTAACCTTAACAGGCTGTTTGCAGCCAGTCTGGAAACCCTCTTTTTCTGCAGAATACGAAAAACTTTTTACTCTGCAGAGAGACTTTCACTCCATTTAAACCAAAACCTCTGAATATTTCTGCCAGGAAGTTTCACGTCCTTGGATTTATTTGTACAAAATAAGAGCAAAGATCAGCAACTCAGCATCATAAATTATTTTAGACAAGAATCAGAAATAAAGAGGGAATTCAACAACCACAATAGATCTGTTAATATTTACTTACCAGCTCATTTGGGAGTTTTTAGCCTTAACTCTAATAAAACATCATCATGATTTGTTCAAATACAATGTAGATAATTACAGCTGTCTGAGGGTCAAATATGTTAATCAGTCATATCAAATAGATATGACGGGTAGTGCTGTGAAAACTCATTCGTCTCACATTTCTATTCTATATCACGATGCATTACAGTGAGTAGTATCCTTTACTTTCATATCATTGCACCAGTCCACTTTTTACATAAAAATACAAGCAGTCAGATAAACATGAACTCCTTTATTAAACAGAAATGGCTTTGGTTTACATCTCATCTTCATATTCTTGTTTTTTTCTCCCCAGAAACTAAACTGATGCAGCAGCCTGAGTAGATTAAACTATTACTGACTGTCTCTGCATCAATGCATCTTCATCTCCGTCTGCATCAAGATGCATCAATTATAAGATTATTTCTGACACTCCTAATGACAGGGGTAAAAGCTCTTTAACGTGACTTTTTACTTACAGTGTTTTTAATGCCAGAAGCTGCATCAAGGATGTTAAAGTTTTGTTATACGCAAGTTAAAGAAATAAATCATTTAGGAATGAAGAAAAAGGTTCTCCTCCTCAATAACCTCTTGGTGTTCATCTAAAATGACCGAAATTACCTCAGAATGGAAAAGTATTTAAAAAAAAGCCTCCAGCTGAATGTTTTGACGCATCTCTCTTTCAATCAATCAAACTTTTCAGACAAGATAATGCAGCACAAAGTGAAATACATACAATACAACAACCTCAACACACAAACAGAGAAGTGAAAAAGAAAGAGAAAAAAAGAAATTAATAATAATACTAATTATACAAACCTAACCAAACCCTCCAGTTGACATTCAGCATGCACTCACACCCTTATGCTGAGGTCAGACTAAACGATTTTAATCATCAGTAAGTCAGACTAGGCGACCACGAAGCTATAAACTCATGCAGTGACTTCCCCAACGCAGTGTTAATGTTGACAGCACTTTTTAATTTAGTTTTATTTTTAGTCTTTTGCCTAAAATATATTCCAGTTTTAGTCATAATTTAGTCATCTAAATTGTTTTCATTTTAGTCTAGTTTCAGTTGATGAAATTTCACAACATTTTAGTCGATGAAATCTGCTGTGAATTTAGTCGACTAAAATATGAAGTGTAAAGGGTAAGGCATTTTTTATGTTTCCTTGAATTTCTGAAGTCATGTTTTACACTTGGATAAAATCAAACATCTAATAACCCTTTACTGAATGCTAGTAAAGTCTGAATGTATAAATGAACAGAAACAAATTGAACTTTTGTGTGAAATGCAGTCACCTTTATTTAGGCTACCTGGCAGAGCATCTCAGTTACAATACCAGAACTGACAACAAACAGTGAACCTGCTCTACATGAATATATCAATTCATAAAGAGAGGAGCTCTGATTGGATCGCTCCACAACTTATCCCACCACCACCAAGCTAAGGCTGCTGTGATTGGATGTCCCTCTTAACTCATCCAACCTTTCCACACAACCAAAGTAGCTGTGATTGGATATATTCCTAACTTGTCTCTACTTTCTACATGACCAAATTAGGTCTGATTGGATTAAGTCTCTGTCAAATATTTTAGTCTAGTTTTTATTTGTTGATGAAAATGTCAGTTAATTTAGTTTGAGTTTTTGTCCATGTGCACTTGTTTTTATGAGTTACTGTCTAGTTTTCGTCAGGGGAAAAAAGGTTGTTGATGAAAACTGTGACGAAAATAATAAGTCAACAAAATTAACACCGCCCCGACGAGCATGACCGACCGTTGTGCAAACTCTCAACCAGACTCAACCTGAGATATGAAAACGATCGATATCAGCTGATCTCACAAGCAGGTGATCGTGTAGGCCAAGAAAAGCCAGATCAGGACATCCCTTTATAAACTGAGCCGATGATAACTATGATTAATTTCTGATGTCATGTGAGGACCCTCGACCTGTGGGGTTGACTGACCTGATCTCAGCAATCTTGAGCACATAAAGCTCAAACATGTTCATAGTCTCATTTTCTCATATTTTAACTTTTTTTCCATCATTAAGGAAATTCTGTTGTCTTAAAGATTCTGAATGTCGTCATTTCTTGCTTATTTAATTTCTACTTTACACTAATCTTAGTTTAATTACTTCATCTGAAATTCCTGCTGCTGATTCTGATTTTGATTGTGAAAAGTCAAGGATCGTCATTATAATGTTAAACTCATGTTTCTTAAATTTAAGCCTCGTCCTCCCTCCATCATGTGCTCCCTCCAGGGACCTTCCCCTCCCCTCAGACTGGGATGTGAATGTGAAGCTTTTGGGGCTGGCTGTGCAGTAACTGTAAGTAAATCTGCAGTAATGCATGTGTGAAAACAGCTATGAGGGCCCAGCGAGCGTCAGAGCAGTGACGCAGCCTAAACTGCAGCTCTGACTCCCACTGAGCCGACAGATGTGATGTGTTTATTCAGTAATTAGCATTTATCATCACGGAGGACTTTTAATATCACAGCCACATGTCTGTCTCTCCCCAAAATCCACCACCGCACAAAGACAAATTAATTTGTATATGTTTATCCCTGCAGATTAGTCAGATTACGACGGTGCTGTGACAGGAAAATTAAATTAATGAGAAATCTTTGACCGTTTCTGACGCGCCTTCACGCTTCTGAGTCATCTCTGCCCTGAACCTCAAAGTCTGTGAGTCCGCCCGCCGGCGTCTCCGACACCCGTCAGATTTCAATTCTGGAGGAATCGTGCCCGGTTTGCTGCTCGTCTGCTCGGGGCCCGCATGGCGCAGACAGGACATGTTGTTTACAGTAAGGCAGTGACCTGGATCAAACCGGGTTCAGCCGTAATCGGCTGCACGCTCTGATATTTGTCAGTTTTACTAAATGGGATTAAGTGAAGCAGAAACTACCCCCCCACACACGAGCACAGGTAAAAGTCATATTCAGCAGTTACTGTCAGCAGCTGCTCGCTGTTCCTCCTGCTGCAGGAGAAAATGAATTATTGGAGGAATTAGACTCAGAATGTTGCTTCATAAAACAGCAGAGCGACGGATTAACGGGCAGAACACAGGTTCATCATCAGGTGACGGGAAATTAAGATTTTCTTAAGATTCATTTCAGCTTTGGTTTAAACCTGAGGGGACGAACAAGAAGAAGGTTAATCCAGCTGTTTCAGCAGGGCTGCAAACCACCCATCCATCCATTGAAACATCGATCGATCCATTCAATCACTCATCCATCCTTGCATCATCCATCCAACTATTCATCCGTTGAACCAACCAATCTATTCACCTATCCATTCAAACATCCATCCATCTAAAACCCAGTTGTGGCTCTTAGAAAATCAGTAAAAAAAAAAAAAAAAAAAAAAAGGTATTTTCGTTATTTATTTTATTTAGTTATTTATTTTGATTTTAATTTTTTTTTTTTTTACAAATTTCAATTCAGTTATTGATTTTTTGAATGAGTGAAATCCAGTCTAACTTTTCTAATCCAGTGTAAATCATGTATGACCCGTTAAAACCAGTAGAAACCCAGATAATTTTCCTTTTTTAAGTGTAAATCCTGCTTTAAATATTTTAAGACAGTGAGGAACAGTTTATCATTTTTTTATTCAGTGTAAAATCAGTATTCACTAACCTTTACCCAGTTTTTTAATCTATTTAACTAGTGAAAATCTAGTTTTTACTGTTTAAATCCAGTGCAGTTAAGATTTCTTAGCCAATTAACAAGAGCAAATCAAATTTTTACTGTTTAATCCAGTATAAATCCAGATTACACACTAAACCACTGAAAACCCAGTTGTCATTGTATTAAGATAATGTGATCGGCTTATTACAGTAATAAAGCAGTGAAACCAAGTTTTATCTTGATTCAACCAGTTAAACACCAGTTACAGTTAGACAAAGCCATATGAATCCCAGTTATATATTTTTTACTTCTGTAAACCCAGTTATTAAGCTATTCAGCCAATCAAATCCTAGTTTTAACTGTTTTAATTAGGTGTAAACCCAGTTCAAATCCAGTTTTGATCATCCAGAAGAAATGTGCTTCAGTTCTGACCAAACTGATGCTAACTCAGGTAGCATCAGTGCTAATCTTTGCACGAGCAGACATTGTTTGCAGGCCTCTTCTGGCCTTCGTCATGCTTGTAGCTCCCACATTTTCCCCTCTGCAGTCGAGCTAAATTGTTCTGGAGTTTTGACTACAGACACGACTAGGAGGTCCAACCTGGGACTAGCAAAGCCTGATAAAACATGACAACTGTTCTAAAAACTTGCTGACAAATCTGTCAGTTTTTCCAGAAAAGTAAAAAAAAAACAAGCACTGAAATCTGGAGGGTCTGACTAACAAGTTCAGAAGATCTGAGAAGGACACGGGGCTCACTAGTGAGGTTGAATGGGTATCAAAGAGGCATCAGTGTGCTTATACTGATGAATGACTGACATCAACCTTCAGGCCCCTGCTCTGAGCTCACCTGGTGCAGGTTTGCTCTGCATCCTGAGCCCCTTTGACACCTTTAAGTGTCACTTTGTTTGTATTTTAAGACAGCATCTGCAGTCTTCTTCTCTGCTGCTGCAGGTAATCCACGCTCCCGTCCTCTACCTGTCATCAAGACCCCGCTGTGCCGCGTCCCCCAGAGTAACGTCATCATTTAACAGCATGTCAAGGACGCCGTTTCATGTTCTTGAGAAGTTCCTACACTTATTCCTGAGTGACTCCATCAAACAAACAGCAGAACAGGTAAAGAGCTGATTCATATTTTCACCATCAGGACAGAAGCCACTGCCAACAAACATCTGGTATCCAAACACTCCTCAGGCTCAGATCAGGTCTCCTGGTCCTCCAGCTTCAGAGGGGCACACGCTGCAAGATAATCAGCCTGAGTTTGGCTCGGATCCCTGCTTACGACCAAAGTCAGCAAAGGCTAAACATTAGACTAGTTCAATACCTATGATCTGAGATGCTGATGCTAGTGCAGTGCACTGAGAACAGCTGTGTTCGACACATCAGGGAGAAAGCTGGCTGAAGCAGGAAGCAAACGTAGCCATGGCAACGAGAGTAAAGGCGGAGCATTAAGCTAGACGGACGTCAGAAACGGAGGACCAACTTGTTGATTTGTGGTGAAATATGATCGTCTATACAGACCTGTAAATAATGAATAACAAACTGATAACAGTGTCCTTATCAGGCAGCAACATCCAGGGCTGTAAATGAAGCTCAAGCCTAAGTGCTAAAAGCTGCAGTACCCCAAGTGTCCACTTGAGGCTGGCTGCAGGAACCTGACACATTAATGACTGCATGCTGGGAAAGTATTACGGTACGTTCACAGCCTTAGTGCACGTCTATACAGCCTGGTTCAAAAAACACCTCCAGTCTAAATTCATAGCATCATCACTGTGGGGGGGGGGTTTCTATGTCGCGCCTGTTTTTCTTTTTTTGAGGATTTCCAGTTTTGAAAATCCAGAGTTGCTTTTGGTTGAGCTGAAGTTTGGTTGAGATGGCGCGTGCAGTGAGGCATCGACAGCGTTCCAAAGGCTCCTTTGACGTGGCTGAGTGTCATGGTTCAGCTAGTTCTGTTTAATTTAGTATGCTTTTTCCTTGTTTAGACCTCTTGTTCCTCTTGTTTGTTGTGTTTCCTGTTTTATTTTGAAGTTCCTCTGTTTCTTGTGGTGTTTCCTGCCCTCCCCTCTGTGTGCCTTGATTGTGTGATTGTCTCACCTGTGTGGTTGTCTCACCTGTGTCTGATTATTCCCCACTGTATTTAGTCTCTGTGTTCCCTCTTGTCTTCGTCAGTTCATTCTTCTTCCCTGTGACATTCCCTGTGTCTCCAGTGTTTTCCCCGTGATATTAGTTTGTGTTTCTTGTTGAACTTTTTCAAGTTACTTTGATTTAAAGTTTTGCTTCTAGTGTTTCCTTTCTTTGTTGGTAGCTCATATGACTGAGTACTTTTTGTCAGTTTTTGTTGTGCACTTTGCCTTTTTTGTAAAGGATTAGTTTTTGGTTACTGATCCGTTCTAGTTTTAATAAGCTTTGTGTTTATCTGCATTTGGGTCCTTCTCCTTGTTCTTTTGTTAGTTTAATTTTGAGCTAACCCTGACAGCTTAGTCCTATTCTTCTACAGCCAGTGGTCCTTACTGAACGCGACATGAACGATCATCAGTGACATAGCCAAGACCTACCTCTTTAGTCTGGCTTTGACCTGAATTTAATTTACTCATCTTAATCTGTTTTAGTAATTTAGGTTATATCTTATTCTGTTAAAACTTTAGAATTATCTTTAAGTAGTTTTTCTTGTTTATTGTCTTTCCCCAAATTCTTCTTAAGTGTTTTATTCCTGTTTGAACTTATTGTTATAACATTTTTTTTTACTTCATTTCAATGTATTTTTATTCCATTTGATGACATTCTTAATTTTACACTTTAACCTAACCTCCAGTGTTTACTCATTCTAACCTTTAAGATGGCGTTCCTGTTCCTGATCTTCTTTACTGATGATATATTTTGCTGATGCTGTGTGTGGATGGTGTGGTGGGTTTGGGTCATATTTCCTGTTATCTTCTTTAATTATCTGTTTGTAAAGCACTTTGTGCTACATTTTCTTGTGTGAAAAGTGCTGTATAAATTAAGTTTGACTGATTGATTGATTGATAACATGAAGCAGCACGATGCAGTACAATGTTTTTTTGCCTTGTTTTTATTTTCCTGTGCGTCATGCATGTTGACGCAGATGAGGAGTGAGAGAAGAGGGAGACTGACAAGGTGCAGGAGGGGTTTTCTTGGTTTTCTTTGACTTTTCTCTCTCTGCAGAGCTCATTTATGTTTGACATGGTGGAGATTTGAGTGAGTAAAATGATTTACTTTCACTTTCAACACTCAGGGAGAAACTCTGATTGGCTGATAGAGCTGTGAAATGCTGAGCCTTTGAGACCACCCCTCGCTTTGCAGTGAAAGCACCTGATGTTTTGTTCACGATGGTTCACGACATCTGAAGCAGTTTAGACATAAGAAGACGAGCTGGAGGTAAAGCACAACCGCCAAGGATGACATAGGAAGATAACTGCTGCTAGCATCCCCTTGACGTTGTCCACCATGTTTGCTAACACTGAAGTACCTGGTTTAGTCACATGACACAGCTGTGAGAGTGGAGGCCCTGATTGTTGGTGAGTGAGTCTGATGGTGTGTGAGGTGCTGTCTCGCTGTGTGTTACACACTAAAAAACAAAACTGTTAAACCATCATCACGTCTCCATGTGTGGCTCCAAAATCAGTGAAATTTCAGAAACCCTCATGTGTGTTCCTGGCCTTAGCTCTTCTGTAAGGATTTTCCATCCTTGCACACCTGAATGCTGAAGGCTCCCGTCATCGAGCCGCCCTTCTGATTCACTCACTGCTCCATTCAACCCCCTCTTTTGTCTTTAAGGATTCAAGGCTCTGCCGTAATTCAGCGTCAGAATACATCGGCTCGAGTGTGGGCCGTGAAGAGGATTTCTGAAGGTCTACCTACCTGAACAGCTCTTGTGTAACAGCTTCCACAGCAGCTGTGGACAGAGAGGGAACAAAACGATTAATGCAAACATGTCATATATCAGATAAACTCCAGAGTCTATAGAGTTATAGCTATGTAGGGTTTGGTTATGTTAGAGAACGGCCTGAGTTTTCATTTGTCTATCGGTAACATGATGGAGAGCTCATGGTGTTTATCCTGATTAACTTGCTTAATGAATGGAAACAATAAAGTTTGGGTTGTTTGAATGGGTTAAAATCAAGCATGAGCCTCTGGTGTTGAAAGATAAAGCCACAGACAGGAGACATGAAGGGCTCGTACCTCTGACTCCTTTGGATCTGGTGCGATGGCGCTTTTTAACTGCATTCACCTCCATCTGAGAAAAAACGCAACAACAAGACTTCATGACCTTGACCCCTGACCCAATACCTCCTAAATATAAGGTTTATAATCTGCTAATATTTACCTGGTCAGAGGTCGGTGCAGCACTGGTCATTAGCTGAGGAGTTCTTGGACTGAGGTGAGTTTCAGAGGCCGTCTTCAAGAGTCATGATCTGCAAAACAAACACATCAGATATGAGCTCTTACTTCATCTGAGGCTCAAACCAGAGAGTTACTGCTGCTGTAGGGAAAACTCTCAGCCCTGAGCGGCTTCCTTCAAATCAGGAAAAGGAGAATTACAAAAAGAGACGAACAACAAGGAGTCAGAAAGGACAGCATCAGACACAAAGGAGTGAGGACAGGCGTCCAGGGCGATCACCCTTTAACGAACCAGTCCAAAACCAGATGTTACCAGTGAAAACCAAGACACTGAAACAGTTATATCTAGTTATGTATACATTAAACCAGCATAAATCTGATTAAAACAGTACTAAACCAGTGAACACCAGTTAACCCAGTGATCAAACCAGTTTATATTAAGTTGATTATATTTTCATTCATATATATCTGCACTTAACCTGTAAACACCAAGTATCAAATCATTAATATCTAGTTGGTTTTTTTTATATTAAACCAGTTTAAATCCAGTTCAAGCTGTACTAGACCATTGAAGACCAAGTTCACCCAGTTATCAAACCAATTTATATTGAGTTAATTATACATTAAACCAGGGTCAATCCAGTTATAGCTGCACTAAACAAGTAAATATCGAGTTATCAAACCAATTTATATATAGTTGATAATATATTAAACCAGTGCAAATCTAATTAACCCAGTAAATAAACCATTGTATATCTATTTATTTATATATTAAATCAGTGTGAATTCAGTTATAACTGTACTAAACCAGTGAAAATCCAGATAACACTGTTATTAAATCAATTAAAGCAATCAATCGGTCACTTGAACATATGTGTCAGTTTGCCCATACAGTGCAATATTGTAAATAAAATCTTATAATGGACAAATCTGAAGCCTGGTGAACTGAAAAAAATAATTCAAACTGTACACTGATGTTTTTATGGTGCAGTGACTGTATGTCTTAAAATTGTGGTTATAGTGGGTTTGAAAAAGTCCAAAAAGAGGGCACAGGGTCACCAAAGGGGCTTTTATGTTTAACAGAGCATTATAGGCCTTTTAGAAAAATTATCAAAATTCAGAAAACTGGTTTAACCTGTACACCTGTTTGAAAAATACATGCAATGGCATAAAAATGACAAAAAAAAATATCATCAAAAGAATTTCTGAAGTGTCCAAAAAGTTGACACAGGGCATGTAACAGTAAACTTTAGAGTAATTTTCTTTTTATAATAATATTTGATCAAATTATACGAATCAGCACTCTGTTTCATCAATAGAGCCAGACAAGCCACGATGATGAAAACAGCCTCAGAGGAAGTTAACTAAACGTCACCACCTTTCATGGTCACTGACTGAAACGATACACCAAATCTATTTCCCAAAATAACTTTTAAAAACACATCATTCGTCCGTCATGAGTAAAATCAACAGACATGTTGGTTTCTCTGCAGACGTAAATACGTGATGATATGATGCACAGGTCATGTGACCACCATCACGCAGTTTCTGTGCAGCTCTGTAGCATCTATAAGCTAATTACAGCTAACCTTGTCAGGTAAATGAACTTTGGAGCTCGAGCCAGGTTTGTGAAATTCAAGTTTTCTCATTTAAGTTAGACCTATTAGTCCCATCTGTTTACATGGAGGGGGCGGAGCTTTTTCACTCGAGCTAGTTTGGCTTCACTTGCAGGCAGCAGCTCTGTCGTCCATCATGTTGTACTGTTACATGACCCATGACCTTTAGAGTGAGTCCTCAGATCCATTAACCATGAGCCTAAACACAAGCGTAACCAGAGCGCCTCTTTCATCCTCGATCAAACACCAGCCAGAGCCGTCCCGTTCACCCCAGAATGACCCAGAGTCTGAAACTTTGCTGTCTCCATCTGCTGAATCTTTCATCAGCTTCAACAAAGAGCATTTTTTAGCTCCTGCCCACCGCATTAGAGTATTTTTTTACCTTGACGTTTCATTCACGGCGTAGCAAATCAAAGCTCCCTCCATAATGCATTAAAAACATTAGAGCAGAAATATAACATTAAAGATTTAAAGGCTAATTAAAAAGTGGGAAAAACAAAAGTTGAAATAATGAAATCATTAAATAAATATCAGGGTAGCATTAAGTGCAAGGTGGGGAATAATGAGTGTTTATGATGAAGGGACGGCTGTGGAGGAAAAGAGAGTTTAGAGCCGTAAATCTCTGTAAACTCTGCTTCAGGTTGTTTTTTACCTTACTCTGATCGGAGCTGATGTTTATGCCAAGCAAACTAAAGATAAATCCATAATAAATCTGAGACGTTTACCTGTAATAAGTTCACACGTGATGTAGTAAGAAGATGACTCCTCTCTGAAAGAACTGATCCATCCAACAGAGTGATTACTGAAGGACGTTCTGCTGTCAGTTCGACCTTGACTTGGGTCATTTTCCACAGATGCAGTGAACACACTCTCCCTGATGAGGTCTTGGCTGGTCCCTGACAGGTAATATATCGGTTAAATTGATTAATTCAAATTATCTTCTGCAGAAGCTTTAAAAATGAAAATATAGATTTTTTTTCTCAACCTAATCTTACTTCAATCATAAGTTGTTGCAATGTTTGAAATATAAATACTGAAGATGTACAGTTCTCATGATGGTAGACCCTGTCAGGTTTTGCACAAGCACATGTTTAGGCTTTTATTTGTTTCTTAAATGAGATTAAATATTGATCAGATGTTTCCATGTTAATATACTGTGAAAATAGCTCAACTTTCAGTGTTTATGTAGACAGGCCTGCCTACGTTTGAACTACATGACCAACATTTTATGATAAAATTAATACAGATAAAATAAATTAAATAAACAGAAGTGTTTTGGTTTTGGGGATAAAATTTTGGAATGAGCTCAGTGATGGCTTAAAATAACGTAAAACTCTATTAAAGTTCAGAAAAACCTTAAAACAAATTAATTTACGCTTATAGGTATAATGTACGATCGTACAGTATTATGATTTAAAGAAGGATGTCTTGTGTTTTTTTTCCTTATACGTCAAATTTATCTTGGATTGTACAGGAGAGTGAAAATAAGCCACAAGCTTCAGCCTGTACCTTTTGTGTTAAATGATTGTATTCTTTGTTCGATCTTAACATTTATCTAACTGAAATAAAAATGTTCATTCATTCATTCAAATTACAGCATGCATCTTAACTATAAGAGGGAAAGTCCGTTTAGTTCTGGAACATATTTTGATAAAGGCAAAACTTGATTTATGTAATTTTTGTGTCACTTGGAGGGATTTTTATTCAAGAGGGAAAAAAATGGATCAAAATTGTAAATTGGGTTTTGTGGGAAAAAAATGGAGGATTTTATCTTTAGGTCATACTCTCAGTGGGTCATGTGAGGGAAGCAGCATCTCATGGAGACACCCTTTTTTTGCATGATCTGCAAAAAAGTTTGAATGTATACGGCTACACATCTACGCACGATCTACTAAAATGATCACTCATTCACAGGTGAAACTCTCTTAACGATCAGAACATGAGTTTAATTTTACTGCTGCACAGGGTCTGCTTTAGATTTCAGAGAAGGACATCACAGGTTTCTTTAATTATTTTGTACAGCGTACATTTGCTGTCTATTCTCATATGTACATTATCTCACCTCTTTTTCTGTTGCCTTTTATTTCCTATGTTTTGATTTATATCCATGTTTTTATTTCTGTAGAGTTGACTCAAGAAGCAATGCACAAAGACATTCTGCTGCATGTGTACCTGTGTAAATGTGTCAGTATCTTTAAGAACAAACTCAATACCTCCATTTTTAATCTCACTTATGAATAATTTCTTCCCCACTTTTACATTTTCACGTTTTATTGAATCACATATTTAGGTTTTGTCTGTTTTATCATTCATACCAAACAATCTTTTATTATTTATCTCAATCTACTTATTTATTTTAATTCTATTATTACTTACATTCTGTTTTATTTTTTCACTTTTATCTCCAGTGTTTTCTCATTCTGAACTCATGATGGCATTGACGTCGTCCAATTCTTAAACTCTTAATGCAATTTAACATTTTGTGAACAGAGCAGTAATCACCGGATGTGGAAGAGATGTGCATTTGTGTTTCCTCTGGAGCGTCAACAAATTATTCTATTTTTTGCAGAAGAGAGTGGCAATGCCAACAAAATGCAAACCTGTGTGATAACCTGCCAAAAATCTGTTTATAGCACTGCCATAAAAATATCTGTCACCCCTATGATTGTTGTTAATAATTTGTCTGAATATTCTTACCTCAAAGTTTTACCCTTAAATTTCTTTACATTTATCCATGAAGCACTGAAGTGTTATGAATGTGATATTTAATCTGCTTTAGCACCTCCCTCCTGATTATCACTGAATCAAACGCTGCATTAATTTCAGTCCCTCTTCAGTTTAAAAATGGACGGAGCAGGTCTGATAAAACCTCAGTTTCCTCTGAGGTCACGGCAGCAGGTGACAGACTGAGACCTCCAGAGTCTGGAGACCAGACCTTCAAGCAGCTGCAGGTTTGATTCATAAAGTCTAGTCCAGTTGGCTAAACTGGTTTTGTCCCATAAGTAACGTGACTGACAGAGCGATCGTCCAATCAGCTGCTGGGTATGCTTCTGAAACTCTTTCTATTGGCTCTTTCCCAAATGGACTAGTGAGATACATTGAACAGTCCATCTTAACACTTCCTGAACCCACAGCTAAGCTCAGTGGAAAGAAAAACCTTTGAGCATATCAATGCAGCTACAGTAAACATCAGAGCACAGCGCTGGGAAGCTGCTATCCTACTCCCCTTAAACAGAGTGCTGCTAACAAGTTTTCTTCTTTTCTTGATTTAAAAATGCTTCTTATGTAATTCTTGTGTTTTGAGAAATAATAACATTATTTAGTGCATCTATCCAACTGCTCGTTAATGCAAATAGCTAATCAGTCAATCACATGGCAACAACTTGATGCATTCAGTCAAGTAGACATGCTCAAGAGGACCTGAAAAGTTCTACCTGAGCATCAGAATGAAGAATAAAGGTGATTTAAGTGACTTTCAACGTGGCATGGTTGTTGGTCCGTCAGAAGCTGCTGATCTACTGGTATTTTCACACACAACCATCTCAAGGCTTTACAGAGAATGGTCCAAAAAAGAGGAGATATCCAGTGAGGGTGAAACTGCCTTGTTGATGACCAAACTAAGAGGAGAATGATCATGGGCCACATCAGGTGCCACCCTGAGAAGATCTATTGGTGTCCTGTCCCCATTGATTGATTGGCCAGTTTACTTTGGGCCAATTGGTCAGTTCAGCGCTGTCTTCTTTTTTTATTATAATTTCCTTTTTTTGAACATTTTGAGACATATTCTGCATACAGCTGGTACTCAATGACTGAGTCTATTTCCCTCCAATGTGGCATCTTTAAATCAAACATGACTCTTCCTCAGTCTCTCACCTTGAATCAAAATAAAAGAATAACTTTACCTATTCGTATACACAAAGAAAATTATTACTGTCTCCTGACCAGTCAAGCTATTAGAGTTTTCTAGTAAAATTATTGAGATAAAAGAAAACTAGAAAAGCACAGGCCTCCACCAAGCAGCTCAGTTCAGCAGTGGCTTTTCCACAACCCCTGTAAAAGATCCAGTTCTGGATCAGCAGATCCAGAATAGAGCCAGGATCCAGAACAGACTCAGCACATACATGGAGGTTGTTATCCTGTATGAACACAACAAGTTTTGGGAACATCACTGAATATTTTGATTTTATATGAATTATTGAATGCTGTCAATGGGATTTCCCATTATAAAGTTCAATGTTTTTTTGTGTTAATCTGGATCAGATCCAGATGAAATTTACCTTGATGACAGAGACATGGACCCCATATTATCCTGTGAAACTGGAAGCAAATACGTGAAAAATGGCAGAGATATGATTATTTTTTAATTCCACCCAATGTTAACTTATGGGATTTTTTAAAATTTGGGGAATTTTTTGCATCCAGACAAATATACGTATCACCACTATGAACATCTCCTCAAAATTTTAGCAAAATCTGTCCAGTAGTTTTTACGTAATCCTGCTAACAAACAAACAAACAAACAAACAAACAAATGCCGGCAGAAAGAAGAAACAAAACATTACAACTTCTGTAGCTCTGAACTAGGGCTCTTTTTCTTCCAATGATAGCATCTCAGATAAAGTCTGACCAGCGTTGTTTTCAATAGCTCTGTACTCTTTCAGCAGTGGTTTTACCACCCTGAGTTATTGAGCTTCAACTTGTGACCTCACAATGGTAGGATGACGATATTTCCTGCTGCTGGATTCAGCATAAGAGCAACTGTGCTGTACAAATCCTCCCTAAGGATTGATGAGTAGTGATAAATCTAACAGATCTTATAGTTGGTATATAAATTAAAAATAAAATAAATGAAATGTTGGCTCAAAGACGATTAAAGGTCCTCACAACAGACAGGACTGAGCTTCACCATCGTTAGTTTGTTGGAAATGTGCGCCTGAAACCAAACCTCAGAATCTCTCTTTGAGCTGCAGCAATTACTGCATCACAATGCTGTAGGCGGCGTTTCGATGCAAACGGCGCCATAAAGGAGGCAGACAACGGCGAAACAACAGTTTGATGATGAAGACGCTCCGCTCTCCTCAGCCGCAGTGCAGCTCCGGGGGGGTTTGCAGCGTTAATATAAATGTAAATTCTGGACAGCCTCGCCTGAACTCTCAGCCTACTCCCATTATGGTGCCACAGCGCGGCGAGGCCGGGTGCATCTGAGGCCGCCACTCCACTGAGCGTGCTCCAACGCTACATCAAATACAGCCCTCCCTCCTCACCCCTCCTCACTCCCTCCGCCCTCGCTCCACCCTCACCCCTCCCTCCTCACCTATCCCCCCCCCGCCCTGAAGAGAGAACAAACCCTCCGCCTCCCTGCAAACTGTACGACTGAGTGGGCCGCTCACTTAATGGGAGTGTGTGTGTGTGTGTGTGTGTGTGTGTGTGTTTCCATAGGCTGTATCCTTGTGCTGCCTCTGCATGTGTGTGTATGTGTTCTTGTTCTACCATCTTTGTGAGGACCATGATCATCTCCTCAGTCAGAGGGAGCGAGGACGTTTGGCGATCTGGGACGCTGGAGTCAGACCTTTTAGCCAAAGTCATTAGAAACACTCACTGGTCTCTAAATCATTATTTCATCCTATATATTTATTTATTTTAATCACCATAAGCTGTTTCATTTCTCCATTTAAGTTCAGCTTTATTGTTTGGGAATTTTACTCTCTGTTAATTGATTTTCTTTTCTTCATCCTACTTCAGCAGATATAATTATGCAGTTGGTGTTTGGAGATATCATTTTACCATATTATAGTTTTACATTTTATTTCAATTATTTATTTATTCATTTATTTATTTTTCCCTACAGTATTCTTATCTAGTTTCTTATGTTTCTTTTTTTCAGTGTTAGCTCCTAGCATTTTCTCAGTCCTCTAATTCTGCAGTCAGGGTGGAAAGGGTCATGTATTTTCATTGTTTTCAATTTTCTACTTTTTATATATACATATATATTTTATTTCTTATTTATGTAAAGCACTTTGTACGAGAAGATTTTGTCTGAAAAGTGCCATACAACTAAAGTTTGATTGATTGGTTGATTGATTCATTAGGCACACCTGTTCAACTGTTTGTTAACACAAATAGATAATCAACAAATTAACTGGCAGCAACTCAATGCATTAAAGCAGGTAGACATGGTCTCATGGTGTAAATGCCTTGTTGATGTCAGAGGTCAGAGGAGAATAACCAGAGTGATTGGAGATGAAAGAAAGGCAACAGAAACTTAAATAATCACTTGTTACAACCAAGAAGATCATTTCAGACTGCAAAGCATGGTCAAACTTGCAGTAGATTGACAGACGGACCACAGCAGCTGAAGACCACACCAGGTGCCACTCCTGACTGGATGGAATAACCAGCAGTGCCAGAATGCCAACGCACTTCCCTCTATTACTGGTCCAGTCTATCCTGCGTTACAGGAAAGTACAGCGACTGAAACCGAGCATTTCACGTTGCAGATTGGCTGCCATACCATGTATGTTTGTGTGGTTTTAATACAACGTCCAAAAATTAGTTTCTGCAAAGCAATGATAGAAAAACCATAACGAGATCATATTTTGCATTAAATTGGGTTCATATACTCATTTTTGATGGTTGCTATTGTAGGGTATGTCTACAATCACTAATGTCCAAAAACATCTCATCATCACATGCAGAGCTGTGCTGAAGCTCCCTGTCTGACCTGTGTTTACTGGTCAGTCCATGTTGCAAACAGCTCTGCATTTATTGAAACATCTATGCTCTGCAATGGGCTTGCTACCGAAAACCAGTGGGCTAAAACTAATAAGGAAACACTGGTATGATGTCATACTGGTAGGTCTATTTGGGGGGGGCAGGGAACAAGACGTTTTTAGGAGGCTGCTAGCACCGCAAAGAGGGAGAGAGGGAGGTCTCAATGCTGTGGAACTTTTGTTTTGCTCTATCACAAAGACGGGGACCTTAAACACACTAAAGGGCAGATAAAACTAAAAAAACATGACCTGACCTCTCTAAAGTTTCATTTGTTACCGAGTGAGACCACCCTACCCAGAGCTGCAGAGTGAAAACACACTCCAGCGTGATTGTCACTGCGTCCTGTACGGCTGGGCTGGCTCTGTGTGGAGAGGAGCTTCCTGCTGCTTAGTATTCAGCCCCACACTCTGAGTGTCTGCTACAATATGATGCAGAGCTCTATACCCAGACACACACACACACACACTCCACGGTACACACATCACTACACACACCTACACACACACCTACACACACACACAGCCACGGAGCGTGAGCAGCACAGAGGGTTCACCGTCCCCGTCATGGAAGTATAGAAATGTACACTCTGTACTCAGGTGCTTTTTCTCTGTTCGTGGGATCTGTTGGCTGCAGCGCCCCCTACAGGTCAGGGCTAATGCAGCACTAGCTCTGACACTAGGGCTGGGCGATGTGAATTGAAATCTACAATTTTTTTTAATCCCTAAACTAGATTAACAATATTTTTCCTCTCTGAGCAAAAACCCTCCATATGACTCACATCACATGAAACAAGTCCTGACTCGAGGAATATCATTAGATAGTTTATCACACCTACACAGAAACTTCACCACTCAGGCTTTTGCAGCTGTTGGAGCAACTCTGGATCAAGCCAATCATTTTCATCTGTTTTGTGCCTGTCTCAAAGCCAGTAGGTTCTGGTGAGATATCCATAAAAAACTGGCAAATATATTCAGACAGACTTTACTTTTAACTGGGAACAGCTCTTTGTTGGAATGTTGGAATGTTGGAATCTACAAATAAAAAACTAAAGACTAAAGACTCGAGCATCGCTGCAAGTACATACAAAATGGCTTAAGCCAGAAGCTCCAACTACAGACGACTGGTATAATATAATTAATGAAATACATGCAATGGAACTAATCACTTTTCATTGCAGCTTCAGAAGAATCAATTTCAAGAACTGTGGGAAAAATCTATATCCTCCCTAAACGCCCCCTTTTGTTTAAGTTCATATTTACTGTACAGACACCGGTTTGAAATCATTTTTTCCTCTTTTATTAGATAAGAGACACCCCATGTTCGAATGTTAAATGCAATTTTGTGTTGACTCTCATCTTCTTGCTTTATTTTTCTTTTTTTAATTGCTTTGGTTTTATGGATCTCTGATCGTTAAGATATGATTGGAAATTAGGTTTAAAAAATACCTAAAGAAGGGATCACGCTGGAAGTTTGTTTGCCAGTCATTGTACCATTGTCTATTATGTGTGATGCCAAATAAAAGAAAATTTAAAAAACAAGTCCTGACGTGGAAGAAGCGGCACCACCTACTTAAAATCAACATGGATTCTGTTATTAGTATTAAATCTCACTGAGAAGAAAAAAACTAATGCAAGACTGAAAACGGGCCAAAGCAGAAAAACGTCAGGGAACACTGCTGTGAAAACATTTAAGATGATAATCACTGCAGAAATGCATTTTGAGACATTGAAGTAACAGAAATGTTCATTAATACAGAGCCGAGCCTGTCAGGAGACTCACAAACAGAAAAACGAGCGTAGACTGATTTTAGCTTTTCCGTGCACATGCACTCAGACAGTGTGTGGACTGGCTGGTACAGGAAGGGTCTGCTTGCTACACAAAGACGAAAAACAACCACGATCTGATGACATTAATTATCAATTTTTGCAGAGGTTTAGACGCCTTTAGTTTCAGAGACATGAGGAGATTTTTTCTGAACAAGGAGTTCATGCAGCAAACACATGCAGATGGAGACTCAGAGGGTGTGATGATAACAGCTTCATGAAACGACTCTCTGATATATAAACTGACATTTAAAGCCTTGATAGAAATGGTCCTCCACAGCTGGATTCGTGGGTTTAAGTTCACTTTGAGGACATTTATATTTATTTAAACGGCTATTAAATTACATGCTGGGCGGCTTCGTTTTTGACGTCCAGGATTCTGAATTCTGACTTTAAATAAAATCAGCCTCTTAGAAAATGTTATTCACCAAATCATCTTCGGTATCAAACACAAGTTTCCACAACTTACAAATGGTTGTTGTTGAAGGAAACAGGAAAGTGTTTAAACTCTGAGAGTCCAGGTGGAGGAGAAACAAGTGACAGAAATAAAATCTTTTTCATTTCTTCAAATCTTCTGCCACTAAAAATGTCAAATTAATCGATTTAATCCATGTATCGCCCGGCCCTGACATTAACCTGTTTGCTTTATGCTCCACTTTATTACCATAAACACAGATTATTATGAGCACTGACGTCCTGAGGTTGTATTTCTGGGTCATCACACCGACCTTCTCCATTAAGAGTCAGCAGAAGTCTGTCTTTCTCTGAGGACGTGCTGGTCTGAGGAGCTGCTGCTATGGTTACCTATAGTACAGGTAGACCTGACAGGAGCACAGACGAAGAGCGCCGGCTGGATTCTTGCTGAACATACAGATGAATTCATTTATAACAGATATCTGTCACACAGTCAGCACAATCAGTATCTTTTCCTTTGACACATCTTTCCCTTTCAGCTCTGCTTTATCTGCATTAATATACTTTATTGAAATAAAATGTCCAACAAAAAGAGCTCGAGCGGGACGAAGTCAGCCTGCTGTGGCAGAGCTGGATGAAGTGCTGCTGCCACCATCTTTGATCATGTGATAATCACTGCACTGAGTTTGTCAGGTCACTCATCAGTGTTTTTAATTTAAAATCCAAGTATTAACGAGGTCACGCAGACGTGATCGACCTCCAGTGATCAGAATATCAACACTTTACCGACTTTTAAAACTGACTTTTGCTCTTTGGCTTGTGTGGTCTTTGTTTTCATTTGTACAATTTGTCCTGAGTTTTTAGTTTTATAGGTTTGTTTAGTGCTTTCTTATATATTTTAATTCTTTCTTTAAATTTTAGTTCTATTTGGTAGCCCTCGTGCAGCATTTTGGTAAACCTGATGGACTGGGATTTGATAAATCAGAAGCAGAAAATCACAGAGCGCTTTTCAGCATCCGTTAAAGCAGAGGTCCCCAAATACTGGCCCATGGACCAGATCCAGGCCATAGAACATTTAGTTCTGGGCCATCGAGAAACAAAAGATGAATGATTTTATTCCCATTAGTCCCTTTGTCTCTGCCCCATCCAGGCAGAGACAAAGGGACTAAAAA
>JBAMNC010001597.1:0-37500 GCA_037902135.1 Cetoscarus ocellatus | reverse complement strand
CCTTTGAGGGATTTCTGTCAGGCTTTGCTCAAACGTCTCCTCTGACTCGACGATAAACTGCGTAAATACAGGAGGTACAAGATCAGAGGACATGTGACCCTCAGCTGAACTTTCACCCTCTGGAGACGTGGACTTTAAGGAGAGATAAAACCTCCGTGGTCTCGTCATGAGACGATAACAGGAGCTTTTTTCTTGCTGCACGTGTAAATATGGCACATGTATGTTTCTAATTGGACTGCAGAGCTCTGCTCTAAATTTAGTCCACAGTCTAATTAATTGATGTTAGGATCAGTGTACAAGGCAGCGTGTTAGCTTTAGCAGCTGCTAATTAAAAATGAAAGAATGTATGTTTAATGAACCTCCCTCTGACAGAGCGGCGTACAAACTGTTCTGCTGCTCGATCCTACGGGCGGCGGCGGCGGCGTAAACACACACTGAGACATATACACGAAGAAGAGAAGTGCAGCAGCTAACTAAGCCTGGTGTTACTCTCTCCTGTACATCAGACCCACTCCTGGTTTCCATGGAGACTGGACTGATCGGGTGATTAGCCGCGTCAATTAACCTCTGACCAATCACAGAGAGCGCCCGAGCGGCAGCGGCTGAGTGTGATCTGCAGATCTGATCACAGTTGAATCCAACATCTGAGCACCGCACGCTAAATAAGAATGAATGCATGAGGGAGTTCGGCATTAGCATAGTCAATGACATTCCTGCACGTTTTTAATCCACAGAGGCATGTTCAGGGTGTGAATGTTTGTGCTCTTCATTTACTGTCTGTTTAATCTGGAAAATGGCGAACTAAATTATAAATGAGTCCTTATTTTATCTCAAGTAGGTGCCTTAAGTTTTGCACAGGTTTAAAACTTAAATAACTGGATCAAACACTTGATTTAAACAATAACAGCTGCTTTAACAGAGCTAAACCTGAGTTTTTAACTGTTTTCACACAGTTATAACTTGATTTTAAAATAATTGGACTTCCACTTGTTTAAGAGAGTTAAACCTGGGTTTCTAACTGTTTTTATCGAGTTATAACTAGATTATCACTCGATTTAAAACATAACAACTGGACTGCCACTTGTCTAAAAGAGTCAAACCAGGGTTTTTTAGCTATTTTTATATAGTTATCACTTACATGGGTTAATATAATTAAAAATTAGATTTTTCTGAATTAAGAACAGGATTTCACTGACAAAAATCTTTTAATCTGCATTTATACTGAGTTAAAATAGTTTAAGCTGCATTTTAACGGTCGTTATATAGTAATAACTGGGTCTACATATACAAAAAATAGTTATAACTGGGTTTACACTAGTTTAAATTTGTAACAACCTGGACTTAAACATGACTAAAACTGTTTAAACTGTGTCTACCTTAGTTTAAAAGATTTAAATCTGAGTTTACTCTGGTTTAAAGCAAAAACAACTGGGTTTTTTATGTTTTTACCCAGGTATAATTGGGGTACACAAAGTTAAAACTGGGTTTTCACTGGTTCAAAATGATAATGATTTGGTTTGCAATTGTTTAAATCAAAAATAACTTGAAAAACACTGTATTTAAGAGAAACAACTACAATATTTTTGTTTAAAAGATCTAAAACTAGCCTAACCTAACCCTAACCCAGATTAATAAAGTATTTTATATATTTTTAACTGTTTTTATAAAGAAATAACTGGTTTCACATAAAATAAAGTTCTTTATATGTACATTTACACTAGTTTAATATTGTAACAACTGGATTTGCCGTGGATTAAAACTGTCAGATCGATATATTCACTGGTTTAAAAAATTAGAGTCCGGGTTAAAACTGGTTAAAAACAAAAACTAAAATTGGGTTTCACTGGTTTCATTGAAGTACAACTGGGACACACTGTTTTTATTAGAGTCACAACTGAGTTTTGATTAGTTTAATACAACATTAACAACTGTTTTTATGCGGTAATAACAGTTTACACGAGTTAAATATAGTCATAACCAGGTCACTGTTGTTTTGTCCCTTCTTTCATCCCTCCAGCTCTGGACTCCGACTCTCACCCCTTCATTCCTCTCCTCGACCTCAACCATCACTCTCTCCTCTGTAATCCCTCATCTGTTTTTCGTTGTTTCTCCGTCCATTCATTCATCAACACTTATCTCCATCCCTCCATCCCTCAGGCCTCTTCCCTGTCCATCTGTCCATCCTTTTCAACGACACAGAACTTTTCCAAATCCTCTGATTTATTGGAGTTGTTCTTTACAAGTGAAACCAAAATTAGAAGAAATCTCATTTCTTGTTTACCTCCAGGCCTTTCAGACGCCTGTTTTTAACTTTCATGCTCCCACTCCACGTATGACCTCTCCGGCAGAGGTCACAGTCCATAATGACCCCTGCTCCTCTCCATGTTCACCCTCTAAAACCTCCTGAAAGTGTAAAAACACGAGGAGGCCACGCTGCAGATTTTGATCCCCAGACAAAAAAAAAACATCTCTCACCGCGGGCCGTGTTGACCAGGTCTGCTGGTGTCGTGTCAGCACTTCAGAAAAGATAAAGTCGTCTCAGGGCCTCAGACCATCTCCTGTCAGAGCAGATTCAGCTCAGAGCAGCGCTGAGTGTTTGCACACTGACGCTGAACCAAACGTCTGAGGGCTCAGCCTGTTTCAGAATAAATCTGGCTTTTCATGGTGACCAGAAGCAGCTGTTTCTGCTCCAGCATGTCACCCTGACGCCTGTCTGCAAATGCCAACTGGTCAAAGGTCTGAGGATGCTAACAGGCGAGGAGGTAAGTCTCCAAACCAAGAGGACTTCTCTATAGTCATGCAGAAGGGGGTCAGGGGTGTATGGGGTAAAATCCTTCATTTACCAGGCACATTTGTTTTTTAGATCTTTATTAGATCAACAGGCCTGGTCAGACTGTAGCACCACCTAATCTCTGCCTCTGGCTGAAGGAGACATGCCAGGCTGCTATGATGCTCTGCAACCTGGATGTAAATAAGGGTCAGTGATGCAGGGCCGCCATACTTTCATACAGGAACAGTGCGGTTTGTCAGAGTTCTGTCCAGAAACTGGAGGTGAGCTTGTATATAGGCCAATTGTCCAACCCTGGTTAACACATCTGCTCTAAATCTAAGCTTTAGCCACCCAGTTGTTACAATACTAGACAAGGAAAAACCAGGTTAAAACCAACTTAAACCACTTAATACCGCATTAAATCAATTTAAAAAACAGCTGTGACTATTTTGATCCAAAATAAATGCAGTTTTAGTTCTTTTAAACAGTAAGAATCTAGCTGTTACTGTTAAATCCAGAGTAAATCCAATGATCAACATACTGAACCAGTGTAAATCCAGTTTATGAGATATTTAACCCATGTTATCCCAGTTATGTATGTGGGCTGTTTGTCCAAGCCTGGTTAAGACCTCTGTTCTATGCTTTAGCCGACAGTCTGGTCCAGGCTTCTGCATCAAATCTAAACCTACGCCACAGTGCCCCGCATCACCTAGTGCAATGGTGTGTCCACCAAATCCCCAGCAGTGACTTTTATATTCCAGTCCGAACGATCTCACCGCTCGTTTGAGCAACCATGGTGACTGAAACACAGCTAAACTAAAATTAAAATATTAAAGAATAGGAAAGAGAGGAGACATCAGAGGAGATTAAATATATACAACTGCTCATTCAGAAACAGACATTTTAGACTGGTGTTACGGTTAAACTTGTGGCTGTGTTAACTGGTGATCGCTGGTATGTTGAGTAAATATTTCTTTATTCATATTTCATTAAGAAACACATCTGATAATCTTGATCAAATCCTGTTATTACAAAGTTTCATGGGCGTTCCTGCTGGTTTCAACAACTTTTGTAACCACAACAACCGCAGAGCAAGCAGCCATGGGTCACCAATTAACACGGATACTTGTGTAACAATAACACCGGGTCTCGCTCTAAACGTTAGCAGGGTTTAATCGTCTGAGTGTTTTTTAAGCAGCATCACAGTTTAGCAGCACATGAAGACAGTGTTTTAGGTTAAAACCCTGTTTTCCCCGTCCACACGGAGACACCCTCAGCAGAGTGGACAGAGTCTCCAAAATATGGGTTTTCAGTAACCTGAAACACTGATTATGTGTGGACAGAAGGACAAATGCACAGAAAAACCTGTTTTTAAAAGTCTAAAAACATCTACCAGCACTGTACTCTATGTTTTAGTTACCATGCTTCATCAACACAAACTTTATCATCATGCCCTAAACGCATTCGTAAATCTATCAGCATATCTTAATAACTTGATACATCGCCCAGCTCTACCTTGGATCTGTCCTTGCTTATGATTGCTTAATTTATCATCCCTTATCTCTGTGCTCGATGGTCAAGATCATCTGGATGAAATAAAGTCAAACATCATCCTTTGTTCACGTTTAGTCACGACGAGAGACGAATTATTGTCCGATTCAGCCGAGTGTTTCCCGTTCGATTGAACATCTCTGTTCCTCCGCCTCGTCTGCTTGTTACAGATCATTAAAGCTTCACTCACAGACCACATCCACTCCCTGACCTGTCAATCACAGAGCTCCGCCCCCTCGCTCTGAGAGGAAAGAGGAGGGAGAGGCCACGGCTGCACTGTGAGAGACGCCTGCTTGATTTTACACAAGCATTTAAAGCTGAGGTTAAATGGATGTAGAAGTGCTATAATCACATCTAATCACACAAAGATCTGAATAAGAGGGTTATTAAAGCAGACGAAAGCCCTGAGAGCGATTACTGCTGATATAAGACAGTGACGCAGAGTCAGATCGGAACAACAAACACGTTATTTAAGGCGATGACCATGATGCAAACTGGATGGACTGTTTCACATATCAACAGGACATACAGACGGGGACGATGAAGGCAGAACATTCAGAGCTTTTCCACACCACGGTATCTTCTCCACTCGACTTTACTCGGTTGTTTGGTTTCACCTCCAGCAGGTGAGCAGTCTAAACATGACGTGGAGACCTCTACATGGTCACGAGTAGAAAAAAATCTCTTCTCATCTGCTCAAAACTAGTTGTTTAAAAAATGATTGAAAGTCCTGTTGGTGGACAGCAGCGATTAGTTTTTTGTCTTCTCTGACGTTGTCAGAATGACCGTTAGAGACAAACTCAGGAAATCAACAACTACAGCTGGTGAATAAATGAAAGTCGTTTGTGACGTCTTTACATAAAATAAAAGAATAAGCTGTGTTTTTGTCTGAAAACTTGTTTATTTCATCATGTAAAATTCAATGCCTGTTAGCTAAAGATAAACTGCATGTTGATATTTATTTTAATATGTTCATTTTTTAATTTTATATCATAAACTGCATCACAGGTGTGCGAGGAGACGTCTTCTACTCACAGTTAATGAAAGACGCTATTTAGAAATTCAAGTAAAATTTCTCTCATGCCGGGGTCAGACTACTCCATTTATGCACAATTATGGCCCAACCTGACAGCTGTAGAGTTTCAGTCGTTCTGTCCTGTGTCGTGTCTCAAAATGACTGACAACATCAGATCGGTCTGGGAGGCCACGTGACTCTGCATGTGTGACGATCACGGACGTGAACAAACTGAGGTTGATGCCTTTAGAGCTTCGAGGCAGAAAAACAGCATCTATGCTCTGATGATGAAGAGGAGCTACAGACTGAAACAGAGGAACACTGAGAGAGAGAGAGACTCAAACTACCATCATCATCATCACGTTCTCTGAATATAGTCTGTTCATTTGTCGTCTTCGGTGTCTTTGTGTAGTCTATACCAAGCGCCATTACCGATGATAAAAATCCCGTAGTCTGAAATCGGCACGACGAAACCAAAAAACCGAGGCATGAATTTAACCATGTGTTTGGACAGCAGAAGAAATAAGAAGACATGGATTCCAGTAAAGACTATTTATTTCTAAACTTGAGTTATTTTCAAGGTTTTTAGCATCTAAATCGTCCTGAAACATCCGTCAGACATTTTTATTTTCATCTGCTCTTGATTCTACTAACAAACACAAAGACAGCTTATCAAAATGTTTTATACAGTGATTTATGTTTTTATTTTGTTGTTGTCTCTTTTATTTTAATAATCAATAGAATTAAATAGTTCCTTAACTTTTCCAAATATCCTCTGCCTTGATAAATAAGCTTAATTATAGTCTTTAATAATGTCTGACAAAGTCACAGTCGATTCTCAGGACACTGTTTGAAGGAGCAAAAATTGGGAAAGCATACAAGAACGTTAAGTTCATGCATTCTCCACAGAATTGTACAAAAATATAAATATTTTTATGGTCAGTTTCTTGCTTTTTGACACAGTTTTATCTGTTATACTGCAGCCAACATATGAAACCTGATGTCTGCACTGAAGTATTAAATCTAAACTTTGGTCAAACAGAACGAACGCCCTGACTGGATCTATTTTACCACCTCAGAGCCACACTACGTGATCGATCCGCTGCTTTAACCCCACATTAGGAGGAAAAACTCAGCTGATGAGGCAGGATTTTACCCTCCCTCTAAAATAAGTCCTGGTGTTTGTTTCTGGGCTAAAATCCAGATCCTCGGTCCTCGGAGCCGGAGAAGAAACCGAGGACACGAGACTGTCAGAGGAGATCGCTGTCACGCTGAGGTGGCGAGGTATGTGATGTCTGCGGGCGCTTTAACAGAAAATGTTCCACCAGGATTAGACGGTGACTGTCGAGCCGAATAAGTACGACTCCATCCGGCCCGTCTGTCTGTCTGTCAGTCTGTCTGTCTGTCTGCAGTTTAATAACTCTGAGCTGCTGCCAAGACGACTATCAATCTGATTAACTTCTCCTGATCAATGGAGGTCGGCGGCGCTCGAGCACACGGGAAAAAGCATCGTCCAGGATCTATTCTGGAGCTGGGCATGAGTCATACTGTAAAACACACACACACTCACACACACACACTTAATGATTCATCGTGGGTAGATCCTGCTCTCCGTGAAGTGTGTGTGCGATCTCTGGTGTGTACTGCAGCCTGCTCTCTCAGGGATCGTTCAGAGCCGTCAGGAAAAATGAAAAACTTTTAAAAATCTGCTCCAAACTCTGTGATCTGTGACGGTAGGGTCGGGCAACACAGACCAAAGATCATGTCCTAATATTCTTTACTCTGAAGGGCCACACATGATCTGCCATATCTCAACCAAACATGTCAAAAAGGTAATATAATGTGCTTAGAATTCAGTACAATCACAGTTAAACCACAGTTGTGACAATTTATAATAGTAATACAAAGTCATTATGATGCTACTGTGTATATTGAGTCATATATTTATAGTGTTACATAGTGCTTATGGCATTATAAATAAATACCTGTAATGCTTCATAACAACTACCCTGACACACTGCAAAGCTCAGGATTATTAAGGTTAATTTAATTTACATGTGGGTCACTGAGTGTAATTAAAAGTAGTTAAGACTTTCATTCTTGTAATACATCTAATCAATTTATCACACATTATTAACACTATTATATTCCATTTTAACTTGATATTAAGCCACTATAAGTACTCATTAGCTGCTCACAGTTAAGCAATAAAATACGGTTCACATATGGTAAAAAAAAGAACAGAAATTATTATTTATTTAAAAATTTCAAACCCTCAGTGTCTCAAAGTCATGATGATATATTTCCCTGACATTCTCATAACGGGTTCTCCTTCAGTCTTTAAAAATCTAAAAGGTTAAACTGTCGCTGATGAAAAAGATAATAAGAGTTGGACAATAAAAAGTGGCATGCTGAAATGAAAGGTGCTGTTAAAAATGAATCAAATCAGTTCCTGAACAAAATCTAAGTCTGCAGTGCAACTGCAAAGAAAGATAAAATGAGTTACTGTATGTCAGATTTATTGCTATAAAATAGTACAGATGTTTGTGATTTATTTTTGCTATATGCACAAAATATCTCACTGTGAGCAATGGCTTATTATTACTATTACAAAGCACCATAAACTAACACATGTGCTTGTAACTAAGATTGTACAGCATTATCATCGCATTATAATGTCTTGAAAAAAGGTCAATTTTTCTTTTTTTTTTTCAATTCGCAGATTAGCTTCCCTGCAATATCTTCGTCGGGGCTGTCACTATACTCCACAAATAAATACATTCAAACATAAAATCTACAGTTCTGCAGCACATTAGGGAGCAGTGCACGCCTGATCCAACAGAGGGTGCTCCACACCACTGATAGCAAAATAAGAAAGAAGGGCTGCACTGTGTTGTTTATGTGCAAAGCAGCTGGCCCACTCCTCATCCATGACAAGTCTGCAGGCCCGACTGTCAGCACAGTGCTCAGCCTCTGCTGAAGAGGCCATCACGGAAAAGACTGCAAGATGAATATGCAAGGACAGATGAGGCTGTCGGGGGGGTAAGTGATCAGCTGGAAATGCTTCATGTCTGTGTTGCAGCCGAGCTAGCCGGATGGGGGGTGGGGGTGTTGTATATATATTTGGTTTGTAAAGTGTATACTCCAAAAATACATTAAGTTTAACTTCAGGGCAAAGTGACAGCCCTAGTCCAGGATGTACAAAAGTAGTTTGAACATTTACGGAGTTTTAATGGCTGGATGGTAGTCATGACTAAATCATCCGTCCAGTTCTGCTCCTGTGGAGAGACAGCCGAGTACAGCAGCCAATGGCGCCACAGAGAGCCTCATAATTAACCCACTTTTCCGGTTAAAACTACAACATTAGCTCAACTAGATGCTACAGTAAGAGTAACAGCATACATCACTAAAACTGGACTACAAAACGAGTGATTCTGACTCGAGTGGCAACGACATACCACGAGAGGATGTCTTCATGAACCAGAGAAACAGAGGAAGAGCTTCAGCAGACGGAGTCACAGCTGGAAAGAGGGACGGAGAAACTGTTGTGGAAACTGAGGAGCAGGATCTCAGGTCACCTGGTGGAGCAGATGCATGAACCTGGAGGTCCACGATGTCACGAGTGGGACTTAGTAAGAACTCTTCTCCTGGACCTTTTCTTGGTGGAACGGTAAGCCACCAGGCAAGACCCTCATACCTGCTTCTGCCGGCCCGGGTTCAAATCCAGCCTGTGGCCAGTCTGCAGGGTGTCCACCCCCACTCTCTCGCCCCCTTTCACAGGACAATCCACTGCCTCGCTCTCCTCTCAATAAAGGCACAAAATGCCCCAAAAATTATCTAAAAATTTTAAAATCAAAATAAAAAAAGGCAAATATGGTGAAGGGCCACATCACATGGCGGCATTTCTTTTGCCTGTTTTTACATACGGGATAAATACAGGAGCGTCACAGTTTCTATATATTCAGGAAAGCTTGATTTATGTCAGTTTGTGCTCCTGTGACCTCTAACTGACCCCTGCAGCTCTCAGACCTGAACAGATGATGAGAGGAGAGCTCATATGTTGCATCACAAAACAGTCCCAAACACAGTGAGGAAAGTGAAACGCTGTAAAGAGTCTTACTGTGGCATCTAGTCAAGCCAGTGTTTGAAGTTTTACCCTAAAGTTGCTTAATTACGAGGCTTGAGGCAAAAGAAATAAATGAAAAATATAAGAATAAATAAATATAAGAATAAATAAAAAGGCTTAAGGCAGCACCATGGCTGTCCGCCCCCTGCTGCCTCCCCTCAGGGCCAGAGTGTTTTGGTAAAATCATATTTACCAGCGTTACAGGCCTCGAGCTTCCCCGCTTCAAAACCCTGACCTGTCCCTTTAATTCAGGTTGATTTCGATCACACTGGAGCACCAAGCAGGTGAACACTGCACCGTGTACGACACAGAGTGATCTGAAGCTCAGGCGATGGTCTGTCTCTGCTGCAGGAGTTACAGGTTTATCAGAGACCAGCAGCAGGCCGGCGTGTGTGTTCATGTGTGTGTTTAATCTGCTCCATCACGCCGTCCGTCTGTCTGTGTGTCTGTCTGTGTGTCTGTCTGCAGAGGGGAGGTTTATTCTGCTCTGAAGTTATGAATGATCTCCAGCTCTGGGAGCCCGCTGAGAGCAGACAGGAAATAAAAGAGGCTGTGTTTTTCTCTCATTACTTTTTCAGACAAGCTCACCTGGTCTCAGTGTTTACTCTGACAGAGGAGACAGGTGGACCTGGACCAGGTCAGTGTCTCAGTCTGACTCTTCATCTCAGAGTAACACAACAAAACAGAACTCGATTGGCAAATCAATACTCAACTGAATCCACTAAAAAGGCAAGATATTCAATAATTTTTAAGTTGATGCCTGCAATGTGTTCCAAAAAAGCTGGGACAGGGGCAACAAAAGACTGTTAAAGTTGAGTGAAGCTCAAAAAACACCTGTTTGGATCATTCACAGGTGAACAGGTTAACTGGAAACAGGTGAGAGTCATGACTAGGAGAGGCTCGTGATGGGGCAAGGTTCACCACTTTGTGAACATCTGCAGTCCATAACATCAACAAAAGATTCAAGAGCAGCAAGCCCAAAAACTAACATTGAATGCCTGTGACCTGTGATCCCTAAGGCAGCACTGCATTATAAAGCAGCATCATTCAGTAAAGGATATCAGCACGTGGGCTCAGGAACACTTCAGAAAACCATTGTCAGTTAACACAGTTCATCTCTACATCTACAAGGTCAAGGTCAAACTCTACCATGCAAAGACAAAGACAAATATCAACAACACCCAGAAACACCGCCGGCTTCTCTGGGCCGAGCTCATCTGAGATGGACTGAGGCAAAGTGGAAAAGTCTGCTGTGGTCTGAGTCCACATTTCAGACTGTTTTTGGACATCATGGACGTGGTGTCCACCGGGCTAAAGAGGAAAAGGACCATCCAGACTGTTATCAGAGCAAAGGTCAAAAGACAGCATCTGTGATGGTATGGGGGGGTGTTAGTGCCCATGGCATGGGTAACCTGCACATTTGTGAAGGCTCCATTAATGCTGAAAGGAAGACCAGTCTCCACTGAACATGTGAGGAGCATTATGAAGAACAACAGAGACCTGGACTGTTGAGACACTGAAGACAAACATCAAGAAGAAAGAGAAAGAATTCTCCAACAGTCAGTGTCCTCAGAGAGAGCTGATGAAGGACAGTGATGGAGCACAGGTGAACATGAACCTGTCCCAGCTTCACTGAACATGTTGAAGGCATCAAATTCAAAATCAGTAAAGTTTATCAGTTTGAACATTTAATATCTCGTCTTTGTAGTGAATTCAATTGAATATAGGTCGAAAAGGATTTTCAAATCATTGTATTCTGTTTTATTTACGGCTACACATCATCCCAACTTCACTGGAATTAGGGTTTGTAGAATAATCAGCACTTTTCCGCCTCTTTCAAGTCCTAAATTCCTCCTCATCTCTGTGATGATTTGGACAAAAACATCTCCAAAATGAATAATCTCTTGACACACAATGACGCTCTTCAAACTGATATTTGTATGCGAAAAGGCGCCGTCGTTCACTGAAGCTGTCTGAAAAGGCCACAGAAAAACAACGTGATTCTTCCTGCAGTTTAAATATTATCAAGTAAGGTCTGAATATATTTTCTTTTAAGAGCCTTCTTCTCAAACCCTCCGTGGACGGACCAGGGCGAGTAAAAAGAGTGGAGCAGTGAAATAATCATCCATTCAGAGTCAACATTTCTCACATCCCGATAAAACAGGCAGAGGATCCAGACAACAGTCTTCAGCCGAGGTTTAGGGATTAAATCGAACACGCAGTCGGGCTTTTTCACTGCACACTTTGAAGTGAAACATGAAAAAATCTTCAAGTTCACTCCTCGTGTTTTTGAGAGACGACATGAAGGGAAGAGAGTTTACCACTGCAGCGAGGAGAACTTTTTAAAATAAGAGTTTGACACTTTCATACTGACGATAAAAACAAGAATAATCTGCACGGACCTTCTCCAGAAAAGAACATACTGCTCTTTAAAACTGTGCGTCATTAGCTGTTCATCCATCTGTTTTCTCTATTATCATATTCCCAATTCTGTGTGACAATAACTCAATACTTTGTTGATAATATTACCCTAAAATCAATGCCAATGATCTTGAATTTATATTTAATCTAGAAGTATGGGGCTGAAGTAAAGCCCATGAGGGAACTGTCTCTGCATGTCTAAAGTCAAGTTAAATTATAAGTTAACAGTTCTTGGAGAGATTGTGGCATGCTCAACTCAAGAAACGACTCAATTTGTCTCGGTGCTGACTCAAAATAATTATTCCGGCAAATGACAAAAGCAACAGCACGATCACTGACTCCACAGCAACACTACAACTCTAATATATTTAACACTAGGCAAGCGTCCATGTAGACAATCAGAGAGAAGGGGGAACTACAAAGAGAGAACTACAAATAAAAACTACGAAGTAGGATGAAGATAAATTGATAATAGATAAATTAAAATTTGTCAAAAATTCCAAAACTGAACACTTGCTAAAGTGAAAAGTACATTGTTTGATATTCTGATCGTTCTCTCTGATAAACAAAGGTAACAAACTGAACACCAGGCAATGTTAGCCTTGCAGAAAAATACTAACAAAACAGATTTGGAAAATTTTAAATAAAATAAAGGCTATTTAAGTTATTTGGCTGGTAACGCAGTTGGTTAGACAGCTAAGAGCCTCGGAGAGAACATTTTGCAACCTTAAACTCACTGATAGGCACCTACAACTGAAGAGGGGTCTATACCTACAAGGTCAAGGTCAAACTCTACCATGCAAAGACAAAGACAAATATCAACAACACCCACAAACACCGCCGGCTTCTCTGGGCCGAGCTCATCTGAGATGGACTGAGGCAAAGTGGAAAAGTCTGCTGTGGTCTGAGTCCACATGTCAGACTGTTTTTGGACATCATGGACGTGGTGTCCTCCGGGCTAAAGAGGAAAAGGACCATCCAGACTGTTATCAGAGCAAAGGTCAAAAGACAGCATCTGTGATGGTATGGGGGGGTGTTAGTGCCCATGGCATGGGTAACCTGCACATCTGTGAAGGCTCCATTAATGCTGAAAGGTACATACAGGTTTAGGAGCAACATGCTGCCATCCATCTTTTTCAGGGACGTCCCTGCTTATTTCAGAGACACTGAAGACACATTCTGCTCGAGTTACAGCAGCGTGGCTTCAGAGGTGAAGAGCATTATGAAGACAAACAACAGCGACTGCTGAGACACTGAAATGTGAAAGAATTTCAACAGTTAGTGTCCTCAGTTCACTGACTGAGTGCAGTTAAAAGGAAAGTACGGCCCTGTCCCAGCTTTTTTGGAACATGTTGCAGGCATCACATTTAAAATGAGTGAATATTTGCAATAAAAGACAACAGATTTGATCAGTTTGAACATTAAATATTCTTGTCTCTGTGGTGTTTCAATTGAATACTGAAGTAAAAAAGGATTAAAAATAATTGTCCTGTTTTTATTTCGTTATGAATAACGTCCCGACTTCATTGGAATGAGGGTTTGTACTTCTGCTTTAGTTTCTCTTTGGGTCCTTTATTTTAATCAGAAGTTTTGATTTTCATTCCTGACAGACGTGTGTGAACACTTCCTCTGTTAAAGTTACTGCAGTAATGTGACTGAGCGGACCTCCACACCCCGGTCTCCCCTGATAACAGAGGGGTGAGGCTGATGAAGGTCCCCTAAGGTCACAGCAGAGCGCCTGAGTGTCGGCGTGGGCTCTCTTCTCCTCGCCGTGGAAACATCAGAGCGCCGTTATAGGATCAGCGACGCCCCGCGACACACAGACCGTCCTATAGCCGCCATACTGACCACGGAGCGGGACGAGCTGCACGGCTCCCCGCAGGAACATTAGGGCAATATTACAGAGATATTATGGGATGTGATGGAGCTGTGGGAGCCTCAGAGTAATAACATGGAAGATTATATATGATAATGAAACATCAGAATCACAGCTGGAAGATACACAGAGAGTTTAGATAAAGTTATTCAATTTAGATATGAGGAGAGTTTACATCAGTTAAAATACTTAATGAAATATGAGCAAAGTTTAGATCAATTTATATATTTAGTGAGATATGAGGAGAGTTAATGTTGATATTATAAAAACAGAGAGCAGGACTGTAGTTCAGTAAAGTTTACACCAAGAACTTCCAACAGTTTAATCATTTTAACAGAAAGATAATTAATTCATATTCTGTTTTAGTTTAAAAGAGGAATATTTACCTAATCTACTTTACTTTTATTTAAGACGTATTTGAAATAATATTGATTACTATCTGATACCATGGCTCTTACTGTCAAACAGTGTATACTTATAGTAATGCTGTATATATTGTTTTTTTGTTTTTTTTTACAGGATTTTTTTGTCTCAAAGATTCTGCATGTCGTACTTTTTGCTTAATTAAACTCTGTTATGCTCATGTCTTATTTAAATGTTTTTATCTGATATTCCTGCTGCTTTACTGTGAATAAAAGCAACAGTTGAATTAAACCTTTTAGGATTAATGAAGTATTTTTGATTCTGATTCTGACAAAAATAAAAAAAAAAGTCTTTTTTGCTTGATAGAGGATCATAACATTTGGAGCCATTTGACTCCCCGGGATACAATATGAATTCTCTTTTATAAAAATTAGTTTGGATATATTTTAAAAAACTGGCATTTTTAACCTTGCCCTACCACTGAACACAATGATCTATGACCAGTTAATTAATTCAATAAATTTGGGGCTAAACTGTCATGTCAGTGGTCATGTTTGCCAAACTTCAGCTGCAAATTTAATCTAAAAATGTCAAATAAATTTTACATTTTCAAAAAAGTTTAATCAGCTCTATTAAAACATCCTCACAATGGAGGCTCTAAGATGATGTTTTATTGTCAGAACTCTGAGATGATTGGTTAGGGTTAAAACTCTCAGGTGAGGGTTTTTAGAACTTCTGTTTAATTTGACAGGCAGCCGTGTAGTTTTTTGTCTTATTAAAATCATTCAAGAGTTTATAGTTCTGGTGCTGTTTGAATTATTTGTTATTTCTGTTTTCAGTTTTTCCATGTGGTTTGGCAGATGTTGTTACTTGGCATTTATATATACTAGCAGATGCTGCAGAGACAAATATGAATAAATATCATTTATTGCCAATATGATATTTGGTCCATATCAGCCAGCTGTGATAAGAATAAGAATCAACCACCAGTGATTTAAACAAAGGAGAATTAATCATTTGAGACACTCTGGATTATCAAAAAAAAAGCTAAACTCATAGTCTGAGGATGTTTCCATAGTTTTCTTTGTAGGACTTTGTCTGGAGGTTTAGTTGACCAGAAATTACATTTGCAGATATTGTCTTTGACTTCTGTTTCTGCTTCTGTGTTATCAATAAATTATTAATATTGCTTCTACGGTAATGTTTCGTCTTTTTGTTTTATTTGTGTTATTTTCCCTCACAGTTAGACTAATGCTGTTACTTTGCATTAAAATATTCATGCAGATGCTGCAGAAACAATCAGAGACTTATGTCACATATTTCTATACAAACTATGATGTTTGGTCCACATCAGCCAGCACTAACAAGGTTAACTGTCAACACTTCATTTATAAATTTTCAGTTTCAAAGAACAATATTAACAAAATACCCTCAGAGACAAGAACAAGAGAAAAGACCAATGAGGGCAGAAGATGGACATAAACAGTTGGTATTTCGACCTTTCTTACAGCTCAGCAGCAGGACAGCCTGAAGCACTGAAGTCCACTCTGCACAGGTCAAAAACCAAGATCGTCACTAGACAACCATGGAACATGGCTGTTACTATAACAACAAACATATTAATAATAATTAAAATACATAAATAACACTGACATAATTAAAACCCAATAGCTCTGGATGATCCTGTGAATCAAGATGTTGAACGAAAGAGTTCCTTCACATTTTTAATAACAGGGGGCAAAGTATTGTTGAGTTTTTTTCAGTTTTTCATTTAAAGTGAGTCTGTTTTTGAACTTTAAGACAATCATGACCTCTTTAATCCACCATACTTAAGAAGCAGGCACATTGGCCCTCTGTCTAAATAAAGAGTTAATCAAGAGTTAATCATCGAGCCAATAACAATGTAAAAGCTTTTATGATCAGAAGTAAGCTTCTGATTCACGTTGGAGACTTCAACTACGGCCATGACTATATACATATATAAATATATATATATATATATATATATATATATATATATATATATATATATATATATATAGATATATATATATATAGATATATAGATATATAGATATGCTTGATTCAGGGTCTGGAAAAGTCTTAGAAAGCTCTGCATTGGTAAATAAAGTCCATGATTGAGTTTTATTTTTAAATGAGGTTAAATTTGATTACCAACCACCAATAATGAAAATTATAGAGATTTTAGTCTGTTACATACTGTTATTAGATTTATAAAAAAAACCAAAACTAAATTTATGAAGGTGTTCCCATGTTTGTTGTACGATAAAAAAGAAAAAGAAAATGTTCTGCAAATTAGGATGACTGTATATCAAATTTCCAGAATTGATCATCTGGTCTACTTTTGTTACTCCAGTGTGTAAATTCATCTGTTCTGCTTTACTTTTATGAATAGAATAATGTCAGTGTGTTAGATTATGTCACTGTGACATACTTTTGGACATGAGTATCTGCAGGAAGTTCTTTCTCCTTAAAGTTTAAATGCTGTCACTTTGCATTAATGTTGAAATAAAGTTGACTCATAATAGCCAGCTTTGATGAGAATAAATATAATTCTCAGAATGCTTTAAAAAAATCCAAATCTCAAAATACAAAGATGTTTCCACACTTGTTCCACACTTAAGACTCTTTTTAGGAGCTTTTCTGCAAATTCTGACGGGAAATCCTGTTTATATTGATCATTTTGAACCTTGATTTTTGTAACTTCAGTAACAAGAATTCATCAGTACTGTTAGGTATGTTTTAAACCAGAATAAAATCAAAGTTTAAGATTATGTCACTGTGATACTTTTGTAATATCTGTCTCAGCAGAAAGTTAATTTCCCCTATGGTAAATGAGAAATATTCCTTTTCAGTAATTTATGCATAAAAAACACACAGAGGTATCTGTCACTTAGCGGCATTTGCATTAACATTGGCTCATATTAGCCAGACCTGATTTAAAGATAATTAACAATTAACAACCAGTCACTATAATAACAGAGATTTGATGATATTGCAGTTGGTTTCCAAACTTGTTTTACACTCATGACTCTTTGTATGACATTTTCTGCTGCTTCTGACAATAAATCAAATTTATGTTGATTGTCTTCGACCTCTATTTTTGTAACTTCAGGACCAAAAACCATCATTAAACTTAAACAGAAACAAAGTTTAAGATTATGGGCCTGTGAAAATCATTTTTAATGTCTGCATCAGTCGTTTTTTCCCTATGGTTGGGCAAATGTTACTTTCAGCAACTAATGCATAAAAAACCACACAGGGATAAATGTGTTATAAAAAGAGCAGCTTTTAAATACAGTTGGCTCGTATTAGCCAGTCCTGATTTGAATATATATAACAATTATCAACCAATCACTAAAATAGCAGAGATTTGATCATTTTCAACACACTGTACTCAGAATTCTGAAAAAAAAAATCCCATAATCAGTTTATAAAGATGTTTCCACAATTATGACTCTTCTGACATTAAATCATTTTATATTGATCATCTTGGACCTCTATTCTTTTCATTTAAGCTTCAAAACTCAGCTTGATTTTCTTTTAAAACTAAATTAGATCAAAGTTTAAGATTATGGGGCTGTGACACTTTTATAATACCTTTATCAGTAGTTAATTTGCCTTGGGCAAATGTTCAGTAAATAATGCATGCAGAAAATAAATATGAATATGCATTTTGTACTGCAGTACAGAATAATATGTGGTCCATGTCAGGCAGCCCTGGAAAGAACAAATACAATAAATTACCACAAATAATTTCCAGACTTTCTGTAGCTACTTTGGGTAATAAAAATATAGATTGATCTCAGTATACAAAGAAGCTTCTAAAATTCTTGCACCATTAAGTCACTTTAAAGCTTGAATGCAAATGTTGAAGACTAGAAATAAAAACATCCAGATATCGGAGCTCTAGGACTTCAATTTATCCAACAGGGCAACAAGTTTGTTGATTTTTTTTTAAACTAGGATAATATGAAAGTTCATAATCCAGGTACTGTGACAGCTATTTCAGCCTGTAAGTTATTTCTCTTTATGGCTGATCAAATGTTATTTCTCATACAATACATCAGGTACTCTTATTCTAAATAAGGTGACTGGTCCCTATCAGACAGCCCTATGAGCACAAATCCCTCAAACTAAAGGTGCTGTGAGGTCACATCAGTGCAGACCGCGCACAGTTCAAACTGCAGGAATAAAAATGAGACTGAAAATCACCCAAAAATCAGCGAAATGACGTCAAACGAAAGAGTGGAGCAGAGAGCGCAGCCCGTCAGAGCAGGACCAGCAGCAGGCTTTGTCCCCTCCACGGCTCCGGCTCCTGTCAGAGCTCTAACCTGACAGCAGCCTGTCAACAAGAGTCCGAGCACAGGAGCGCCACTGACGCGCTGAGGAGCGCAATCAGGACGCGCTAAAGGTGACCGCGGCGCACGAGAGCGGCGCACGAGCGCGTCAGGAGCGACATTATTCAGGTAAAAGAAGAAGAAAGACAAACATACTGGAATGGCGAAGATGGAGACTCCTCTACCTCTCTGTGCCTCTTCTTCCTCCTCTTCCTCTTCCTCTGTGCGCCGAAAGTCTGCAGCCTCCTTCTCTCTCTCTCTCTCTCTCTCTCTCTCTCTCACTCTCTCTCTCTCTCTCACTCTCTCTCTCTCTCTCTCTCTCTCTCGCTCCCGCTCAAGGTCTCTCCATCGCTCTCTCTCTCTTTTGTCGCCGTGATAATCTGGCCGTGCCTTCACTGGATGGATGAGGAGGAGGAGGAGGATGGGGGGGAGGGGGGAGGGGGGCCCAGACAGACAGACAGGAGAGGATGATGATGGTGGTGGAGGTGATGAAGATGGAGGGAGAATCAGACTCTGCAGCAGGACAAGAAGAAGAGGAAGGAGATGATGAAGGAGACGGCGGGTTTACCTCTCTTCTTCTATCTCTCATCTTCTTCCCTCTCTTTCTCTATTTCCCCGACGCGCGCACGCATCCACTCGGGGACGCGCGCGGTGGAGAGCCAGCGCGGGCGGAGGAGGGACGTGAGCGCGCACAAAGGCTCTCCAAGGATATGACAACGCAGAGGCTGCCTCTCTCCACCATCATCCCCCTCTCTCTCTCTCGCTCTCTTTCTGTTCAATTCAAGGCATGTACCAGGAGTGTGTGTGCGCGTGTGTGTTTCCAAAAACACCCAGAGACTGACTGCAGGCTGCGCGCACACGCACACGCACGCACGGAGCCTCTATAGGGGCTGCATCACAGTGATTTTCTTTGTTCAGCTCCGTGTGACAGAGCAGTCCGACTCTAATTGAGACTTTAGCTTGTTTTATTAGTAGTTGTAATATCCTGGTGTTAGTCAAATCGTCTCATAAAGCTTCCCTGATTATTAATAAGCCTTTAATTAGACAGACTTATGGGCTGTCACATATTTGAGGGTCCTCTCTGTCCCTGTCACCTTGTTTGACTCCTGCTTTGTTTGATACCCGCTGTAGGCCGAGAGGAGAGGGTCCAGCTCTACTCTCAACATCCTGCTCTGGAGGAGCTTAAACCCACTTTGTGAGGAACACCTGTTTGACTGCTGCTTAATGCAAATCAGGCAATCACATGGCAGGAACTCAGTGCATTCAGACAACCTGCTGAGCATCAGAACAAAGAAAGGTGATTTAAAGATTCAGCACAGAAGTAGGCCTCAGGTAGTCAGGGTAAATAATGTCTAATCCTGTAAGAAGTTTTCTTTACAGGCTCACCCCAGGGCCGTGTCCTGTCCCCTTCAGTGTTATTTTACATACAGATGACTGCAGGAGTCCCCACACTGACAGGCATTTCTTGAAGTTTGCTGACAACACAGTTTTAGTCAGTTTGTTCCAGGATGGAGAGGTTGACCATGGGCCTGTCACGGCTGACTTTGTGGAGCGGTGTTACAGCCACTTCCTCAAGTTAAATGTTCAAAAAACTAAGGACATGGTCATTGACTTTAGGAGGCATCACAAGCAGCTCACCCAGCCATTATCAAGGGCACAGCAGTGGAGACTGTTGATTCCTACAAGTACTTGGGGACAGTGATCAATAAAAACTTGACACATGACCTCAATATCTTAACAATTTGCAAAAAGGGCCTACAAAGGTTATATTCTCTGCACAGACTGATAAGACCTGATGGTTTTATTCTATAGATCTTTCATTGAGTCAGTTTTAACGTTTTAAAGCTGGAGATATATGTGAAGCTTGTCCCTGCGCTTGCATTGGCGTCATGAGTGTTTTGTTTATATACTCACCTGTATGTGACACGTGTTACTGGAGGACACCACTAGAGGGCACAAAAGACCTCAGGCTGTATGTAACTACCTGTTGTGTTAGAAGTAAACTGCAAACATGGTGGTAATTCTGAGAGGAACAAAAAACCACCAATAATCAAAATCATCAAATATTCGTTGACAACTGATGACCAGGTCTGACCTCACTATCAGCACCGTCAGAACTGTCTCGGTGTATTGGTGTAATGAGTTACCGTGTTAACTGATGACTTCCTGCTGACTGTGCTGATAGATGTTGTAGTCAAAGCAGAGGGTGAGCCCTCCAGTGCTTCGCTTTCATTTTGAAGAAAACAGCCAAAGAAACCAAACTAATCTACGGCAAAGTCAACCATGGTGTCAACAATGTACACGGTCACCAGATGAATCACTACACCAAACTTATGTCCTTGTTTCCCGACCTCTGCAGGAAGATTTCTCCTCATCAGCTGATGATCAGTCATGTTTGTGTCTCATTATTCAGATGCTGATGATCTTGATTCATCAGTCTGTCCTCTGCTCCACACTGTCTAGTCTCAACTGGGTCTGTAATGGTTTGATAAATAAAAACTAGGTTTTCACTACTTTAAAACAAAAATAACTGGGTCTAAACTGGTTTAATCTGTTTATAACTGGGTCTTCACTAGGTTAATCAGAGTTACAACTGGACTTTCACTGTTTTAAAAGAGTCTTAACTAGATTAACGCTGGATCTCAGTGTTAAAAACTGTGTTTTCACTGATCAAATTTAGTTATAACTGGATTCACATTGGTTTTATATCATACAAACTGAATTAAAACCATAAAACTTTATTTTTCTTAATCAAAAACAACTGTGTAACTGGTTTTATCTGGACATATGTTTATCCTCATATATTTATGAATCTCTTTAGCAGCTCTGCTCTGCTCACATCAGACTGTAGATGTTTCTGCCGTCCGATCTTCTCAGAGCAGCAGAGCATCATGGTCCACAGCCTGCACACACTCAGGCTCACTCCCAAAGACAAGCCAACACAGACGCATCAATGGCACTTTCTAGAATAAGACTGTCCCTCATAAACTACAGACAGATCTGCTCTAGAAGGTTCTCCTTAGAGAGACAGACAGATATCAGGAGTCTGTTCACAGAGCATGAAGTAAAATCTGAAATGATGAAACAAAAGACAGTTTTCCTGTTTGATGAGGACATCTGAAGGAGGTTAAATCTCCCGGCTGCTCTGCACAGATCTCACGTTTTCATCTCCTCAGTAGATGTTTAAGTTACACATGCTCCATGTGAGCTCATCATTTATTCATCGCCCCCTTTGCACTTTCACTTTGCACTTTTTGTCACATTTTTTATTGATATGCTCAACTCTTTCCACCTCAGCCAAGATGGAAACTCAACAGTATTTATATATGTTTTTACAGTTTGGATATTTTAATGCAAAATTTTAATTGCTGGATGTCCTTCACCAAAACAAAGGAGAGGTCCGAGCTCTTGAATATGATTTTACAGGAAAAGGTTGAATCAACACCAGCCGCAGTTTAGGATGCTTGTTATGGACAAACACTTTATTCCATTATTTTGATCTTTAATCTGACGTGCAGTGTCTTTGAGTATCTGAGAAGTGCTCTATAGATCAAATGTATTATTGTTATTTACATCTTATCACTGGTATTTTTCTATTATTGACTGAAGTGCAAAAATTCTTGTGTTCAACTCTTTAATACATATTTCCACTGATGATTCGAGCAGCAGATTTCTGGAAAAGTTGGACTTTATAGAAGGATTTTGTATGTAGACCAAAGAGGAGGGAGCTGCAGAGATGGATCTGTTATAACCAGGGAGTGAACAAAGATGGCTGCAGCGTGGAGGAAGAATCCCCCTAAATCATGTTTTTCCAACAAGAAATGTTATGACTGCTCCTGAAGTGACCCCGACTTTGGAAACAGTAAAAAACTGCCTTTGTTTATATTTCTATGTACACAACCAGAGTACTACCACGGCCTTAGGGTCATTTTTGACCCATCATTTGACCCTTGAAACTCCAAGATATGTTCTGCTATCTTCAGTCTGCCTTTTTTTTTTTTTAAGCGATAATATCCAGATAAACCTCCACCCTCTCAAGCACAAACATGTTATAGACATCCTTTTTTAAGAAAAACCAGGACCATCATCGTTTATGTTAAAGGATCATCAGGGTTACAAAGGTGCGGAAAATTACAGGTCCATGGGAATTATGAGAATTTACTGTAAATTGGGGGTAATTTAAATGAACTGAATCATATCCAAACATAAATATTAAAAATTTTTAACAGGCAGAAAATCATGCAAAATAATATAATTAAAAAAAATCAACAGATTTATTTGTAAGTTTATCAAGTTTGAGTTATTTCATTGATCAGTTTCAATCAATCCCCCTGCAGTAAGCAGTGTGCTGTGAACATGTGACTGAGGAACAGCAGAGATATTCTCAAGTATACCTGCATGAAATCTGGTGGTTTTAATCCAGATTATGCTCAAATATATTTTACCAACTATATTTAAAATCCCTGTTAAGGGCCGACTTTCAGTGTTTGTAAATTCCAGGTTTATTCCCATGAAAAGTTTCCAACTTTGAAAATTCCCGACTTTGTAACCCCAGTGACCATAAAAGCTAAACCAAAAACTGAATATAAATTTAACAGAAGTTGATCAAAATCACACACAGACCAGTGATTAACAAGCCTTTTCACATCTGAATATGGTCTCCTTAAGCCTTGGCTAAACAATGATTTAATTAAGAGAATGTGATTGAAAGGCTGCACTTCACAGCTGGATGAAAAACTTTGAGAGGACACGTTTGACCTGCAGCCTGTTGCAGCAGCTCTGTGTGAGTTTTACCTTAACACTGTGTCCTAAATCAACCGTTCTTCTGTGAGGAGAAAATCAGGCTAAATCACATTAATCATGTGAGTCTCTTAACTGACTAAGAGCAACGCCCTGTCTCATTGTTCCCTCCATCACGTGGATGAGGACGAGGAGTGGGAAAGAGTGATGTTGTTGAGGTGAAAGAGGATTTTTGAGGTTTTCTGTGGTTCTTCTCACTTAGCAGAGCCCGTTTATCTGTATCGCCTGTATGCGATGTGTGTTACTGGAGGACACCACTCGAGGGCGATAAAGACCTCAGGCTGCATGTGGTGTTAGAAGTAAACTGCAAACATGGTGGTAATTCTGAGAGTAAAAGTGACAAAATATTCATCAATAATCAACATCATCATCAAATGTTTGATCAGCGATCAGACCTCACCATCAGCATCGTCTGAACTGTCTCGGTGTTACGGTGTAATGTGTTACCATGTTAACTGATGACTTGCAGAAGGTGACCCCTTCAGTGCTTCACTTTTATAAATCAGTGTATCAAAGATCATTCGTTTGTATGTGAAAATACAGCCAAGCAAACCACGCCTACACAAACATCTACACACAAAGTCAACCATGGCAGTCCATCTCTTTGTGTGGGCTCTGTGATTGGCTGGTAAACTGTTTCTGAATGCCTCTCACAGGGGGGCGCGGCTCTGATAATGACTGGGTGGAAAATTTAAAGTTAAAGAAATAATTGGTGGAATCACTTTTCATCAGTGTGTGTGTCCAGATCCATCAAACATTGATTATTTTTTACTTTCTTCTTTATTTTGTTCCATTTTTCTGTAAATCTGTCTGTCTGATCACAGGTTTTGATCACGTTTATGTTGTGATTGCTCCTAAAATCTTCCCTTTCTGTCTTATTTCCCTCCGTCTCCTGCCCTCTATCCTGTCCCTCACCTTCCTCCCCTGGTCGCCTCCTCCTCCTCCTCCGATCATTCTCTTTCTATCCCTCCATCTCTGTCACTTCTCACCTCCACATCCTTCTGACTGATCGCATCCCTCCATTCATCCGTCTCCCCTCCGCTCAGTCCTCCACCTCTTCTTCCTCGTCTTCTTCCTCTCTCCATCTCTTTGCTCTGACAGCAGACCAGAGTGAACTGAGGACACGGAGACAGAGAGAGAGAGGGCGAGCGAGCCCAGTTTGAACACGGTGACCTAGTTAGACTCCAGCTTCAATAAAACATCGAGATGAAGAGAAGAAGAAGAAACATACTGGTCCCCCCCCTCTGTTTGGTTCAGGGTTTGAGACCAGAATCATGGAAACTGATTTTAAATTCACAGTCTGAGGACAAATATTAAGTAAAATTGATCAAAATCTGGACATAAATCTTTGATGGAACATTTTGTTCCATCAAAGATTTACTCGCTTTTTCACTTCAGTTTTTTAATATGCAAAGAAAATGTTGAGCTTCTGTCAAAAAGCATCAAAAAGTGAAAGAGAAGTGTCTCTCAAGATTAACCAGGACGGCTTCAAACCAGCATCAGACCTTCAGGTGCACTTGCTCACAGTTTTTGAAGGACTTCTGCAGGCAGGCTGTCCCACACACCCCAGAGAACTAACCTGAGATCTTGTGAGGCTGTAGTCTGGATCAGATCCTTCAGTCTCCCAGACTCACTCCAGGACTCCTCGTTCTTCTTTACCCTAAAGACAGATCTCAGTGTTATTGGCTGGATGTTCTGGGTTGTTGAATAAATTTGGGGCCAATCAGACGCCTCCCTGATGATCCTGCATGATGGAGAAGGTCTCAGAGGACAAAAGACCAGGAACCATTGGTTAAAGGTCCACGTCCTGGTGTGTCTGACCATCTACATCATGTCTGTTAGTCAAGGATTTCATTTTATTTAAATTAAAAAAATCACACTCATCATCTCTGAGATCATCAAGGACAATGAAATACTTCAGTCCATCTACAATATTATAAGTTTAACATTTTCAAATTCTAACTTTACTGTTTTTTAGACTTTAAAAGGGAGATCAGTCCCTATCACCTATCCTGCAGCAGCCACATCAAAATCTGTTGGTATTTAATGACAAAGACATTTCCTGAAAACCACAACAGACTTTTACCACACAGATTTTCTTAATTTTGGAACAGGAAAAGGATGGTGGACTCTTAAGAGGACAAAAGAGGTTGAAAATGTATTTAAGTCTTAGAATAAAAGTTTGAATTCAGAGATTAGAAACTGAATTCAGGGAAATAAATCAGAATTCAGAGTAAATAGGTCAGAATTCTTAGATTAAAGTCTGAATTCTCAGACTTTAGTGAGAACTTTGAAAAGAATTCAGAGATTAAAGTCAGGTTTCTGAGAATAATGACAGTTTTTCAGAATTCTGATTTCAATCTGAAAATTCCTTATTTTATGATAATGATATGATAACGAGCTCTTTGCTGATTGGCTATTACGCCTGATGGGAGGGGGGAAGAGGGGTTACAGGTCATGCAGCAAACGTTCAAAATAGTCATGGCGTCTGCCAGGTGGAGGCTGTATAGCTATGACATCATAAACAACAGGAAGTGAAAACCGAGTGTTTTAAGGGTAATTATCTTTAAAGAGGGACAGAGTATTTCTCTGTGAGCTGAGAGTTTAGTCACAAGAACCTTCAACAACATGTAAAGCAAAGAAGAATAATGCTGCAGGACCTTTAACGGCAGGGATTAGCCACTGGAAAATGCCACCAGTCAGTTCATAGATTAAAAGTAATAATTAATGTTGACTATAAATAAAACTAAATTAAAAAGTGCTGTCAAAATTAACACTGGTGGGGGCTTGACTCTATTCAGTTATCAGCGTTTGTGCTCAAAAACCAATCAGGTTTGATATTTTTGGGAAAATGGCAGCCCCACTGCCCCACAATGCTTTGCAGCCAAACGATAGGGCCCATAATGATGAATTCAAAAAGAGCAGAAAGTTGAGTTTGCTGTTTCCTGTTTGGACTTTAATTCTTCATAAATTCACATGATGTTGTATTTGAATGAACAAATCAATGCTCTCCCTCTGTATGAGTTATTGAACACCGGCTCTTATATGAGAGGTTATGAAGAGCTCCAGCAGACGCTGACCTCGTCTTCCTCCTCATCGCTCCTCATCGTCGGCTGCAGGGCACTTCTCTCTCCTCGCCGCCCCGACAGCAGAGCAGACACGATGTTCGCTTTACAGAAACTTCAGGAAGTTTGAGGCTCTGCAGGTTTGGTCACAAACACACGTGTGGATCTGTCGTCCTCACACCGATCTGAGCGGGTAAATCAGATTTACGCCACTCCTACCTGTTTGGACGTGAATCAACACAAGCTGTCGACTTCTGTGGATGAATTCAGAGCCCCCCCCCCATAGGTCTGCAGTGTGTAGGTGTGCAGCAGTGTGTAATAGGTTTTTCGGAGCAGCTCTGCAGCCTGAAGCCTCCGCCGGGCTCAGTGGGAGAAAGTCAATTACAGCAGGGCTGAGCCTGGCCTGCGGGGGGGCATATGGGAGGGAGATAAGACCATAAAGATGGCCGCCGTCGAGCGCTCCCCGGCTGCATGCATGGGCGGCGAGCGCTGCACTTTGCCCTCCTGCAGCTTTCCAGACGCAGAGCCGAGGAACTGCAGCAGAGGAGGACTGAACCACAGGAGAGCAGATGTGACCGCACAGAGCGTTATTTATCCTCGTGTTCAAGTAATTATCGATTATTTGTCACGTTAAACGCTGATTTATGCTCCCATACGTCTGTGGTTATCAACAGAAGAGAGGACGGAGTTTTTGGTTGTTATAACTTTAAACATTATGTTGAGGCTTGGATCATTGTTTATCACTGACATGCAGAATTGGACAGGGCTCTGGTGCCCCAAAGTTGGGGTCAGAGGTCAAGGGGACAATCGTGAAGAGCGACCGTCCCTATTCCCTCCCTTATCTTAACGTGACCCTGCTCAGTGACGTCTGCATGGCTTCAGAGCGAGGCAGAGAGTGATTCTGAGTCACACTGCAGATGTCCGAGTTCATAAACTTCAGTTTGACCGAAGCCTTTTGGATGCAGCAGAGAGGCTACGCGGCGCTTAATGAGGGAAGGCACGTGGAGACCAAAGACAGCACTACAGATAGAGAAACACCTGGAGTCTGCAGCAGTGAGAAAAGCCACGATGTTTTGTGCAAAAAAAGCACAAAACCAGCTCATTGACAGGAAAAGCACGTAACCTTGAGCCTGTGTTATGTTCGATGCATCCATGAGGATGTGAGCATCCACATGCCCAGAGAAATGTCAAGAAAACCTGCGAGGAATATTTTCACCTTACAGGTATACACAACCCCCCCCCGTCCCATCCTGTCTTGTTTTACCTCTTTTCACTTTTTAACATGCGTAAACTTTCCTCTTTGTCTGTATTCATCTCAAACTGTAAAAAAAAGTCAAAATAAGTCATCTGTACACCAAACATCTGTGCATGTCCATCAAATAAATGTACACGTGAGAACAAACACACGTGTGCCAACACATCGGCCAGTTTGAGAGGAACAGAATGAAGCAGAGAGCTGATCCAGTTCTGCCCCTTCATCACAAACCAGATCAAATAAAGAATTAAAATCATAATTCATCACCAGCTGTCAGTATTCATGGAAACAATAAACACAATTTCTCCTCGTGGTTCTCCATGTCGACTACAAGTCGTGTTTTCACTAACAAAACAGAGGAGATGGTTTCATATTAGGGGAGACAGGGACAAGGTGAAACAACGAGGTAAGATAAGTTGCCTCGTGTTGCTATTGAGCAACTTTTGAGCTTGTTTTGTTTTTATTTGACATACTGTTAATCAGACTGTTTACCTATAAAACATGATTTAAGCTGTTTGAAAATTATTTCATTTAGAAACAAACATGTCAAACTTATTTTATTCTTAAAATTTTTTCTCTAGAATATGAACTTCTGCCTCTGGGAGACGACACAGAGCAAGCAAACACAAAACAAACCGCTATCAGCTCTCCTTTCTCCACACATCCATATCTCTTCTCAACTAACAGTCAAAGTAATTCTTCTCATTCAATTATTAAATAATATTTTATATATTTTTCAGCTTATTTTACAGCCACCAGTCTCTAATCTGTTAATGTTATCCTGCTTTTATCTGTTGTTTTATTATTCTTATCGTTATTAAACCATTTTAACTTGTTTCTACTTATTTTCACTGCTTATTGTAACAATCACTGCACTTTAATCTTCTTGTGCAGTAACTACTGACCATGCTTATCGCCGACCTCTTGCTTCTGTCACTTTTTCAAAGCGTCTAGTGATTTTTATGTATATCGTGCCTTCAGCCAGTAGCACTGATGTCAAACTTCCTGCAAGGGACAATAAAGTTTATCCATCTATATATTTAGGATAATCAAGAAGCTGTTTTATGACCTTCATCGTAAAGTTGATGTTTGTATCTGATTAAAATTATTGTTCTTAATGAATGTAAGTAATTAAATAAGTAAATAAGTTTTGTTAAAGGAGCAGAACTGCAGTGACATTAATATTTGAAAAGGAAAATGAAAGAGATGAAGCAGAAATGAGAGCAGATATGAAGTAACACAAACAGAAGAGTCCGGGTTTCTCATGATGCTGTAACTGAACTGCGACTTTTCTCTGGGCTGCAGCTTTAATTTAGTGAAGCTGATTTTCTTCAGGAGAAATTTAGTTTAATACATTCACTGAATATTCGATTATAATCAGTTCAATCTGCAGCCGCTACTCAAGGTGAGCTTTTCAATGGGTCAAAAATACAGGTTGGACTATTTAGACATGAGCACAAATAATTAAATCAAGTGACTGTTTTAATTAACCTAAAGTTATAAATTAAAGAGGGAGACTGGGGGATCATGAACATGTCATAAAACTTCTATTACACCCTCTATTTCTCACAAATGTCTTCAGTAACATTACTGAAGATTAGTTTATGGCATAGATTATTTCACATCTCAGGTGTTTTATCACTTCAGAGCTATAAAGATTGAGTTAAACTGATTCAAATGAACATTTTACACGTTCATCCAGCTTATCCTTTTTGGGGGCCGGTCATAGCTGAAACAGGCCGAGAGGCAGTGACCCTGCACTGGTCACCAGTCAATCACAGGGCTGACATTAAAACCTATGGTCAGGTCGTCCCAGGCTGGGCAGAGGATCGTTCTCCGCTTATCTAATATTCAGAGTGAAGTTTCTCGTCTGGAGACAGAAACTATCTGTTGATTTCTATGAAACACACCCAGAGAATTGAGCAGAGCAGCTCCCTGAAAGAATCCAAAGTGTTGATTAAAAATGAGAGACCGTGATCGTTGGTGCTCTTCGAGGTGAATTTCAGCCCTGACAGCAGAGCAGAGAGTCAGAGGCTGAACTCTGACCTTTGAGTAATAACTGTTGTTCCCCCCTCTGACCTCGGCTGTTGTTCCCTTACTGTTTCTAAATGGAGCTTTACCACGTCATTTCAGTTAATCAGCTCGAAATGTGGTGGAGGTGGAGCTCCCTGGTTCATCTCGGTGTTTGTTAGGACTTCAGACCTGCAGCACGTGGAGAGGATCCAGATGAATCCTGTTGGACCTGCTGCTGAGGCTGAGTGAAATTAAACACTTCAGCTGACTTCTGAACTGCTAAAGATCAAGTCAACTCCACAGGAGCAGGAGCGGGAGTCCAAGCCAACTACAGGAGTATGATTAAGAAGATCCAAAGATGAGGAAGAAGAGGAAGTCTCTCTTATTGCTGCAGCACAGGCTGCACCGACTGACTCCTGAAACTGAACTCTTTAGCACTCCAGGAAGTTAAATTCAAGAAAAGTGCAAGTCAAGTTTATCAGAGTGTCTCATCATGTCAACAACATTAAAGACGATGTTCAGATATGCAGCTAGGGACCACCTCGGTCTTTACAGTGGGTGGAAACAAAGCTAAGTAAGCAACTTCAACTAAAGTGGCTACGTATAATTTATCTATCACAACAAACAAGCACTCCACAGCAAGTCACTCCCAGTCTCTTCAATCAGTCAGTTTCCAGAGCGAGTCTTCTCACGAGAGCCACTGCAACCCTGCACTGATCTACGCCAAGCAGGTCGACCCAAAACAGATAAACAAGATCCATCTCGCCAAGCTCCGATCTACAACTGGCCCAAAGCGGGATGGTCCCATCAGAGTCCTTTAAAGCAGGAAGTGAAGTTGTTTTTGACAACAAGATCTCCAAGGGGAATAATTTCTTCGTTGATAAAAGACTCAATGGTCTCTTCCTCCTCGTCATCCACATTGCTGTCCAGCTCATCAGTGTCCACTCCTCCTCTGAGCTCCAGGCGGATGCTCTTCTGTTCTTGGTAAGGCTGCAGCGCTGCTTCCCTGTAGCGACGGTACTCCTCCATCATGGCCCTGCGCTTGTCCACCAGCTCCTTGGAGGCCTTAGACTGGCTGAGACGATCCTTCTGCTCAAAGATCTTCGAGTACTTCTTCAGATCCTTTTTGATTATCTTGATCTGTTTTTTCCCCTGATGAAAACTAGACAGTAACTCATAAAAACAAGTGCACATGGACAAAACCTCAAACTACATTAACTGACATTTTCATCGACAAATAAAAACTAGACTAAAATGTTTGACCGAGACTTAATCCAATCAGACCTAATTTGGTTGTGTGGAAAGGTTGGATGAGTTCAGAGGGACATCCAATCACAGCTGCCTTAGCTTGGTGGTGGTGGGATAAGTTGTGGAGCGATCCAATCAGAGCTCCTCTCTTTATGAATTGATATATTCATGTAGAGCAGGTTCACTGTTTGTTGTCAGTTCTGGTATTGTAACTGAGATGCTCTGCCAGGTAGCCTAAATAAAGGTGACTGCATTTCACACAAAAGTTCAATTTGTTTCTGTTCATTTATACATTCAGACTTTACTAGCATTCAATAAAGGGTTATTAGATGTTTGATTTTATCCAAGTGTAAAACATGACTTCAGAAAGGAAACATAAAAATGCCTTACCCTTTACACTTCATATTTTAGTCGACTAAATTTACAGCAGATTTCATCGACTAAAACTAGACTAAATTAAAACAATTTAGAGACTAAATTATGACTCAAACTAAAAGATATTTTAGGCAAAAGACTAAAACTAAAACTAAATGAAAAAGTGCTGTCAAAATGAACACTGTTCAGTATCAGTTTTATCAGATCTGGACCACATTTTGTTCATTAAATGAAAAACAAACAACAACACTACAAACTTCTCTATAGGAAGGAGAGTTTTGCTCCACTTCAGACGTGTTTTGCCAGAGTTTGTTTTACGAAGTGGTTGGGCAGTAGAGCCCGCCTACCACATTATCTGATTGGCCTGTAAAGAATGTGATTGACAGAACGATTGTCCAATCACCTGCTGGATAAGCCATTAAAAGGTCTGCTTATTCCCACTTTCTATGGGCTGTTGCCCAGAAGGACTAGTAAAGTATACTGAATGTGTCAGGCTATGGCGCAGACAGCAAATTTAACCTGCGAGTTGATCTTCATTCACGGCTGTTAAACCAACACTACGTAGTTTTAGATTAGAGAGGTCACAGAAATGAAAACTAAAACCTCAACAAGTGAAGCGTTCAGTCTCTGAAAATGACTCAACAGAACAAGAGTTGGATTTAACAAGAAGAGTAAAACTTTGGTGTCAATAAATCAAAAATGTAGTGAACTGAGACCTCCGTTTTTTAGTGGATCAGAGTCCATGTGAGCTTTCACACCAGACCAAAACGAACCAATATTTCCAAAAAAGCTAACAAGATCTTGTTCACTCCAAATGTGTTCAAACATGACTGACACATCATGCAACAACTGTGGACTAGGAATGTAACGGTTACCAATAAAATGATAAACTGTCTACTAACCAACAGTTAGTATTACCATTCCCTATTTTAAATATCATAAAAACGTGTTTGATGACCTCACTTTGTCAATAATTCACAATGATGCTGCTCAAATGCTCTTTTGAACATTTTGAGCACACTGCAACAATACCGCAATAATAATGATAACCGTGATATGACATTTTCACACTGTTACATCCCTACTTTGGACAAATAAAATGGACTCAGTGTGCAGAGGTCTCACCTCTCAGTCCTTCACTGTCTCTGCAAGTGTCTCCTCTCTTCACCTCTGCACACACGGCAGCCTCAAACTCAAACTGACCCAACAAATAAAAGGTCATCAAGCAGAAAAGTTCAAACATCACCACAGTATGTGACATATTCACCCAGGCCTGTCCCCAAAACATGAACTACAAATCTGATCATGAAGATCTGAGTTTGTATTTAGGGCTTAAATGTCTCCACAGAGCTTTACATTCAGCCACTGCTCTCTTAGCACATTATTTTCTATTTGAACATTACAAAACACATACACATTAATTTGATATTTTCATATATATTCATATATAAACCAATACAGGTATAATAAACAAAAAACATACTGCAGAGCCATACATTAAAAATAATCAGAATATCGACCCAACACACAAAAAACAAATAAAGAGAATAAATGAACAAACTGTAAATATCGACATGACATTAGTTTGAGCAATAACAGTAATAATAAAACAAAAAAGGGGAGATAAGTGGGGAAAAAAATATAAAAATAGGTAAGATAAATAAATGAATGAACCTTTATTGCCCTAAGGGAATATGTCTTGCACAGAGAGCATAAATACACAAACTACAAATAAATACAGTAGTTAGTCAAAGTCGTGCTTGTAGTATGCACTCTGACATTGTTCTATTGCATTGGCAGCAGCATTACTGCCATTTAGCTCCTTGTTTTCAACCTGGTTTGATGCTAAAAACACTTTTAAGGTCCTCGCTGCATCAGTCTTCTCTAAAGGTCGACCCTGATGTCAGATGTAGGTATGACCCACAGGTTAGAGGCAGGAAAATGCATTAGGTCTACAGACGGTCCTCACAGGGACGGGAAGGCGAGCTGTGTCTGTGCAGCCTAAAGCTGGTGGCTGCACAGGATTAGCAGTGTAGCATTTCAAACGGCCTGATTCTCTCTCTCTCTGCAGAAGCTAATAAGCTCTGCTGGTTCTCCTCCTGCAGAGAGCTGATTACAGCATTATATCTCACACAGCCACGCTCACCTCCCAATACACCCATACGCTCCTGCACCATATATACTCTACCTGCTTACCTGAAGTTACCCCTCCACACATCCCCCTGCACCCATATAACCCCGGGTTATTCCTGGAGCTCATTACACCTGCATGTGTCCTGCTGCAGCGTCCCTGAAGAACCTCTTTACACGACATCTGAGGCTCCACCGTCTACCTACACCAGCTACAGAGACCGCAGCACTCACTATGATCCATACAGTATAAAATACCCCCAGAAGGACTGATCGACAGGATTTGTGCATGTGTATTAAAGGCTGATTCACACTCACCGGCCACTTAATTAGGTATACCTTGCTAAAATAAGACTAGACCCTCTTTTGTCTTCAGAGCTGCCTGAAAGCCTGCAGGAGAGACAACCTGCTGAAGCTCAATCTGAGCATCAGAATGGAGAAGAAAGGTGAATGCTGCATGGTTGAAGAAACTCGAATCTGCTGATCTACTGGGATTTCACACACAACCATCTCCAAGGTTTATGGAGGATGGTCTGAGAAAGAGGAAATATCCAGTGAGCAGTTCTCCAGGTCAAAATGTCCTGTTGCAGAAGAGATGAACCAAAGGCAAAACTATCTAACCCAAGGTCTGCAGAAGACCATTTCTGAGCGTCCAGTCCTGAAGCAGATGGACCACAGCACCTGGAGACCACACCAGGTGCCTCTCCTGTCTCCTGGTAGAGACGTGCTGACAGCTCCGCCTACTTCTGCTGCTTACTTGTTTAACATGATGACTAAACAGCAGCTGTATTTTATAACTTGATAAAACATATTTTTCTGGTATAGAGGAAGAAAAGCTGTTAAAAGTGGCCCTCCATGTTTGTGCCACAAAGTACAAATCAGGATGGGCCCTCTTTTTGGTCCTTAATTTAAAATTTGGACTCAACAGAAAGTCATTTTCCCCGTCACTCACTATATTTTGAGAATAATATAGAATAAATGGAGTATTAAGGTTCACAATAAGCAGATTAACCCACAGAAAAACTATTTGAAGTGTAAAATAATGTGTTCCACCTTCAGAGGGAGAGAAAGTGAGAAAGGGGGTCTCACCTGGTCCTAGCAAGGTGCACTTTATAAAAAGGCCAGTGAGTGTTTGGTTCAGGAAAAACTAACTCCAAATATTCAAACTATTTCAATCTGATCACCCACACATCCTTCGTCTACCACAAACACTGATTAATGCACCAAATTTAGATTCATCCGCCGCTGAAAGTAGTCCCAGACTCAACAAGCTCTTACTTAAGACGTAAGAGAGCATCATTTAAAGAAGCACAATCTGACGTCCTCAGTATATAAGGATGGGGAGGACTCAGTGTAGATGCTTAATCAATAAACATCCTGGTTTTATCTAAGCCTCTGGATGTCCTCACAGCCTCACAGTAAAACACTCAGAGATCTGCTCCAGGTGTCAAACTTCAGATTCTCCTCCATCAGCAGGTATCTGCTCCTGAAGGTGATGTCAACACGAATGTAAAGCCATCACTTTGGTTTTCACATCAGATTATTTCACAATGAAGGAATGAAATAAAGCCATCTCACCAGCCTCCTCCTTAAATACGTGTTATTTTTCCTCCTGATGTGAGGCTCATCTGGTCCTGGAGATAAGGACATGAAGCATGACGTTACTATAGCACCACTTCACATTTTAATACCAAAACAAGATGTACAGAGCATGAGCTAAACCATGACAACCCAGCACAGAAACATCTATTTATATAAGACGACTCCAAATCACATCAATTTCACAATACTGAGGGAAGGATTCAGAGAAGACTTAAACTATGAGATATAACAGCACCCTGTGACATATTACACCTAAAGTCACATCTACAAACCCTGATTCCAGTGAACTTAGGACAATGTAGAAAACATATAAAACAGAATACATGAATCTGATGTCTGCAGCACATTCCAAAAAAGCTGGGACAGGGGCAACAAGTGCTTAAAAAACACCTGGTGAACAGGTTAACTGGAAACGGGTGGGGCGAGGTTCACCATTAAGTGAACAACTGAGTAAACAGTCACATCATCTACAGGCCACAATATCATCAAAAGATTCAGAGAATCAGAGAAATCTCTGCATATAAGCAGCCAGACTGAAAACCAACACTGAATGCCTGTGACCTCTGATCCCTCAGGCAGCACTGCATTATAAAGCAGCATCATTCTGTAAAGGATATCAGCACGTGGGCTCAGGAACACTTCAGAAAACCATTGTCAGTTAACACAGTTCATCTCTACATCTACAAGGTCAAGGTCAAACTCTACCATGCAAAGACAAAGACAAATATCAACAACACCCAGAAACACCGCCGGCTTCTCTGGGCCGAGCTCATCTGAGATGGACTGAGGCAAAGTGGAAAAGTCTGCTGTGGTCTGAGTCTACATTTCAGACTGTTTTTGGACATCATGGACGTGGTGTCCTCTGGGCTAAAGAGGAAAAGGACCATCCAGACTGTTATCAGGGCAAAGGTCAAAAGACAGCATCTGTGATGGTATGGGGGGGTGTTAGTGCCCATGGCATGGGTAACCTGCACATCTGTGAAGGCTCCATTAATGCTGAAAGGTAGACCAGTCTCCACTGAACATGTGAGGAGCATTATGAAGAACAACAGAGACCTGGACTGTTGAGACACTGAAGACAAACATCAAGAAGAAAGAGAAAGAATTCTCCTCCACAGCTTCAACAGTCAGTGTCCTCAGAGAGAGCTAATGAAGGACAGGTGATGGAGCACAGGTGAACATGACCCTGTCCCAGCTTTAATGGAACGTTCTAGATATTTGCAGAAAAACAAAGTTTGTCAGTTTGACTGTTAAATATCTCGTCTCCGCAGTGTGTTCGGTTGAATAAAAGTGTAAAAGGATTTTTTTGTTCACGTTTTACACAACGTCCCAACTTCATTTGAATTGGGGTTCCCAGCTCTAAGCACACACTGTGCAGCTCCTCCAGGCTGTGGTCTGCAGCCTGATCTTTGGTAAGTTTGGATAAAAATGATCATGAAGTTGTGTTTTCCTGAACTTTAGGACAAACTCCCTCCCCCTGATGGTCCTCGTCCTCTTCGGTGCAGACTGAGGCAGCAGCAGAGGCGTGTCCTCGTCCTGTTTGTGTGTGTGTGCAGGGACAGACGGTGTGTCCCGAGTGTCTCTGCTCCTGCTTTATATTCTGCTGCTCGCTCGCACTTTCACACACACTGACGCTCTCAGGATGGATGGAGAGAGAGAGAGAATAAAAGAGGGCTACAAAAGGAGCCATCCTTCTGTCTTCTTCGGTGCTTTCATCCTCTCATCCTTCCTTACCACCTTCCCTCCTTCCTCTGTATCCTCATCTCTCTTTCCCTCCTCCAGCTGAAAAGCTGTCACACTCCTGCAGTCATGTTGGAGCAGCTCTCTCTCCCTCTGAAGGTGGAACACATTATTTTACACTTCGAATAGTTTTTCTGTGGGTTAATCTGCTTATTGTGAACCTTAAACTCCATTTATTCTATATTATTCTCAAAATGTAGTGAGTGACGGGGAAAATGACTTTCTGTTGAGTCCAAATTTTAAATTAAGGACCAAAAAGAGGGCCCATCCTGATTTGTACTTTGTGGCACAAACATGGAGGGCCACTTTTAACAGCTTTTCTTCCTCTATACCTGAAAAATATGTTTTATCTAGTTATAAAATGCAGCTGCCGTTTAGTCATCATGTTAAACAAGTAGGCAGCAGAAGTAGGCGGAGCTGTCAGCACGTCTCTACCAGGAGTCAACCTCCAGTGTTGAAAAATGAAGCCAATGTGTGAGTCTTAAAAAGCAGCAGTACCCCAGAGTCCTTCAGAAACTGCCTGCAATACACAGACGGCCACTTTATTAGGTACACCTCTAGTCTCAAGTTGGATCTCCTTCACCCTCAGAGGTGTTGGTCCATATCTCCATGACAGAATCACACAGCTGCTGAACATCCATGAGGAGAATATCCTGCTCCACCACATCTCAAAGCTGCTCTATTGGACTGAGATCTGGTGACTGTGGGGGCCACTGGAGTACAGAGAACTTAAACCAGTGTGAGATGATCTGAGCTCTGAGACATGGAGCTGCTGAAGTCTCCATCAGA
>JBAMNC010001596.1:0-222543 GCA_037902135.1 Cetoscarus ocellatus | reverse complement strand
TGAGATGATCTGAGCTCTGAGACATGGAGCTGCTGAAGTCTCCATCAGAAGATGGTCCATGTGGTCATAAAGGGATGGACATGGTCAGCAACAATCCTCAGGTAGGCTGTGGGGTTTGAACCATGCTCAGGTGGGACTAAGGGGCCCAAAGTGCAGCCTGAACCGCTGATCCAAGGCAGGGTGGATCCATGCTTTATGATGTTCACACCAAACTCTGAGCCTACATCTGAATGTGGAGCAGAGATCCAGACTCATCAGACCAGGTGACACTTTTACAGTCTTCTGTGGTCCAGTTCTGGAGAGTCAGACCCTCAGTCTCTGTTCTTAGCTGACAGGAGTGGACCCTGGTGTGGTCTCCTGCTGCTGTGGACCATCAGCTTCTGGACTGGATGTGTTGTGTGTTCAGAGATGGTCTTCTGCAGACCAACAGGTTAAAATGCTGTTGTCTTTCCATCATTTCCATCCACTCATCTGACCTCTGGCATCAACAAGGCCCAGAGAACTGCTGCTCACTGGGTATTTTCTCTTTTTTGGACCATTCCTGAGATGGAAGAGTGTGAAAATCCCAGCCGATCGACAGTTTCTGAATTACCCAGACCAACAAAGAGTATATAGAGTATAATAAATGCTGACTGATGGACAGTTTTCATTCTCTGTGCTGATCTGGACCGTTGTCGTCAGCTCCTCTGTCAGCCTCTGCAGCCCACAGTTTCCCATGATGCCTCTCTCTGAGCCCACAGAGATGTTTCATGTTTCTTTAGAGAGCCATCATCCCTGCAGCCTCGGCCTTTACTGCTCTGCTGCTCCCTCCATCAGAGTCTCACATCGCCTGCAAACTGCTGCTCCCCCCCGATCATCAAACCAGCTCAGGAGCATCAGCTCAGTCTGACACATTCATGAAGAGAATTATTTTACACGTGGACGGTATGTTTGTCCTATATTCTCCTCTTGATGTTCTGCTTTTGCAGGAGTGTTGAGGAGGAGAGTCTTGTTGGTTCAGCTGAGGTCATGACTGGTTCCTCACATCAGCTCAGCAAGCCGAGCCGCTGCTCCTCCAGCTTCAGTTATCAGCTCAGGCCTGATCAGATCAGCAGGCGTGTGTGCACGCCGCTGAATGACCTACAGAAGGACATCACTGCCTGCTGCACACATAAACATCCCAGTGCAAACACACTGGATCTTTCATGCAGCGCTGCATTCTGGGTAAAGGAAAGTCTGGCTGGTATCGACGGTGTTTAAGCCTCGTGACCAGCGACGAGTACTGAGCCCTGTGTGGAGCTGCAGCACAGGCTTTTTACAGGGTTTCTGCAGAAATCAGCCACTCAAGTTGAATGCTTTTTAATGCCATTTTAAGGTTATACTGTAAAATTTTTAATGCCATGACCGTGAAGTCAAGAAAAATTATACAGGTTTGTTTTTCTGTAAAAGATGATTTTATTTGAAAACTGTCCCCACAAATATCTCAATTTAAACACATCAGACCTTATGGAGCTGAGACAGAACTTATATTACCACATGTTTACACGGATGTACATATCTGGTGAATCACAGTTTATAATTATATATTATTATATTCTCATTATAATAAATTATTCAATATTTTTCTTGAAAACAACAGAAAGTATTTTTATGCCACTAAGGATCAAATATGATTTTTCAGGGCTTCATTTTGCAACATCAATTTAATGATTATAAATGCTTTTTAATGCCCCACAGAAACCCTGTTCAAGGTCGTTTTCACAGGTGACACACCTGGTCCGGATCAGACTCAGCCTGCCTGGGTGCTGGAGAGGAGGTTCCAGCTAGTCCAGTGGAGCTCTTAGGGCGAGCAGGGGGTTGGCCCATCCAGTCTACTGTGTGTGAACTTGGAGAAGGCCTGTTACTGTGTTCTGTGGGAAATGCTGAGAGCCACTCAGTCTCTGTATAAGTGTGAGCTGTGTCCACACACTCAGTACAAAGAGTGATGACTTTCCCCTCGTCACCTGTTTGTGATTATCACTGCAGGGAGGAAAGTGTTCAGTTTGGAGATTTCAGAATCTCATCTCTGCTTTTTGCAGATGATGTTGTTCTGATGTCTATGGACAGCCATTTGGGCATGAAATTGATATCAGTGATACCAACCAGAGTTCAGCTCTACTAGTACTCAAATTTGGAGTACATTTACTCAATTTTGTGCAAGTAGACTTTACTAGTGAAGCAAAAAGTGTCACTAGTACTCCTAGTAAGCCTTATATGCTAATGGTGGAGGTCGGGAAAAGCAAATCCAGGCTTCCCATTGGCTTTCAAAATATAACAACCAATCAGGGCGCTGGATTTGGTTATAATCCCTCCTACTCCATTTGCATTAGGTCAATTAGTACTACTAGCAGAATAAAGACAGTCTACTAGTCCTACTAGTGAGATATGTTGAGTTTACTAGCACTAGTAAACAAAAATTCTGTTTCCTCATAAAGGTTTTTGGCTCACTAGTGCGTGAGTAGACCTGATCAGTAAAACAAAATCATCTGCCAGTGGACAACTTTGTGTAACTAGTACTACTAGTAAAGCTTTGAGTTTTTACTAGTAACATTTTTAAGTCTACACGTAAAAGCTGTTGGTGTGATGTCTAGAGTAACATTGAGTGGCTTTAGTTGCTTTTAAAGACATTTCTGTATTGGCAGCACTTTCAGTCATTTATGTCCCATGTTACTGCAGAGGGTACTCGAGCACGGATGTTACTTATCGTGGTGATCACGCCTGCATTCACCTGCTCACCTCACGATCAGCTACCTGGGAGTGAACGAGTGTCACAGAAACAGAGCGAACTCTCTCTGCAGCTCTGATCAGGGCTCCTGTCACCGCAGGGGACCACAGTTTGATTGATAGCAGCCGTATTCACGCCATCAACTCCCCTGTGAGAATCTAAAATGGCTGCCTGTTTCCACGGAGACACCAGACATCTCCTCGTCAAGGATGTGGATGAAAACTCCCCTTTTTTTCCATTAGAGAGCCTGAGAGTCAGACTTACAGTACACCTGGAGATCAGTCATTCAGTCAGGTACATCTGAAACAGCGCCAATAAATAATCAGCTGTGCCTCGGCCACGATGGACTGAACCTGCTGCACAGTGGTTTTATGTCTTCATGCTGTCCCTGACCTTCTAGGTCCCTAATTCAATCAGTTCAACGAGCTAAGTCAGGTGACTCAGACCTGCGTCACCTGCTGGCGAACACTGGGGTCTGCCTCCTGTAGTTCGGGGCACAGGACTCTTGTTGGACAACTGGAACGCCCTTTGGGGCACAACCGTCTTTTCCCTCCAGGCATGAAGTCAGAATACTGAGACCAGCTTCATATGGCGTTTGTTGAGTGACGTCACAGTTGTACAAAGGTGGAGCGCGGTTCCCATGTATAACATCTACGCTGGCGAATGTCGGGACGCCAAACTCTACCAGCACTCACCAAACTCCACCAGCACTCGCCAAACTCCACCAGCACAAGTTTAGTACGTAAATCCAGAACATACTGTCATTGATATTTTCAGCATTGAAGAATTCGTTAGATATCACATTGACAAGCAAAGACTGACCAACAGACTCCATGACCTTGACCTTGACAGTGTTATCTGTTCATCCCTCTGTCATCATGGAAACTTGTTGTTAAGTCAATCTAAGGAAATCCTGCATTTGTGTCGATGTAATGGTTTGACAGTAATTTACGTCTTTCCCACCAGAGGATCAGGTGTGACTCCTGAATGCAGGTAGAGAGGGGGATAAGTCGGCTCAGGTATGCATATATACACTGATCCTCTTTTTGAAGTATGACTGATTCTTGATATTATTTTCTTTTTATTTCTCGTTAACGTTTCTCTCTCTGTAGATTTCTGTACATGTTTGGATGCATGCATGTACACGTGTTGATGTATGACTGGATTTATCTGCACTAATGCATACAAAGAAGACTATTTTCTTTTGCTGTCTCTCTTCTTCTGTTCTCTGCAGTGACAGCAATACCTGAGCAAGGATGGATGTCTATTTTCAGACACTTATTTGATTGTGCTTTAGGTAAGTCCTTTTCTTTATCCAATGCACACTGCCTCTGGATATCAACCACAATGAAATATATGGATTAAAAAAGAGAGACAGGTGCGTCACTCCTTTGTCACACAGACGTCACCACATGGAGACCTCAGTGGAGAGAAACTTCAGTTCAATCACAGACAAATAGAATAACTTGAATATAGTGAGTGAGGGATTAAAATGGTTGTGTTTATTGATCGTTTAAGCCCTGTGCATTTCAAATGTAGTGTTTAATATTAATGTCATGGCACTGGTGGTTTGAGGTCTGAACCTTTTAAGGATTTATCTTTTATTCATTTTTATTGTTTAAACTCATATTGACCATCAGATTTGGTTTGAATACAGACCATAGATATAAATATCAAGTTTGGAATATATTTTAATCATTAAGGTATTTTAAATTAGTTAAAATGCATTAGTTTGAGCTAAAATTATGAATTAGTTTAAACATTTAAGCATAAAGCATGAATTAAAACAAGTGGGTGTAATAATTTAAAACTGTTTAAAACCTATTGATTTTGTAAGATTAAACTGAAATGATTTAAAGCATTTAAATAATTGAGAAAGTTTATTTACACATTTGATGAGTGAATTCTTTAATTTAATAATGTATTGATGAGGCAATATATTTTGTACCTATTTAATGACAGCTTGATTCTTTGGTTTATTTCAACTTCACTCTATTGTCCCTAAAGGGAAATTTATTTTGCAGTTGGGTAAAAACATGAAACATAAAAACAAAATTACACAAATCCAGATAAGACACTGAGAAGGATAAAACACAAATACTTAAAGGGACGACTGAAGCAGAACCATTACTGCAATGTTTATGTTATTTTATGGTATCAACCTGCTTCTGCGGCATCCCAGTCCTGATCAATAAAAGGTAAAGCAGGCTGAGCCCTCACAAAATGAACTTCCCGGGCATCTGGGACTTCGACCCTTGACCTCCAAAATCAAATGAATTCATCCTTGAGCTGGACGGATATTTGTGCCAGGCTGGATGGGAGATCTTTTGAGCGTTCACAAGCAAAGGACGACCACAAGACTCAGTGACCTTTGACGATGAACTCCATAATCTGATCAGTTCATCCTTGAATCAGGTGAACATGTAGTGAAAGTTTGGAAAAATAAAAAACTGTTGAACACTTTTTAAAAGCATCACGCTCAGAGATGTCATGCTCACAAGACCTTGACAAGAAACCTGAAGTCGGAGCGCCTCCGGCCTCGTCACCAGCATGGCGGTATAAAAACGACGTTTGCTCAAACTCAGGTCAGAGCTACAGTCCAGTTCTCGGGCATGGGGCCCCTCTGAGGAAACCCACGGCCTCCACGCTGCCCTCTTCTTCCTGTCACTAATGACTGCGTCCCTCCCTGATTGGCGATTCATCAGCAGGTCGCCTCACTTCAGTACCTCTCTCTCTCTCCTCCAGCGAGGAGGCCGTGTGAGATAGGAAGTGACCTACATAGCGTGGCGGCTCCCTCGCCTCGGCTGTCGTTTGCATTTCAAGGGGGGCGATGAATAATTTACGCGCACACGGCTCCCAAATCTCCTCGTCCCGAACGTCGAAACGTACAGCCCACCGCAACATGACAGGCCTCAATAACGTCAGATAACGGAATTCAAATATGGATCCCGGCGAGTGCGAGTGTTAGAAGAGGTGAAAGGCTTTGAGGAGGTATGGGAGGAGATCTTTGTACCCAAGGCGCCAACTTTGAGGAGCCGCAGGTGAAACTTTCTGTCTTCAGGAAGAGGAGGAGGGAGAAGAAGACATGAAGGAGAAGCAGGAGTTAAATCAAGAAGAGGGGAAGAAGAAGGGAAAGATAAAACAGGAAGCAAGGAAAGGTGAAAGGAAGAGAGGGAAGGGAGTAGGAAACAAGACAAGCACAATCAAAAAGTGTGAAGGAGAAGAACGACGATAGGAGGAAAGAAAGAGAAGAAGAAGAAGAGGACACGTGAATGTCACGGAAATGAAGGAGGAGGAAACAAGGTGATAGGAGAGGAGACAAAACAAAGAGGTGAAGAAGGGGTTTGCATGAAGAGATGACGAGGAGATGATGTTCTCCAGCTGACGAGTGCAAAGGTTTCAAACAGCCAAAATGATGTTGTCTTATGGAAGCCTGTGGAGATGCCTCCACTTTGCACACAGCCTCTAGTGGACAGTGAAGGAACTACAGGCTACATCTCCTTGGAGAAAATAGGAAATTATCCTGAACGTTAAAGCTAAACATGCAAAAATCCACTGAAACTGAAGCTGGTGTTCTGGTCTGCAGAGCTGTAGGATTATTTGGTGTCAGCCCTGGTACCATTTTCTAATTTAGGAGCATGAGACTGTTGAGGTCAAGACAGAAAGTGAAGGGGGCGTCCCAGGAAGACAACACCCCAAGAGGACGGTTCCTCACCCCTGCTTCACTGAGGCAACAGGAATCCTCCAGTGAGGAGGGGGCTTTGTGATATTTTTGGGCACATGTTTGACTGTGAATGCACGATCCTTACAAGTTGTATCTCGTCATAAAGACGACTGCAAAATAATTGTGGTATTAAAGGGGAGAAATGATCGACTGAAATGTTTCCAAACTTTGAGGAGAACAGATGTCATTCCCATGAGAAGCTAAGGGTGAGGTTTTCATTAGAGAATCATAAACTAGAATTTCATGGCATGTACTGTCACTCAGTTTCAACAAATACAGTTTAGGATGCTAGAGACCTAACAATATAATGTTTAACAACACAGTTATTTCAACAATATCAGAATCAAAGCGGTCTGTAGATTCAGATGAAGACAGAGTGTGTGTCTCTGCAGGGTTCTGGCTGTGAGACGTCCTTTTTTTTTTTTTTTTTTTGGCGGGCTGATTTCTGCATAAAGAATGAGGAAAAGATTTTGGAGCTGAATTAAGAAACACGAAGCAGAGCAGAGCCGCTGAGTCTGCAGGAGGCTGATTAACATTTAATACGAGAGAGAGAGACAGACGGACGGACAGACAGCCCTGTCTGCATTACTGGAGGAGTTTATATAAGCTGTAATTAATTAACAGACACAAAAGAGCATTCAAGTGTTTCATTAGGATTTCCATGCCTGTGTGTAGGTGAAATAATGAAGGTTTGATGATTGAACAATGCTTTAAGTGGTGCAGCTTCAGGGCTGTGCTTTAGTTTATCGTTTTGTTAATAAATTTATGAATATTTGAGAGTTTCTCTACAACATTAGAGGAGATTCACACCCAAAATAATCTTCTGTTACCAAAAGTTTGAAGACTTCTAAAGGTGTCTGAATAGTCTTTTGAAAGACACAAAGACTGACGTGCAACTGCTGATCAGCCAATCACATGGCAGATACTCCATGCGATCGGGCATGAAGACATGCTCAAGACGACCTGCTGAAGTTCAACCGAGAAATCAGACTGAAGAAGAAAGGTGATTTAAAAGACTTTATGAATGGTATACTGGTCTGATTTTTAAAAAGTGCTGATCTACTGAGATTTCTGTGCACCATTAGCTCTAGACTTTAATGGTAATGGTTTGAAAAAGAGAAAATATCCAGTGAGTAGCAGTTCTCTGGGCCGAAGTGCCTTGTTGATGCCAGAGGTCAGAGGAGAATGGAGATGAAAATGAGAAAACACAACCGAGGTCTGCGTAGACCATCTCTGACACAACCCATCCAATCATGAAGCAGATGGTCCACAGCAGCAGGAGACCTCACCGGGGTCCACTCCTGTCAGCTGAGAACAGAAACTGAGGGTCTGACTCCTTAATTGTGAAGGAGGTCCAACATGGTGCTATAAAGGTGTACCTAATAAAGAGGCCAGTAACACTTTGTCTCCATGGTTACCTAAACTCACTCTGTGGCCATGATAGCAGACAGAAGTGTTGCAGTCTGACCTCAGCTTACAGTTATTCGGGCAGATATGCAGCGATTTAGTAAAATTTGAAGGCACTGGTTGAATTTTGTGAATTATTGCCCAAACATGATGTTTACTGATGACGGTTGAATTCTGTGGAAGATTTGATCGAGGAACTTGTCCGTGAAAGTTTGATGTGACGAGGACGAGAGAAAACAGGTTGAGAGTTGGTGAGGATCAATAAATAAATTCACTTAAAGTTTTAAAAACTTTTAAATCTTCCTCTGAGTTGCCTTTAGTTGTTACCGTTCTGCTCCGAGCGTTGAGCCTTGGAGCGTCGACACGCTGTGAATATTTTTCCCTGGGTTTTGCCTCTCAGGCTGCCCCACTTACAGGAACACCAGCCCCTCCTCACACGATAACTAAATCTATTTGATTGTTTCGGTTGCTGAGACTTCTGAAACCAAACCTGCTTTCAAAGTTGAGCCGGTCGATATTTTATTTTTCAAAAAGAGCTTTTCTGCTGAGCTTCAGACAAAAAAACAAATCAAAACAAAAACAATTACTGAGCCACAGCCTCCAAAAAATCCATAAATATCTGTTTGTAAGTGAAGTTTGGGAGATTTTCCTCATAAATGCAGCTTTGGGCTGGAGCTTGTGGGGCGATGACACAGCAGAATCTGGATCAAAGAATAATGAAGACCTTAAAAAGTTTAGTACGTAAATCCTGACAGCAGGGGGCTCGAGATTCAAACAAGAACCAAAGATCAGACACCTTCATTTTGTCTCCCTATATCAATCACTTATTGTTCTCTTTTTAATAAGACAGGGCAAACAGGAGGAGTCGTCCTTTACCTCGACACGTTAGACTCACCGCTGCAGTCTTCCTCAGGAGCGTCACCTGATCGCTGAGGTGTGTCCTCATTGGCTGCTCCTCCCCGACGTGGTCGGCCTGATGCTCACAATCACTGAAGGATGGAAAGATGGATCTGCCTGATTACAGACATTAAATCAGGAGGATCCAGCTGCTCTGCAGGGTTAAATGCTTGCAGTGGTTCCTGAAAAGAAGGCATAAGAGAAGAGACTCATGTTAATAATTTTATTTTCAGTTAAAGGGTTGAGAATATACACGGCTTCTTTCTACATAATCAAATATGTGCAGTCTCTGTTTCCCCTCTTCTGGTTGTCAGATTTGTATATAAATATATTTTAAACAATCTCAGCTCATGTTAAAATGAAAAATTAATTAAAGTGAGCAGCTACAGCTGCTGCTTCTCTTTATTTCTCCTGTTAAATCAGAGAAACGAGCCTCAGTCCAGTCAGGACTTCATTTATCCATCCATCCATCATCTATACCGCTGATCCCTGTCAGGGTCACCGTCTATCCCAACTGACACTGGGCAAGAGGCAGAGTGCACAGGTCGCCAGCCAATCACAGGGCCACAGAGAGAGACAGACAACCATTTACGCTCACACTCATGCATAAGTGCATTTTAGAGTCACCAATCACCCCTGAAAGAGATTAGCCATGAAGATAACAGATTATTACTAATACATGCAGTTACTTTGTAAATGTGTAAATATATATTACAGTGTAGTTTTAGTTTTATATATCCAGTCTTTATATTCATAATAATGCGCATACTTTTTTAAAAGCTTTGTCTATTTTTCATTGCTGTCCCCTCTGCTGCTGTAACACTGCAAACTTCTTGTGTTGGACGAATAAAGGTTTATTCTATCCTATTCTAATATTATTATTATTAGTGTTATTATTATTATTAGTATTATTATTATGTAATGCTGCTCTTCAGCTCCTTAAGAACAGGACCATCAGCTTCAGACATCCTGTACTGTTTGTAGATTTAATTCATTTTATTTTATCTTTCATAAATGTTGTAAATAAACTTCTACTCTTCGAGCTCTACTTTCTTGGAGAGCAAGTTTTTAATTTAATTATTTGTGCACTTCATAAACTGTTAGTGGATGCTTGAATTTCCCTCAGAATCAATAGAGCATCAAGCTTTCTATCTGAAACGTTACTGAGATGAGGCGGTGGTCCAGACTTGGACCAGGGTCCACCATGTGGTCTCTATGAGGTCCCAAACTCTGCTCTGATTTCAGGAGTTTGTTGGTTTGCTGCGTGAAACTGGAGTAAAAACTCGTCTCCTTACTGTGACATTAAGAGCCTGCTGCTGTTGCCTCTGTGTCCTGCCTTGTTGAGGATGTCATGGTAGTTTTGAGAGGATCTGTTAAAGTCTTCGCTGTCATGGAGGACGAAGAGAGGGGAGTCGAGTCGACACCCCGAGTGACCGGAGAGCTGATCATCTCCGTATGAAAGAGTCAAACGTCCAGGCAGCGCTGGAAGATCACAGAGCAGTGAAAAAGCAGCTCTGAGATGATTTTTGTGTCTTAGTTAATTACAACACGCCTACGTGATAATTATTCCTCCTATAACTGAATCACAGAGGAAGCCCGGGTTCCCCTGAAGCTAACGATGTGAAGCTGGTGATAGCGAGCGAAGGAATGAGCCAAAAATCTGAAAGGCTAATTTATGCAGAAATATGCAGCGGCTCGTTGGCCCGTGGCGGCCCTCAGAGGGGATCGCTCTGGCTTTGGTAATCAGCAGGAGCACACGACCCGTGGACTGTCATTGTTTGTGGTGGAGATTGGGTCCAGCTAAAACCACATTTCCCATCAGCCATCTGTCTCCATCACTGATAAAGCACATGGTGGAGCAGAGGCTTGTTTTTACAGTAGTTCTGCCTCTCCTGACGTAAACAGGATGATTGATCAGAGCTGAGGCGTCCTGGGATTTCTCTGAAGGTTTTAATCTGAGTGTGATGGTCCTGTCGGGGCACAGAGTGTGTGTTTGGGATTCAGACAGACTGCCGGCTGCCTCTCTGGATCTCAGCCTGCTGCAGACCTGAACAGCATTTTAACATCCAGCAGGAAGCTCACAGCCCAACACTACACAGCACTGCAATAAAGAGAGACCCTTTCAACAAAGCCTTTACTCTGCTGGAAACAACACTTTTCATCTGCTTCATTGTCGTGTTTTATGATGAACATTTAAATCCAGAACTCATAAGATCTGTTAAGACTGATGGGTGATAAAAACACTTTTAAACTGAATGGGATGACACGAAATTTGCCACAATTTGTCAAGTCAATGACGTGAATTTTGTCTCTTTCACCAGAAAAAGAAAAAATCCAATTTTGGGGACAAATTTGCCTGAAGCTGTGGGGCAACAGCCAATCAGCATCAAGAGGATGACATCACAAACAGAGGAGGAAGTAAACATTGGAGCCCCTTTACTGTGTTGAAGACTAGGACTGCTGTTTGCCTCTGCTTGGTATGCAGTTGCTGGACAATGAAAATACAGTGCTTGGTCAAGACTAACCTGGATTTCCCCATAGTCCACCTGCAGAGTGTCGCGTCCGTGCACCGTCCTCACTCACTGGGAGAGTATTTACAGTGCTGCAGCTCAAAACAGCACATGATAGAGATCACGAAAGAACCAAAACTTCATGAGGTAACTGTGGGTTTACAAGAGGTTACATTTCCCGTCTGATGTTGATTTGCTGATTTGGCATCGACATAAGGGCTCTGGTTTTTGTGGTAGTGTATCTCATCGGTCCAGCATTTAGTGCAAGAGTATGTTTGTGCAAAATTTTCTAAATTCCCTTAGTTCATACTTAAAACGTTGTTCTAGTGAAATTTGAAGTCATAGTGACCTTTGACCTCCAAAATCTAATCAAGCTCAATACGTGAACTACTGACTTTGACTTCCTTTTCCAAGCACCTCAGAGCATGGCTGTAGGAAACCAGATATGTGATCATTACCGTGTCTAGTTTTGTATTTATGTCTAATGGACTCAGTGTGTTGAAGTACATAAATACATCTATGTATGCCATTTTTGTGAATTAGTGCTAACATAAGACATCTATGTATGCTTTTCAACATCTACTCACACACCTGAATGTGCAACCGAGTGTTATGGGCATCAAGCAATATTATATTCAGTCTGGCACTTTATAACCTTAGGCAGTAGGGTAATGTGAAATGCAACATGCACTTTTATTTCTGTGCAATATTGGGCAATGTACAATATAACAAGGACCTGAGCTCCCAGGCAGCTAGCACTGTGCACTTTAGCATTTGGCACTTTATAATACACTGTGCATAATTCCCACGGTCCCCCAACTCCCGGCCCGTTATATTCTGGACTGTAGTTGTTTAGGCTGTCTAGGTGTTGCTTGTCTTTTAATATGCTCTGTGTGTTTTATTCCTATCACTGATGTTTTGGTTTTTTATGTGTTTACACCAACCTGCCAATGGGACTGGGGATGGAAAGTAGCCACTTGGCTATAATCCCATGCATTTACATGTCAATGTTCATTAATGCAGACTGTCCCATTTTTAAAAATAAATCTCAATCTCAGTTTATTCTTGAGTTGGAGGGGACATTTATTCAAAGTCTGAGGAAGACTCCCTCCTGTGAAATCTGAACCTCAACAACGGGCCAGATCGATATTTGGATATCAATCTAAGGTTGCTAAGGCCCCTGTGAGGCAAAAGAAGTCATTTTATTCTCCATCCAAACTCCGTCCTTCCTCAGTGAACCTGGATTTCCTCTCTCTCCGCTCACTCTTATTCCTGTCCTTCACTCAGGTGTTCTTCCCTGCTGGATCTCCTCTTGTCTTTCTTCTCCATCTGTCTCCACCAGGTGCCTCACTCCCATTCCCTCGACTTCCCCTCCCGTTCATCTTCAGTTTTTGATTCTTCCCTCTTTTCCCAGGCCTGTCTTCCTGAAGCTTCTCCCTCTCCTCCATCTTTGACTCCTGTTTCCTCAAACGTCCTCCAATCCCCCCTCCGCCGTCTTCATCTCCTTTTCTTCTCCCTCTCCTTTCTTCTCTCCTCGCCGCCTTCCTCTCCTGCTCTCCCTCCTTTCATTCCCACCTCCTCCATCACGCCATCGTCTCATTTCTCCCGTTTCCTGCCTTCAGAAACATCAGCGCTCGCAGCAGGTTGTCGAACCACCCGCAGACTCTACCCACAATTCACCTCTCCTCATAATGAGGACGCCGGGCGCTGGCGGTGTGGAGTTCAAACACTGAAAACAGCAATTAAAGGAGCGTGAGGAGTTGGTTTTGGTGAAGGGGTGAGAGCAGGGCTGTGGCGTTTGATGCTGCAGTCAGCTGAGTGCTTTCCTCTGATGTAATGTGTTATGATAATTCTGACAAAGACGCTTTTATCCTCTTCCTGTTTCTGCGGCGGCGTCTGATCAGATCTCCAAAGACCAACCTCACCACCGTGATCAAAACGTAACGAAAAACAGAAACATCAGCACTTATCTGATGCACAGGAATCTGTAATAAGGTGGTTCTCCTCAACGTGCTCTGTAGGAGGCAGCTTCAGAGAAGATGAGTAAACAAGGCAATGAAATATGAAGATGTGCTGCACAATCAGTGCTGCTACCAGGTCACATGTAGAGCATGTACACAAGGCTGGCCGCCATTTTGAAACCTCGACTGAAACACTCACGCTGCTGTGATGCTGCTTTGCTGTGCTCTTATACATATTATAGCAGCAGGAATATCAAATAGACATTAAAATAGATAAGAGCATCAAAAATTAAGGAAAAAACTTAAGTAAACGGGTTGCAACATGCAGAATCTTTCAGCTCCAGCAACTTCCTAATGAAGGAAAATAAATAAAATAAGTAAAGTGAGACTGTAAACAAGGTCAAGGAATTTACACTATTGACATTACCAACATTTACAACATTAATATAAAATGACAGCACTGTTTGACAGTAGAGCACATCTGACCTAAAGGCAAAGTGTGGCAGTAATGATACTGCACTTGATATTACGTTTGCTTATTAACTTATTAACAAATTTTAGACATAAGGGTGGAATCTCAGATTAGTGAGAGCTGCCTCCTGGTGATTTTACGATCACATTAGTACATTCAGTGCAGACCAAAGGAATTCTGGGTGGCTTCTTTGGAAGGTTCGGTTGATTTGGGGTGGTGTGAATGCTCACACAAACTCTGGTTCACCTTAAAAAAGGGGATCAAACAAGAGAAGTGAACCAAAGAGCAGCGAGAATAAAAACAAACAACAGTGAACAACTAACGTAGCATTTAATAACACCAGACTAATGTCTACAAATCCACGTTAAATATGGTCACACATCGGTCCAGTCAACATGCCAGTGCCACCTGATGCAGCCCAAATGCTTTATCTTTATTTGGTGACGGAATTCTTTGGAGCTGCTTCAAGCTGAACGATGTTGTTATTCACAGACAGTTTTGTATTTCTGGGTCAAAGCGCCACAACAAGCTGGTTATCAGGAACAAAGACAGCAGCCCCAGCTAGCTGCAGTTGGCTGTATTACACAACATCTGACAGACTTAGGTCGATCTACAGAGCAGCCTGACAGAAAACCAAACCAAATGAAAAATACAACTCCACTGAAGCTTTGCGTCAAAGCTACTCCAGCATCTGAGGTGTAACGAACTTTACACGGTAAAGAAGGCGGCCTTGGGTGGAGAAGGTTGTACTGGGATTGGTTAAAATCACATTTCGTTGGTGTTATACGATATATCGCCATCTACAAGGTACTACTTCCAGGTTGGACCCCCTTCTACCTTCAGAGCTCCAAGATTCTTGGTTTCAGTGACCAAATTCACACAAAAGCACCACAACGAGGGTCCTCCTGCTCTCCAGTATCACACCTGTGTTACTACCTCTGGAGACAGAACAGAGAGAGGGTCATTTGTTCCCCCGAAACATCACAGAGTGGTAAATATTACACCTTAAAATGACAGTATGAGTTAGGCTGTAGATTCAACAAGGTGCTGGAAACACTCCTCGGAGATGTTGGCCCATATCTCCATGACAGCATCAGATTTGTTGACAGATGAGATAAATTCAGGTCAGGTTTGGGAGCACCTACTTCATTTGTAGGTGTTTACATGTGATGAAGTTTAAGGGCGCAGGGGTGCAAACCCTACTCCCAGAGGCTCCGCAGGTAAGGGATCCCAACTGCCATAACCAGTGGCAGAGCCCTCGAGCATCAGGGGCTCCTTCTCAACTACCAAACCAACCTCAAAGCATGCTTCAGCCAGGACTTGAACCGGCCACCCTCTGGTGTCCTTACACATTTATAATAAACTGGTCCTCCCTAAATCCCCAGGAGACGTTTCCAGCACCAGAGGCAGAGGGCCTCATAAAAAAATTCTGGTCGAGGCCCCACTTTGGCCGGAGACAGCCCTGGCTATGCTACAGTTAAGACCGGGGGTAGGCAACTGGTGGGCCGGGGGCCACATATGGTTCTCCACCTCACCCAATGTGGCCTGTTAATCATTTATAAAAAATAAAATAAAAATGTAAATATGAAGAAAATTAACAACCAGTACTACATAATGCAAACATTAGGAAAGGTATAGATTTCTAGTACATGTTTTGTTTTTTGCAAGTCATGGAAGAACTTAGTTTGCTATGATTGTGTTTCTAAATATCTGTTATGAGGCATTAAAATAAAATATAGTGTTAGAAAAACCATATTTGGAAAGAATTATAAAGAATATATATTTGTGCTTTAAAATCTGGTAAACATTAATTCTTTTAGTGCATTAAAAATAAGTTCAAATTGGCTTTAGTTATGCGTAATTAAATCATGAATTTTTAAGTTAAAGAGTTAAAACATATTAATGTTGGTATAAGGAATTTTTGAAGCTGTAAACTTGATTTCTTTGGTTTATTTATATCTTTTTTTTCCTCATTGAGAGTGTCGACTATATGTAACAGAGTGGCCCTCAGGCACTGAAAAAAAAATTATCTGGCCCTCTTGGTAATCAAAGTTGCCCACCCCTGGCTAAGACTGAGCATTTGACTGGGATTGTCTGATTGTCTGAATGTTGGTGCCTCGGATCCAGCTTTAATAGTTAAGTGGGCCGGTCACATGCAGCTCAAGTGATGCCATCCTAAATCTGATCCAGACTTGTTATGCAGGACTTCTATCCACAGGGCAGCATCCAAACACCTTTACTTTTTACTTTCAAAGATTTTTTTTTAGATAATAGTGCTTGAGTTCTCCTTGCAGACCTTGTCTTTGATGACCTGCTGTCTTTGACTTAATTTCAGACAAACACTAGACCAAAAACATCCTTCCTATAATTAGCTAAATCCGTTTAATCGTCCTTAACGAGCCAAAAGACTGTTTGATATTCAGGAAAAACACTCCGACAGCTTCAGACCAAACACTGATGGGTAACTCTTAATGTTTTCTGGTCAGTAGTGCTGCTGGTTTTCTGTGGAGGTCTCCATTTTCAGACCCATGTGGGCCTCGCTCAGCCCGAGGTGAGAACAAGGTCGGCAGGGTGGAGGTGCTGCAGTGCCATCCATCAGCTGCCAGAGCTCTAATTATGCAGCAGAGCCCTAACCAAGCGTGAGATGTCATTACACAGATGGAGCTCCAGAGGAGAGAGAGAGAGGGTGCATCTGTTTGTCTGTGTGTCTGTCAGCCTGCATCACTGTTCCTCCGCCTGTGTGTGTGCACGTTCATTATCTGAGCCTGTATGGCTGCGAGTCGGCTCCAACTGTTCTCCATATACCAACGTAAACACAGACGCCTTCAGCTATGAGACCATGTTTGAGTTCCTGCTCCGCTGCGCCTCTGATGTCAGCCCAAATATTTCACATGATGGATGAAGTTAACCCCTGCATGTTCACAGCCTGCTGGAATATTTCGCTCTGATCCACGAAGCTGCAGGAGACGGACTTTTCTCTAAAATTAGACAAATTTCTTTTTGTGTCTTGCCTCACTCCAGAGTCCATGACAGGCAGATAGACTCCATTCTTTTGACTCTGCGTTCAGCAACAAGGAAGAGACGGGCAGAGCTCGCCCACCGCTAGTTAGCTTAGCTCAAACACCAGGAGTCAATGGGTAGTGTTAGCCTTCCTCTGCCTACAGTCATCAGATAAACTCTTCAGTAGCTCTTAACAGTCCTGTGTGTTTGCTGTGACTCGTTTTTTTTTTTTTTTTCTTGTTATGTTACGTTATCTTCTACCATCATCATATGACCTTCTTCTACTTTGTTGACCTACTGTCGCGGCGGTTTTCGTGAGGGATGTAACGTTCACGAACGAGTGGAGTCTTTTGAATGGCCCTTTTATGTGAACAGTGAGAGCTGATTCCCAGCTGTGAGTGAGCCGTTAGCTATTCTCAAACGCAAATGGCTTGCAAATTTAAGATTTGCTGAAGAGTTCATCTGATGACTGTATGCAGAGGCAGGCTAGCGCTACCCATTGACAGCCAGTGTTTGTGCTAAAGCTAACTAGCGGTGGGTGACCTTTGGTAAATGGACTTGAGCTTATATAGCGCTTTTCTAGTCATTGACTACTCAAAGCTGCTTTACACCGCAGGTCACACTTACCCATTCACACCCATTCGCTCTCACATTCGCTCACTGATGGTTCAGAGTTTCTATGTTAGTTATCCATCAGTATCAGCTAACACTTTCACGCCCTTTCATGCCCATTTACACGCCACTGACGCAGCAGTGGGAGCAACTTGGGGTTAAGTGTCTTGCCCAAGGACACATCGCCATGTGTTGCCCCGGAGCTGGGCTTGAACCTGCAACCTCCCGATTACTGACCAAGCGCACTATCCAGCTGCGCCACCGACGCCACCTTTGTCTGTCTCTTCCTTGTTACTGCAGCACAGTCTAAAGAATGAAGTCTACCTGCTTTTCATGGACTCTGGAGTGAGGCAAGACATGAAAACATGAAAACAACAAAAATGTCGGAGTGTTCCTTTAACGCTTTGATCGTTCTGATGCATTCAGTGACCAAAATGACATCAGAAAATGTGAAGATCACAAGTTGGCATGGCCTGTTATTTCATTGTTTTAGCTGCACCTTATTAGGAACTAGAAAGCACTCGGAGAGCACAAACCTCCACCAGGTAGCTCACATATGTCTGTTACATCTACAAGCAATAGTTCATGATAAAGTTACCATCATCATATGATTCATGACCCTGAAAACTCACACCACTCAGAACCATGCTGATATTATCATTAGTTAGACAGTTATTAAGCAAAAACCATTGTTCACTAATGGCTGTTGTTTTTCCATTGGCACCAAAATCTAATCATTTTGATGTTGGGCTGTTATCAACATCTCCTGAAAATTTCAGCAAAATCAGTCCAGTGGTTTTAGTGTAATCTTGCTAACAAACAAACAAACAAACATATGGGACCAAAAACATAACCTCCTTGGAGGAGGTAACAACCCCACCCACTACTTGTTAACACAAAAGCTGATCAGAATGGAGCAGAAAGGTGATTTTAGAGAAGAAACTTGGTGTTTGGTGCCAGAAACTGCTGATCTGCTGGGATTTTCACACACGACTATCTCCAGACTTTACTCAACTCAACTCAGTTTTATTTATAGAGCACTTTAAAAACAACCACAGCTGAAACAAAGTGCTGTACATCAATAAACAAGACATAAAACAATTTAAAACAATGGATAAAATAAAGCAGATTTAAACACTAAAAGAGTTGTTTCATTGTTTTTAAAAACAATAAAACACTAAAACAGGAGCAGAGTCTCATGTGGGGTTAAAGCCAAAGAATAAAAATGAGTTTTAAGACGAGTTTTAAAAATGGAGGGTTTTCTAATGTGGAGGGGAAGCTCCACAGAGAATGATCTGAAAAAGAAAATATCCAGTGAGTGGCAGCTTTCTATGTGAAAATGCCTTCTTGATGCCTGAAGACCACAAATATCCGAACACAAAATGCATCCAATCTTGAAACAGATGGTCCACAGCAGCAGAAGGCCACACTGAGTGACACTCCTGTCAGCTAAGACCAGAGACCTGAGGCTACGGTTCACACAGGCTCCCCAAACCTGGTCTGCTGAGTCTGGATTTCTGCTCCACATTCAGATTGCAGGGTCAGGATTTAGTGTGAACATCATGAAAGCATGGATCAGGTCGGGGCCATGATGCTTATGGTGGCCCCGTGATCTGGTCCAACCTGAGCTGGATCAGATTTGGGAGCACAGATGCTGCTCCCTTATCCAGCATCCAGCATGACCGTGTATTCTTGGGAGGTCACAGGTCAAAGTTCGGGGGGAGTTGGTCTCATTTTATGCTGTTGCTTGTGATAAGAAGGCTTTGAGGCAGTGGCGGTTCTAGGGCTGGGGCCAGAGGGGCATTGGCCCTATCTGAAATCTAATTGGCCCCCTGAAGTGCCCCTGTCCTGTCACTCATCTGTCGTTTGCTCGATAACGACACTCAGATTGTCCAACCAAGCGTTGGTGGCAGTAGTGCTCCAAACAGACAGGTCCACCGTCAATACAGCGGACAGAAGAAGACGATCAATGAAAAACATTACATTAAAAAAAGACAAAGTGCATGTTTTTGAAAACGAAATGGTGAAACATGTTTCTGAAACTATTTTATTTCCTTTAAAGTTTCTCACATCCTCAAATGTGTGAAAATGTGTTTTACTGTCCACACTTTGTTAATCAAAATGTTTGAAAAGGCAGTGGCTGAGTGTGCTTTATCCTAAATGTGACTGCATGCATGTTGGACAAATATTTGGCCCCTCAGTGAGAAATGTGGCCCCTTAATGGGCCCTTATTTAGAAAAATCCTAGATCTGCCACTGCTTTGAGAGATTTTCTGTTCTTCAAACTTTGAGTCAATGCTCATACTGAAGATAAAAGGAGGCTAACAGGGAATGGTCTGAAAAAGAAAATATCCAGTGAGCAGCAGTTCTCTGGAGCAAAAGGTCCCATTGAAGCCTGAGGTCAGAGGAGAAAGGTCAGAGTGGACTTCAGCAGCAGGAGACCACACCAGTGTCCACTCCTGTCAGCTAAGAACAGAGACTGAGGGTCTGACTGTCCAAACCTGGACCACAGAAGACTGTAAAAGTGTCTCCTGGTCTGATGAGTCTGGATCTCTGCTCCACATTCAGATGTAGGCTCAGAGTTTGCTGTGAACATCATGAAGCATGGATCCATCCTGCCCTTGGATCAGCGGTTCAGGCTGCTGCTGGTGGCCCCTTAGTCCCACCTGAGCATGGTTCAAACCCCACAGCCTACCTGAGGATTGTTCTGACCATGTCCATCCCTTTATGACCACAGTGGACCATCTTCTGACGGAGACTTCAGCAGCTCCATGTCTCAGAGCTCAGATCATCTCACACTGGTTTCTTCACTGTACTCCAGAGGCCTCCACAGTCACCAGATCTCAGTCCAAAAGAGCAGCTATGGGATGTGGTGGAGCAGGATATTCTCATCATGGATGTTCAGCAGCTGTGTGATGCTTTGGTGGAGACATGGACCAACACCTGAGGGATGTTTCAGCTCCTTGAAGAATGAAGGAGGTCCAGCCTTATACTAGCAAGGAGTACCTAATAAAGTGGCCGGTGTGTTCAGGATCAGCCAGTGATACCTGTTCACACACCTGATGCTTCTGTTGAATATATCAGACTTGTGTGGTTGTTGGTGGTTTTCACGATCAGAATGTTTTTTCCCACATTTATACAAATAAATTCCCCGGACAAATCTCTTAATTAGAAGTCGTGTAAATGTCTGCCCTTTAATTAATCTGATCAGAAACAATAATCCCAGACTGATTCAGGCTCATTAGGGGAGTAAAAACCCGAACTATCTCTCCTAAAGTGCCTCCTGGTTTGCGGGTGGATCCATGAATAGTCAATAAGTGTGATGTATTTCCATAATGAGTTTTACTCTCGTTTCCACTGTTTGATTCTCCTCCTTCATCAGAGTGGGCGTCAGGATTTCCAAAACCTCGATCTGGAGTGGAGCTTCACCGATGCAGAGATGGCTGTGGGGATGTGGAGCACGCCAAACTTTCAAACGAGGGCACAAATTGATTCAAACCTTCCTGTCCGTGATGCAGATCAGCGGGGAGACGAGATAATGAAGCCCCAGATGACGGGAACCTGCCAAGCTGCTGATGCTGATGCGCTGATCAGTTAGTACACCAGGAAAATTGATCAGGGCCAATCACAGCGATGCCTGGACCAGGCCGTGGTGCGTTCACTGACCTGAGTGACCAGCAGCTTCGTCGATGCACAGCAAAATGGAGAATATTCAGTTTTTGTGGGTGCTGTGTTGGCAGGGTAATGATGATTTTGCTGCTGAATGATGAAGGTTTAAAGGGTCATTTCAACAACTTAGACCAACAAAAGGGAGACACACCCTGACTGATCTGCCAACCTTAATACAAATATTTGACCTTCAGCTTGCCTCTGGTTCATGATAACTATAACCAATCATTAGCTACTTTAAAGGCTAATTAAATGCCACCAAGGAGTGAGAGGATCAGCGTTTGAATCCAGTTAAAGTGAAATATTCCAACTTTTACTGGATTGATGAGAACGCTTTTAAGAGGTCTACAGCAGGCCAGACATCCTCCTCCACCAAAGCAGCTGCGGTAAAAAACCTAACACTGTTACAACACTTCATTTAAAGAGCCCATATTCTGCTTTTTGGAGTTTCACATGCCTCCTGCATGTGATAAATGCAATTCCCCATTCTCCTGCAAACAATGCCAGCCCAACTCCCCCTTCAGCTGACCCATGAGTGACATCCTACCATTGTTACATCACAATGGCTTGGGGTGCCAGAGAGCCCAGTGCAGAGCGTGAGCATGCCCAGTGCACCCTGAATGGCCTCACAGTGCCCTGGTAACCATTACCACCCAGTTAACTTATTATGGGGCAAAGGGAAATGGGACATGTTCACATGAAACTTCAAAAGAATAAAATTTAGGTTTTAGTGAGAAATGTGAGATAAATGAGTTTACTTTTATAAGTAAACTGATTTAATGTTCTCTGACTTGTTGCTTTTTTATTATTGTACTCCTTAGTCTATTTATTAGGCCCAATTATTATTTCAGTGTAGTAATGATTGTGCTGATTGATTGACAAAAACAAAACCTAATTAACAGCTCAACACTGTCGTTCTTACGGTCTGATTTGTTAAACTGCTCCTCAGGAGGATTTTCTGCTCTTCTGTTGACAGGCAGTAAAAGCACTTCATCGACCGAGTAAGGCTGACTTCTGCCAAGGTCAGATTAGTAAACCACAGGGTGCATGCTGAAATATACTCGTAAAAATACAAATAACTAAAAAATTATGCTGATAATAAAGTGGGAAAAGAAAAAAAGTACAATATGTCATGTGCCCTAGTGATCTGAAATCTTGTTTACTCAGTTTTTATTATGATGTAATGAAGTAACTGTGATTAAAATTCAATTTGATTTTAATTTTAATTGTGCTTGTTTTCTGATTAGTTCCTTTTATGCTTCAATACCTGTTTTACAAATAGTTATTATTATTATTGTTATTTTGATGTTTTGGCCATATTTAGCCCTTTGACTTCAAAACTAAGAATCACTTATGCAAAAAAATTATTTGTTAGTAAAATTGAGTTCCTTCTTCTTCATGTATCAACATTTCAGGTTTTATCTGCAGATTACCCAATCAGGAAGCAGACATGTTGGTCAACCTGCTGGCTGGCTTGCCCGTTAAGGATTATCCTGAGCATGAATGGATTTCTTTCATTTCTGCAACAAAATTTTTGTTTTTCATATGAAAACATCGCAGAGAGCAAAATTTAGATATTTAGCGTTTGACCCAGCTTTCTCAGGAATCATAGATAATTTTTTGTTGTCAAATTTATTTCCTTCAACTAAATTATGACTGTTAGAGAATCTGGAAATATGTGAAAAGATGTTTTCTGACTCCAATAGATGCTCTTACTGTTAGATTGCTGAGGAGCTACACAGCAACAATTCACTTCCGATTTTTTCTAGTTTTCAAACAATTATATTTGTGTACAGCAGCGCCACCCAGTGGATACTTACTGCTGTTACAAACACTATCAGGGAGGTGAATAAGGAAACGTCTACAAAGACGGACTTTCAGAGTTTTAAATACAGTGGTGTGGCGACAAAGAGTCAACCAAATGGTTACAATGCCAGTCAGAGGGTTAAATATGATTGTGACAAAAACATATACACTCAAAGAAACCACGTGGTGCTGTTTTCGAGATCAGTGAGTAATCATGTTTCATAATTGTGCTCTTAATACCTATTAACATAATCTGATTCTGATTTTTGGCATGATCGAGCAGCCCTAAAATGTGATGCTTCTATTTGGACGCACTGCCCCCTGTAGGAGGTCTCAGTGCACTACAATAATAAAACAGAAACTATCTTAACTTTGGTACCAGTGCCCGAACCATAACCCAAAATGTGAAGTGATGGAAGCGACTGGAGAGGGTTTGGAAGAGTCTGGAAGAGTAAACATGGATTTAAGTCAAACTGACAAAAGCAGCAAATATCAAAATGCTAAGATCAACATTTAAAGATCCACGCGTTTGTTTCTAAATGATCTGAAAGACAGACTTTTAATTCTTTGACCTTCTGATCAGCTGCAGATGAAGCAGTGGTTGGAGAGGAGCTCCTGATGGGACTGAAGGTTCTTCTGCAGGTTTGTTTATCATCAGTGCTGCAGCTCCCTCACAAAAACCTGTCACATCAGACATGGTGTCAGGAGCAGGTGGGAGAGCCGGCGTCAGAGCCGTCATGGAAACAGACAGCAGTTTGTTCAGAGCTGTCGTCTTCATGAGTGACTCTCTGAGCCCAGACGCTCCGGCTCAGCATCAGAAAAGACGGTGAAGGATGCTGATGCTGAAGAGAGCAGGAGCCCAGACAGAGGATGATGGTTTCCTCTCCAGGACGGAGCAGATGTTCCCCCAGAACAGTGGAGGCAGTGCTCCTCAGATGTTGGAGCTTCAGCCTCAGAGTCTGGATCAGATGGAGGCTCAGGCCTGAACTCTTGGATGGATCCTCAGCGATGTATGCAGGAAGGAAGCAGCTCCAAACACGTCTGCAACAGTGATTCATGCTTCTTCAGCATCTTCAGGGAGTCCGTCCATCAGACGGGTCAGATCTTATGAAAGCCTTTAAGGAATCTCCTCAAACTTTGACCACATGTCCACCAGGATTCAAGGTGAACTTACCAGGTTTAGGGGGTCAAAGGTCAGGGTCGTGGAGCCTCTTGGTCACCCTCTACTCATAAATGCTTCATGGGATTTACACCAACTCTGCACAAATATCCCTTTAGTCTCAGAGTCAACTGTTAAATTTCGTATGTCAGAGGTCAAAAAGTCAAGGTCATTACACTAGTATGATGTGTGTGATGGTCACACTTTGGAGATTTTTGTGTACAAATGGCAGTGAAAGGGCTCTAGCCAGCACCAGTGCGGATGGGGGTGTGGCTTCAGTGCATCAGTGTAAACTTTGACCCCACGCAGGTCAAGTTTACAAGAAAATAGAGCGTTTTAAAATGTAACAAACATGTTTGTTTTTTGTGAATATGATTTCTTTTCAAAACATGAAAATAAAAAAACACGATTTATTTCAAGCTCTGTGTGGCAACTTGTGTTTTTTTAGGAACGTCCCTGCGGCACCTCAAAGGCTCCCGAGGGCCTCCAGCTGCTCACAGGCACTATGTTAGCTACCCCTGAGTCAGCGGGGTCCACAAATCAGGATTTTCTTAATCTGAAGAGATGTTTAATCTGTCAGAGAGCCCACACATGAAGATAAAAATCAGGCATTGAACCGTTTGGATCGTACTGTATGTGGTGAGCTCTGATAATCTCAACACAACTCACCACACATATGACCAGTCTGTCCCACCAACTATCTGCAATCTAGTCCAAGACAGAAATCTGATCAAACCGGAAAACACAACATGGAAGAGGACTTACGAGGAGGGGGAGTGATGGTGGTCTTGGACTATTTTTGAACTAAAAAAAGAAAAGACTGGAAAAAATCCTGGAGACAGCGTGAACATGTCAGCTGGTCCTCCATTTCTGAGCTCCACCAAACTTTCTGTTTCAGGTCGGCCATGTTTGTTTTTATTCACACCTGCTTCCTTGTTCCTCAGTCAGCTCGCTCTTTGATTGGCTCAGGAGTCATTGGCTTTCCACACAAATGAAGACTGTTGGTCGTAAATATTGAACAAGTTCAATATTTGTCGGCCCGACCCGTTTCAGAGCCGATTATCAGGACAAATTCACTCTGAACACCTCAGACCACAGGATAATCTGATAGGATAATCTTATGAAACAGAAGATAATCTGGAGTTTGCCGTCCTTGGTCGGGACAAAAACAGCCCGATACTCTTTACGTGTGCTCTGGTTGGGCTTTAACAAAGCAGTGACACAAAATGCTGTCTGCATGCGGACAGAAGAGGTACTAATTTTGTTGACTGATTATTTTCGTCACAGTTTTCATCAACAACCATTTTTCCCTGATGAAAACTAGACAGTAACTAATAAAAACAAGTGCACATGGACAAAAACTCAAACTAAATTAACTGACATTTTCATCAACAGATAAAAACTAGACTAAAATGTTTGACAGAGACTTAATCCAATCAGACCTAATTTGGTCATGTAGAAAGTAGAGACAAGTTAGGAATATATCCAATCACAGCTGCCTTAGCTTGGTGGTGGTGGGATAAGTTGTGGAGCGATCCAATCAGAGCTCCTCTCTTTATGAATTGATATATTCATGTAGAGCAGGTTCACTGTTTGTTGTCAGTTCTGGTATTGTAACTGAGATGCTCTGCCAGGTAGCCTAAATAAAGGTGACTGCATTTCACACAAAAGTTCAATTTGTTTCTGTTCATTTATACATTCAGACTTTACTAGCATTCAATAAAGGGTTATTAGATGTTTGATTTTATCCAAGTGTAAAACATGACTTCAGAAATTCAAGGAAACATAAAAAATGTCTTACCCTTTACACTTCATATTTTAGTCGACTAAATTTACAGCAGATTTCATCGACTAAACAGTTGAGAAATTTCATCAACTAAAACTAGACTAAAATTAAAACAAGTTAGATGACTAAATAAATAAATTAAATTTACAGCAGATTTCATCGACTAAACAGTTGAGAAATTTCATCAACTAAAACTAGACTAAAATTAAAACAAGTTAGATGACTAAATAAATAAATTAAATTTACAGCAGATTTCATCGACTAAAACTAGAGTAAAATTCAAACAATTTAGATGACCAAATTATGACTAAAACTAAAAGATATTTTAGGAAAAAGTCTATAACTAAAACCAAATTAAAAAGTTTAATTACTAACTCTAGACAGAGGGACAAAACACTGAAAAATCACGCGCCTACATGTGGACGTGGCCTCAATCGACTTCTCCCTGAAAACTTCTGAGCAGGCTCGAGTGAAGAGTCTGAATATTTGGGATTAAAACTCAGCCCATCCTGAGTATTTGGGGTAATTTCAGGAGCTCTGTTTGGTTTTAAAACTCGTGAATATTCAACTTCGAGCGTCTGCACTTGTTGTGAAACTTGAGTGACTCGGAGATAAGCGTGGCGTGGTGCTGTTTCCCGTCAGCTGAACGAGTGCCTGAAGTTTTCTTTTCTCCACTTTGGCGAACATCCCCCGCTCGGTGTCAGACGGCTCGTGGTGTCAGGGAGTTGATCAACCCCGGCAGAAGACTGGAGTTTATTTTAGACGCTGTTGGTCTAAAAATTGACAAAAGCTCAGAGTGAAGCGTGAGCAGGATGTTTCTAATGTCTGGTTTGTTAAGTTTCTTTCCACTTTCTCTCGGTCTTCCTCCCCTCCAGCGGGGCAGCGGTGGACCGGTGCCAGAGCTGGAGTCTGCTGAGGAGGAGTGCGCTAACGAGGCTCCGCGGCGAGGAGGTGAAGCTGCTGCGAGGTGACCTTCGACCTCCGAGACGCGCTCTCTCTCAGACTGGGCTGCCTCTGGCGGGGTCGCGGCGACCCACGCTCGCCTGGAGGCAGCAGCCGGGTCAGAGCGAGGAACCCGGAGCCTTCGTCCTGCCGCTTCCTACATCGACACCGACCGACCGGCCGCAGGAGGACGGAGGAGGAAGAGGAGGAGGAGGAGGAGGAGGGAGACTTTAATTTCTCTGTTTTCCATCAGCAGAGACAAATGAGTTTTTACAACAAGCATCATAAGTCTGAGAGGAAGATGGCGAGAAACACTTCAACACTCTGAGGTTTAAAAGTAAACCTGCTAAAAATCTTTTAGAGCTAAAACACAAGTTAAAATCCTTAAACTTTGTTGATAATAAAAGGTACAAAAGCATCACCATTACAGGGCAGTGAAATATTAAAATAGAGAGTCCTCTATATTTTAGGATTATTTCTAATTACAGACAAGAAGCTTTTTAGCATTTTGTAAATTAAAATGGGGTGCTATGGGTCACTAAAAAAGATGTTTTAGCCGTGTGCATCAGACCAGCGCACCTCCACACCGCTGTGATCCTCTTTAACATGAGCTGCTGATGAAAATTTTCTGATTTATGCAGATTTATGCAGAAAATATAGAGGGTGGGGTGCGAGGAAATTTCCTGATTTAAGTCCAGGTGAAACTTGGCTGTTCAGTTCACACAAACAGCTCAGTCGGTAAAGTTCAGATATTTCAGGTGCTATGCTGAAAGGGTCAGAACCAACCTGTGAGCAGTGTTAATGTGGACAGCACTTTTTAACTTATAGACTTTTGCTAAAAATATCTTTAGTTTTAGTCATAATTTAGTCATCTAACTTGTTTTAATTTTAGTCTAGTTTTAGTCGATGAAATCTGTTGTAAATTTAGTCACTAAAATATGAAGTGTAAAGGGTAAGGCATTTTTTATGTTTCCTTGAATTTCTGAAGTCATGTTTTACACTTGGATAAAATCAAACATCTAATAACCCTTTACTGAATGCTAGTAAAGTCTGAATGTATAAATGAACAGAAACAAATTGAACTTTTGTGTGAAATGCAGTCACCTTTATTTAGGCTACCTGGCAGAGCATCTCAGTTACAATACCAGAACTGACAACAAACAGTGAACCTGCTCTACATGAATATATCAATTCATAAAGAGAGGAGCTCTGATTGGATCGCTCCACAACTTATCCCACCACCACCAAGCTAAGGCAGCTGTGATTGGATATATTCCTAACTTGTCTCTACTTTCTACATGACCAAATTAGGTCTGATTGGATTAAGTCTCTGTCAAACATTTTAGTCTAGTTTTTATTTGTTGATGAAAATGTCAGTTAATGTAGTTTGAGTTTTTGTCCATGTGCACTTGTTTTTATTAGTTACTGTCTAGTTTTCATCAGGGAAAAAAAGTTTGTTGATGAAAACTATGATGAAAATAATTAGTCAACAACATTAACACTGCCTGTCTCGATCCCTTTTATCAGTTTAAAGATATCTTTTCCTGATTTTGAGTGACCTGGGATTGAATCAGAGTTTGTGGCAACAAAAACTTGATAAAAAAACTGATTGAGAGCAGGAATATGAATGACCAATATACCAAATCACAGGAAATGATTATGGTATCATTCCCTTTATTAGATTTATGATAAATTTCTGGATTGTGTGAGGTTTAAGATTGAATCGGAGTTACTGTTTTTAACTCACACTGTATATTGAACTGTTTACCTGGTGTGTCAGTTTAAAGCTGCAACTCTACACTTGGATCAGTTCGTAAATGTGGAATAATTTGTCATTTAGGCGCTTTTTTTAAATTACCTTTCTCTTTATAACTAATTCTAACTTTCTGTCTTAAGTGTTTAAGTGAAATAGAGAGGTGGTTACAGCTTGAAAGAAAGACAAAATAAAAAAGGCCGCATGAGTTTGTCGAGGTGAAGCAGTTGGCGTGTGGTCACTAATTTTGGACTTTGAGTTTCAGGTTAAAATCGACTTTTAACAAATGAATCATATTTTTAACTGCAGTGTAAAAACCTTCATAACTTTCTTCCTCTCTGTGGTTAAGCTCTGCATCTGCTTAGCAACACTGACATTAACTTAGTTAAAAAAAAAATCACTCAGGCAGTGCGGACTGAAAAAGACAGACGAAGACCAGAGAGTAAAAACTTGGACTCATCAGGGAGGAAAAACACGATTCCTGCTCTAACAGCTAGAAGAATTAAAGCTGCTGAGGAGTGAGCTGTGAAAACTTTACGGGATGTTACATAACGGCTCTTTAAGGGAAAATAATGAATAAATATAAATAAAAAAATGAATGCGAGTAACTTAATCAAATGATTCTCCTCCGGTCTCTGCAAACTTCTTCCTCTCCTCCAACCTTCTGTGCTGCAGTCTTCAGGACACTCTGGCACTCGTCTCATCGTCCATGTCCCTGCAGTCAGAGTTAATATCAAGTCTTCGGGCACCCCTGCTGCACTCTGTGGGAGACCCCGTGGGTCCTGAACTTAACTCTTCAGTCTCACGAAGTCTGAACCACAGCAGACAGACTTGATAAAAGTATGAGCTTTGGGTGAAGAGACGCCGGTCTCACTGAAGTCTGGTTTTGTAATTAAGTGTCACACGTGTCGACAGGGGCGCTGCCAGAATTTATGGACCCCGTGTTCAGATATCAGACTGGACCCCGTCCCAAACCAAAGCAATGAATGAATAAATATGAGGATTCTTTACTGGACCACTTATAATCAGCACAGCTGAGTTATTCTGTTCAGAGACACAAATGAAGAAATGCTCTTCTATTGAAATTACACAATAAATGTTTATACCGTAACTTTAGAGAGTCTTCTGGTACTCAGTCCATTTTAAGCATTTAAAATGCTTTTACTCATCACAGAATCAGTTTTAAACTGTAAAAGACTCAAAACTGGTTCTCAGTTAAAGAGGAAACAGATCAAATATTTCCTTGGGATTCCCCCAAAGGTGTCCCATGCATCAGATACCTGTGCATAATCTTAAGAACAACTGATTAATTTAAATAATTACAAATAATCAAAAGGAAAAAACAGTAAAATAAATGTATAACATGAAAAGAATCAAAGTAGTGAAGTGAAAAAGATAAATAAAAAAAAGCAAAAAAGGGAAAAATGGGTTGGAAATAATACTGAAATGAAAAAAATCTCCTGGCCCAGAATAATAAACGTAAGTTTCCAGAAGTGTTTTGACTGTTTGCTTTTTTCGTCAAGAGGAAAGTTGTGGACTTACGCTTGTGTATACCTCCAACAAATACGCCTTTGGTGTCATTTTGTTTTTGCTTTTACTCCCTCTTGCTTTTATTTAAAAGTATATTATCAAGTTAATATAATATGTAAAGTCATTTACATTTATATTTACATATTTTACATTTCTTTTCTGCTTATTTTCTTAAAACTATTAAATAGAAAGTATGAAATCTTCTGCAAAGCAGACAATTGTCTTGCTCCATAATCTGTTTATTCTAAAGTCTAAAACATTAACAATATTATGGAGTATAATAGAGTAAATAATGTTATTTTAGGGGAGTTATGTGATCAAAAGATGCCAGAAAGTTACTTTCCCACAGCTGAGACAAGAATAGCTTGGTAATTTTTTAATATGTGAACAGAGAAAAGATCTTGTTTTAAAAATTAATTTAAATATTAAATATATCAGGGGCCCCTGTTGGCCGTGGGCTCTCATATTTCTGAATTTTGTCCCCCGGCGGATCATCAGACCCTCAAACCTCAGAGTCTGCTCTGTCTAACGATGACCTGTAGCGCCTCCTGCAGGACGACTGCAGTTATTACACCAGAAATAAATAAACAAGAGGCCTGAAGATGTTACTGCAGGTTTCACTGATGCTCCTCATCAGCTCAGTCATCAGAGGCTGTTCGAGAGTTAAACTAATAACGTGGAGCCCGATTAAACCGTAGGAGTTTCTGCTCTTTAGTTTTCAAAGCAGAGCGTGGAGGTCAGCTGAGGAGTTTCACTGTCGTGCCACTTTATGTCCTTGTTAGTTTTTATTATGGATTAAACCTGAGGTCCTATTTACATAAGGATACAAATACAAATACATTAAAAATGAGTTATTTAAACAAGCAAACGGGTACAAACTGTGTGTTGGAAATAAAATACTAAATCATCTAATTCAGGGGCCCTCCACTTAACTAAATGTGCCCCCAAGCAAGTCAATTTATATTATATTAAAAAAAGAAAAGTAAACATGGAGGAAAAATAACTTGGTACCTGTACATTTATTTTTTCTTCTATTTAATACAGAAGTGTCTATGAACAATCAGCTTTAAACACTTTTGAGTTTTTTATTTGCAGTAGTTGTGAGATATAATTAGCTGTCTTCTATGAAGAATTAATAATTGTATTTAAAAGTAGAAAATAGGACAAAGTCACATTCAGGAGCTTATAAATCATTTTTAATTGCACCAAAATGCTTAAACTCGCTTCAGTTCTACATTTGAATTAAATATGGTTTACTTTGGATTTAAAAACTAAAAATGTTGATATATTATGTTAGCTGAAAAAAAGCAATATGTATAATCTTTTTTGTAAAATCAGAAACGTTTTTTGTTAAATATTCCCAACATTTTGGATAGTTTGGTCCCTTTGACACTGAATAATATCCATTTAACTTTAGTTTCCTGTCCCTGATCGAATTTGTCGATGATCTGGACATGTTTCCCCTCACAGGGCTGCTGCTGGATATTTGTTCTGAATATGGGGCAAAATATATCCCTGAACACCTGAAACTAGGGCTGGGCGATACACAGAGTTTTAAGGTATCTATGAATATATATTTTTGACGAAGATACGGGGTGAGACAATGTGTGCTGCCCTATAAAAATTCAATGCTAGACGCCATTTTCTCCACGTCTCTTGACTCTGCTCTTGTCCCTCCCTCTCAGCCAAACAGGAACTTAAAGGAAACTCAAAAGAGGAGCGAGTCTTTAAAAACAAAAATAAATGCTCGATTATATGGAGATGGTTGTTTTAAGACTTCAGATTGTTTCTGTAGAGAGAGCCAGAAACATGCTGCATCTTCAGTGTCGAGCATGAATCCCCTCCATCTTTACAGAGTGCAGGACCAAGAGTGAAACTTTGTGCTTCGACTCAAAGTCGAGGTCGTCGTGCACCGAAACAACGCTCGCTGAAAGCTTCGTTAGTCCGATGAGAGAAAAGGTGGAGAGTGGGCGACATCCCCAAGGCAGCAGATGACCAAACTGTCACTGACATGGACCAGGACGCTGCATTCTGCTGCTGAAAATCAAGATGCCAAATTACATATACGTTTTCCAAGTGCAGCCGACAATGTGCACGAAGTCAGGGAGGGCCTCGCCCTGCAGGACCGTGTGACAGGACGTCCTCCTGTAAACAGGCTGTTTTCATCAGGACCTCACCACTCTGACTCTGCAATAAATGATGTGTGTTTGTTTTTGCTCCGTTTACATTTTGATTATTTACACAGCTGCACCCATTTGGTTATGCAGAAAAGCAACTTTATTTTTCTATTTAATCTATTTATTATTCACACGTTATAATTCATTTCATTATTTAATTCTTTATTCATTTCTAAACTGGTCATTTCATGTCATTCTAGGCCATAGGTCTTCTCAACAGTAAATAGTTTGCAGTCTGTTGTTAGGTCGAAGGATGATGGAAAATCTGGTGCAATAATTCAATAAAATAAGTTCTATGCAAAAATAAAATGCATGAATGCAGTTGTATTCTTATTCCTGCTCTAAGCACTCCAGCACTTTTCTCTGTTTTTCTCCGTTTACTGGTTTAGTTTAATACTCTTATCACTTTTATATGTTTACGGTCTGTTTTTTTAAACTTTGTTTTGAAACATTTATTTAATTTTAAGTACTCGTGCCTCCAGTGTTGCTATCTGAGCCATTTGCAGTGAAATTTTGTTCATGTGTGCACCTGTGGTGTAGATTCTGAATGACAAAGATTACAATGTCTGTGTGACATCATTGAGTTCATGTTTTTATTGTTTGTTTATGGAAGAACAGATCACAGTATATACTGAATAGGCAGCATGGTGGCGCAGCAGGTAGTGCACGTGCATCACGACAAGGTCACCGGTTCGATCCCCGTGTCAGTCAGGGCCTTTCTGTGTGGAGTCTGCATGTTCTCCCACAGACCAATAACATGCTCATCAGGTTGACTGGTGAATCTTAACTGCCCCTTAGGTGTGAGTGTGAATGGTTGTCTGTCTCTCTATGTGGCCCTGTGATTGGGTGGTGACCATTTCAGGGTGTACCCATCTCTCGCCCAATGTCAGCTGGGATAGGCTCCACCCCCCCCAAAAGAATCAGCAGTACAGAGGACTGATTATCAACATTCAGCTAAAAATAATAATAATAATAATATTATTATTATTGTTATTATTATTAATATCAGTAAATCCCCTGACCCTCCTGAGACCACCTCTCTCAGGTGAGCTCGGCTTGTTCGATGGCTGTGCTCACATTTATTCAAACAAACTGAGCCAATGTCTCAGTTTTATTTCTGCCTTTACTTAAAATTAAACTCTACCTGCCTCCTCGCCTTCCTGTGCAGCTCTCCTCTCAGCTGTCTCCTCCTTTTCTTTCCCTCCTCCTCCTCCTCTTTCTCTTTCTCTCTCTTCCTTCTTCTCCTCCTCCTCCTCCTCCTCCTCCTCCTCCTCTCTTCTTTCCTCTCCTCTCTCCTTCTCCTCTCTCTTCTTTCCTCTCCTCTCTCCTTCTCCTCTCTCTTCTTTCCTCTCCTCTCCTCTCTCTTCTTTCCTACTTCCCTGAACAAACAAAAATCCCGACACATAAAGAAACCCCATCATGATCAGCTTTGCCAAACTCAGCCGTTTGGTTAAAGCAGAACTTGTGACTTTATTTACAACAGAAAAAAATTAAATTACAACATTTCTAAAACAGATGAAGGGAGATCTTCCTCCTAAAGCCAAACAAACCTCTGACCACCATCAGTCCTTTAAATGAGATGATCTATGTCATCCCACTCGTCCTCGCTCTCCTCTAAAGGCTTCGCCGCTCCCTCTCTGGACAGCCTGTCGGCCTCTTCGTTGCCTCTGTAGCCGGCGTGACCTGGAATGTGCATCTGCAACAAGAAAAGACAGAGTTTGGTTATCTGGCACCCATGAGGTCCATGCACGCAGATAAATACTGGCAGAATTTATTGACAGTATTGGCAGTTAAAATAAAAGGATAATTCACGTAAGGTCATGTGATGCAAAAGAAAAAGCAGGAGTAAAACTATTTTGCTTTTCTTAATAATTAAATGATCATCTAAACTCAGTGGTTGTCAGACATTCTGTAAGGCAAACACAATATAAGGCATAATCTAGAGGCACAACATGTTAATATCCATGCAGACAAGCCTTTAGCACGTTACTGTATCTTATCTGAATGTACAGTTTTATTTGCATCCATCAATGCCAAATCTATTTACATGTCTTAACACTTTTTTTCCTAATTCTATTTGCACTCTTTGACCACAGACTTATTGCTGCTGTCTAATTCTCTTGCTATTATTTTTCTTATCACGATCATTACTCTGTTCATTGTTTCCCTTTTGCACCAGTGTAACAAGTCAATATCCTTGTATGCATGTAGTACTCAGTAGGGCTGGTAAATATAATGATTAAATCTGATTATTTGCAGATGATTTTAAAATCATTAAAAATAAATCTATTTTTTGTCCTTGGCTTGCCCTTAATTAATTTGTAGGTTGTGGCGCTGTATGAAAATATAAATACTGAAAATTTATGCTGTTTTTATGATGGTCTGTCCTGTCAGGGTTTGCAAAAGCACATTCTTAAGCTTGCATTTGTTTATTTTAGCTTTATGCTGTGATAATAAAGCAACTATCAGGATCTGTACACAAGCCTGCCTATGTCCAAACTACAAAATTAACATTTGATGACAGAATTACAGTGTGCGCTTTAAGTTTAAGAGGTAAAGTCAGAATAGGTTGGAATACATTTTGATAAAATTTGGGCAAATCTCGTTTTATGCAGTTTCTGTGTCACTATGACTTTTTCTCTGAGGGGGTAAAACCATTTAAATCATAAATCGAGGTTTGCTAATTAAAAAAAATAAAATAAAAAAAATTGGGATTTTACATTTAGGCCATATTTCCCAGCCCTAGTACTTGGCAATAAACACAAATTTTGATGAAATTTTAACATCCAGTGATATTTTTCTTCCTAAAAACATCATTTTTGCAGATGAACACGTCATGAGTTCCTTTAATTTTGAATCATCTGAAGGTCATTTGTTCTGAGCCGACCTTGATATAATGTGACCACATATTAGCCTTTGAAGCAAAAAAAATATATATATATATCCTGACTATTTCTACATGGATTTGAATAAAGGATAACCATTTTTAATAAATGAAGGTTTTCTGAGCTGTCAGAGGGTTTTTAAAGCCGACAGTGAGACTCAAAAACAGCATAAATTCCCTCAAATGTTAAGACAGGGCCTCCTTCAATCTCCATTTCAACCCAGCGGCCCCTTTAACTGAAAAACCCTTTAGTGTCCACGCAGAATTTGCAGTTTTTTTTATAAAATAAAAGCACAAAAAGATCTGGTGGAGTGAATATAAAACTCACTAATGCTGGTATAGTTGTAGTACATTTAATTTAACCCTGTCACACCATTTGAGAGGCACAGCTCTGAATTATGAATCTGAATGAAGTTTTATTAGTGAGGATGTTTTTCTGAGATCTAAATTCTCTGCATGTTGAGGCTGAGGGCTCAGCCTGAAGTGAAATGTCGTACCCAGACGACCTCGAGCTCTGCATTCAGCCTGTCCAGCTTCATGAAGTCGTCTTTGTTGGTGATCTGACCTCCAGACTTCAGCCTCCAGCCGTTCAGCTTCCACTTCTTCACCCAGCTGGTCACACCTGAGGAATAAAAACGAGAAAACACACCAGACGTCAAACCAGACTCGACAGGGTCGTGACCTCATCACCCAATTAATTAAAATAATAATAATAATAATAATAAATACACAGGGAAATATGGAGCTTAAATTAATATGCTGAAAAGTAAAAAGACGTTTTCTCGTCTGTGGTTCCTTAATATCATGTAAAAGTAAAAACACAGTTTGTGGGTCAGAATATTTGTTGATCTGAGGAGGAGGTGGCGTAGAGGGATGAGGGGGGAAGCATATCGAAAACACAGGGGAAGTGTCTGAACCCACAGTCCGAGAAATAAGTCCTCGCTCTGTGACATTAATGCGTTTATAAAGAAAGTCAGAATAAGGAGACGAGTTATGGACGCAGTGAACACTTGAAATCATCTCCAGGCTGACCCACAAACCTGAACAGATTTTTCTCTCCAGGAGTCCAGTCTGATCTCTTTTTGCAATTTTTTCTGATAAATCCGTTCTTTTTCAAATCGACTACTCTTTTTTCTTAACTCTTTTTTTTATGTTGCGTTTTTCTTTTTGCAAGTTTGATTTATGTCTTTTCTGAGACAAAAGACAGGAGGAAACATCAGCGGTTTGGCGAGTTTTTCAGGACTGAAATATTAAAGAAAGAAAAAAGAATATTTAGGATGAACTGAACTGAACAAAAAAATATTTCTTTAGCTGGGGACTTTAAGTCAATTTACAAATCACAAAAGGTTTCATTCCAACACATATGCAATCATTTTTTATTTAGGGAAGCAGGACACAAAAAGTAACCAAAGATTTGAAACTTTAAAAACTTCAATTTTGTCTGTTTTCTGTTTTGAAAAGTGATTATTATAATCTGAATTGAAATTCTGACCTTGGTATTTACCTTTTTTTTTGTTAATATCTGAAAAGAACCCCTTGAGTGATTAACGCCTACTTGAGAAATGTTTAGTGATTCAGGGTCCAACAGGTGAGCTGTAAAAATGAATACCAGGCCCAGTCAAAGTGAAAATGATGATATTGTGTGATTAAAAGCTCTCAGCCTCACCGTTGATGGTGAACTTGCTGTCTGTGTAGAGAACCAGCTTCTTCATGCTCCTCTCTTTGGCTTGTTCTAGTGCTTTGCATGCGGCCTGGTTCAAAAACAACATTATCAGGTTACATTCACTCACTCAACGTTATAAAATAAAGTTTTTGTTGTTTTTATGGCTGCTTATTCCTTTGCTTTAACTGATGGTAATATCAGGTGTCTTAGTGAGGTTAACCTTTAAGCAGATCACCTTTATGATCTTTAGCTTTGACTTTGTCAACTCCAAAACAACTATAAATCTCAAAACTCAAAACGGCCACAGTGCACGGGGAGAGTGGATCTTAAAAAATGGATTAAAAAAACGTCAAAGTCAAAGCCATAAGATACAATTTCCTTTGGTTTATTCAGGACTGCAAACGAATGTGTCCTTGTGCGCTCTTGGCTTCACGTCTTTGACCTTCTGTAAAAAATTCATTCACCCTCCCCGGTGCTCGCCCATCCTGTCTTACCTGCCCCTCTATACAGAAGTATATTACCGTGCCAAACAACCAAACCCATCAAAATAAAATCCTAAATATATGCCCAAATATTCTACACAATAAAACTGGCAATAATAAACATAATTACCTACTCATATTTAACCAAGATAACAACAACTGAATAAATAACTAAATTTAAATAGAGCTAATATCCAATGAATGGCTCCAACATTACCCAAATGGTGTTTAATTTTTAGGAAAATAAAAGCCTGGGTAATTAAAATAAAAGTCGCTCTAGAATTAGATATCTAAAATAAATATCTAAATTTAATGATATCTTTAAAATGTAAAAGCACAAACACCTAAACCTTCAACTTAACTTAAACTTTTACAAACCTTATACCACGATTCAAACTGAACTTTATTTTTCCATTAAGTGAGGAATTTGTCTCCAGCTTTATAAATTCTTCAACCATAAAACAAGGATTTAACTCTAATTAATATTGAACTTTAAAAAGCATATGGAACAGTTTAGCAGATGAATTGAAGAAAAGTGAAAACATAAGCAAGTTTTAAAGAATATTCAAAACACCAATTTTAGATAAATGTAAGAATGAAGAGCAGCAGTTTAATAAGGATATATTATCTTGTTTTGTAATGTCTTTTTTTGTATGTGCATAGGGGTCAAATTAATTATAAAGGTTAAAACATTATGTGTACATTTCTATAAAAGTAGCTCATAATATATTTTAGTCAATATATTAAGAAGACCATTGGTTCCTGAGTAGACGGTGAATGTTGTAAATATTATAAATATGGAGAAATTAAAAACTTGACTGTAGTACGTGGTAATAAAAGGAGTGGGATTAGGCAAGGTTATACTTCTTCCTACTCTGTTACGAGCATGTAAACTTACTGCACATGTAAGACCTCATCAACAGTTTACCTTCTTTATGTTTTGTTTTTGGGTTATGTATTTGTTTATGGTGACCACCCATATTTGTTTTTACAGGTCTGACATGAAGCATTAAATTCAATATAAAACTGATATAAAACTTCACAAACTGAAGGTCTCATTCAGAAAACACTTAATTTTTTTTTTTTTTCATACCAAAACTTCTGATCTATAAATGCACCAGCTTAAGAAAAATCACTTCTCTTAATCCACCTCTCAGAAAATGAGCACCAATCAGTCCATTTGAATTTTCCCCCTGATGACATAACTGTGGTTTTAATTCAGGTGTATTCATGCTCACCTGTATTTCTGCGCGCTGGTTGGTCTGTCTCCCCGTCAGTCGCTCTGCAACATTCCTGCAGGGAAGCATCAAATATGACAAATGAAGAGATTCGCGGACCTTATTTTAGGACACCATATTCAGAATAAATCAGACAATGCAGGAGCATCAGTGAAGCTCATAGTGCTTCTTACAGCGGGTTGTTGTGGCCCCAGTACACCCCGATGCCGGCTCGGGCGCCCTTCCGCCCGTTAGCCGAGCAGCAGCCATCGGTGTAGACGACCACAGCATCACCTGGGCAGAGGTGACGCAGCAGGGTTATTTCTCCTTTCAATCGTTACAGAGCCACTATATTTAAGTGTTAGTGGGATAAAAGTTAGTTAAAGCTTCATGTTCTCCTCCTACACATCAGAGTTAATTTTGTTGACCAATTATTTCCGTCATAGTTTTCATCAACAACCTTTTTCCCCCGATGAAAACGAGACAGTTACTAATAAAAACAAGTGCACGTGGACAGAAACTCAAACTAAATTAACTGACATTTTCATCAATAAATAAAAACTAGACAAAAATGAAAACAATTTAGATGACTAAATTATGACTGAAACTAAAAGACATTTTAGGCAGAAGACTATCACTAAACCTAAATTAAAAAGTGCTGTTAAGTTAACTCTGTTACCCATGTATGTGAATCCATCGCTGCTTTCCGAGGACGAACCTTCAGCCTGTTTGGATCGTTTGGGGTTCGACTCGGACGCCTCTTTCTGCTCCGAGTGGCTTCTCTTCTTACCCAGAGGAATGTACTCCAGAGGCTCAGGGCCTCTTTTAGGGAGCAGACTGATGTCCGACTCCACAGCTGTAGACACTAAGAGACAAAAACCTGACTCTTACCTCCTTAAGTGACAGTCTGAAGGACTTTAGCCCAGAGCAGGTAATGCACACCTCCCTGAATCAACACCAACTTCATGGTTTTGGGTGCAGATGCCTCATCACATTCACTAAAACTAAATGAACAATATTTTCCTCATGGCAGGGTGGCATGCTGCAGGATCATACCTATGCCCCTCTATAAAACAGCTTTATTTAATATGTCTCACTTCTTAGCAGATAAACAGAGAGTGACCTTCATGTATCTGACCTTTGGTCACCTCAGGTGGATCAGAAGCTTTGATCCCTCTGACGAACGCCCAGGCGTCTTTCTCTGAAGCAAACTTCTTAAAAGACGCTGCTGGATACTTGTTGACCTGATCCTTACAGTCATCCCTAAATCACGGCAAGAAAACAAGAAATTATTATTCAGAAGATCAGATCAGGAAAATTAAATGGTGTAGACACTGCAAATAATAAAATAAACTGAAACATAAATGGACAATTCACATCTGTAATAAATACAATGCAATACTATTTTAATGTATCTAGAAGTTATGAAGAGGGTTGTCTTCGTCACTTTCACTATCTCTTTTCATAAGAAAACACAAATTCTAGGAATGCACAATTTTATCAAAACAATATCAGTATCAGCAGAAATTTGCCTGAAATGTTGGTTTTCGGTGTAGTCAAAAATGAGGAAACACAGGAGCTGAGACAAAGATGACATGACGAAAAAAACATAAGAAATTAAATAAAAATAGTAGATAGGAAAATAAAGTAAAATTATATATATATATATATATATATATATATATATATATATATATATATATATATATATATATATATATATAAGATAAGATAAGATAAGATAAGATAGTCCTTTATTGATCCCCAAAGGGGAAATTCTGGTATTGCAGCAGTAATATATATATAACCTTTACTTTCTTCTAACCATTTTATACTTCTAACCATTTCATACCCCTGTGTTTTACTGAATTCTCTGGTTGCACTGAAAAAGGAGAAGTTCTCAAACCCAGATGTAGATTTTGTGTAATGATAATAAAGGAAACTCTGTTCTATTCTAAAATAAAGTTTAAAATAATATTATGGTAAATGAGATAGCCGATCATCAAATGCTTAATAAAATTTGCTAAAGATAATAGAAAAGAAAATCGATTAATAGAATAAAATTCAATACAATACATTTAAACTGAAATGGAGAAATAAAACAGATTACGAAGATTAAAATTAGAGCTGTGTGATACGGCCTAAAAATAAAAAATCCCTGATTTTTTTTCCCACAACACTTGATTTAAGATTTTCATCGATTTCTTTTCCCTCTCAAAAAAATGTCAAAATGTTGATTATGTAGTTCAAATGCAGGCAGGTTTGTCTACATAAACACTAAAGCCGAGCTATTTTCACAGCATGTTCACATGAGGCTCTTTGATCAATATTTAATCTCATTTAAGACAGAAATACAAGCCTTTGGCGTGGGGGGAGAGAAGGGGATTGTTGTTTTACCCTTTTCTCCTTTACTGTTTATGTATGTGTATATGTATGTACTCAGACATTCTTTTTGATTTAGGACAATTTCAACTCTATTTTCTTTTTATTGCTCTTTGTACACGTAAATATCTGTACATGTGTGTATACATGTATATGTGGTGGTGAATTTGTGTATAAAGATAATTTCTCTGTAAACTCTAGAGACAGGAATACCTGTGCAAGGACGTATGCCTATACCCAGACAAACATTTGATTTTTTGTTTTCTGTACATATAATTTTTCATTCATCAATGCACACGGCCTCTATAGCAGTGGTTCTCAACTGGTCTGACTTCAGGTCCCATCATCGCCCCTGCATGACAAGCTGCGACCCAAATCACAGAAAACTGATTTAATAAAAAGATTGAGCAGCTTGAACCTGAGATAGAACAGAAGATCACAGTATGCTGACACTCAAAAATAAGTTAATGATAAATCAAAATGACCTGCATGTAGCGCTGCTACAGAAAATACCCTTTAACATCCAACTATCTGCATTTTAATTAAAGCCAAAAAGTGCACCCTAAGAAAACTGAACAGCTGTGTGTTAATTATATTCAATCAACAGCACTAAATAAGCCATTTTTAACAGACTCAGATATTTCATGCACAAACATGAAATAAAAAGTCCAGCTACTAAGAAGTGGTTTCAAAAAATGTTAAAAATTACTGAGTATCCACTCACTGGATGTATTAATAACACTTTTCTATTAAAATGTGTGTTAATTAGCATTACAGGGTATTATAGTCATCTATTGTTGAGGAGAGTAAAAAGACAACACTCCACTGCATAAAAAAATCTCCCTCTAAATAAAAGCGTCCCACCCTGAGAATCACTGCTCTAGGTTTAAATCATAATAAAGAAAACTTTATGGATAAAAAGAGGAAACAAATAAAAAACTAAACATGTGCTTGTGCAAAACCTGAGAGAGCCTAACCTTACAAAAAATGTACTTTTATAGTATTTATACATTTCCATTCCAACATTGCAACACCTACAATTGGAGTAAGCCAAGAAAAAAAAAGTCTTTTTTTAATTTTAATATCTTCTGCAGAAAATAATTCGAATTAATCGAGTTAATCGATTAAATGCCAAGCCCTGATTAAAATGAATCAATCAATAAAATGAGATCATGATAATAAATATATTCATAGTAAAAAGGCAGGCCAAAGCCCTCAGGCTCACATGTATTAAGGGTAAATTATATTTTATTAACTAGAAAAGCACTCAGACAGCGCAGACCTCCGCCAAGCAGCTTCAGTCCACTTAGGCGAAAATGATCCTATCTGGCTATGCTAAAGAAGCCTTTAAAAAATCCTGGACCCGGATGGCGATCCCAAAATCCAATCATTTCTTCTTATCCCATTCCTCACATCTCCTGAAAATTTCATACAAATCCGTCCATAACTTTTCAAGTTATCTTGAACACAAACAGACAAACAAACTAACCAACACCGGCAATAACATAACAGAGTCAGCCTCACCATGAGCCGTAGACACCAGGCTTGAACCCCGTCCTCACCGCATAGAAGCACTTCCCTTTAGCCATGTCCTCCACAGCACTGCACACACTGCGAGTCACTCTGAGGAGAGCAGGCAGTCTGAGCATCACTGTCTGCGGCGAAACTGCCGGTAAACCGGGGGAACTACCGACGGCATGGCTGCTTAACGGATAAAACCACCATTACACCTCCAGTTTGTTCTGTTAACCGTGAAACTCCTAAGCATGCGCACTCACGCTTTGCTTTAGCTAAACTTGCTAGTTTCTAAAGTTGCTCTAAAGACACAAATAAATGCTCCCAGGTAACTAAGGCATCGTTTAACTTCCTATTTAGACAGTAATAAACACTTACGAAAACCTAAAAGCTTGCTAAATTACAGAAATAGACGAAGAAATCCGAAAGTAGCGTCAACTAGCTCGACGGTTGTTCCATTCAAGCCTATGCGCAGACGCGGACTCATTTAAGCTCTCGCGAGAGCACAGCGGATGCCGCGCACGAGATTTACCCAACTCTCGCGATGTCCCGGCCTCTTCCTTGGCCGTCGTTGACTGAGGTTAGTCGTGCTATTTTTCCCAGGGCTGACTTTTCCGTCTTTAAATGTGTGTTAATGCAGTTTAACTTCTGTCTTCCCAAATCGTACGCCATCTTATGTCCTTGATGCTTTAGATTATCGGTGTAGCAGCAGCGGATGGCTGTTTTAGATGATTAAATGAAGGATAGTAGAGCCGGGTCGGTAGAGGTGTAGTAGTAGCAGGGAGCTGTTAGCAGGCCTCACATGTGTTCAGATATCAGCTCCTGTGGGGGCTGCAGAGGAGCAGAGAGGGCTCAGGAGGCTGTTTGAGCCTGAATATTAATTTATGAAAGATCTGTCATTATACCGAGAGGTTAAATTACAGGGAAGGGCAGTGACAGCAGGCTAGGTTGTATCGGCTAACTAGCACAGCATTGACTTGCTGAGGCTAATGATGGAGGGGGTCCCGCTGCTGCTGCATGTGTTTTAATCTTAATTATCTTAATTTAGTCAAATTACTGTAAACATAGGTGATGCTTGTGAGTTAGTCAGTGGTTACGAGTGCTGGTTGACCTGATTTACCCTTAGCTTCAGCCTCAGACTGTCAGGAAGAGCTCATCCTCATTGTTTTTTAATGTGTTTTTATTTTCACAGACATAGGCCATGTTCAGTACCAGCGCCAAAATAGTGAAGCCTAATGGCGAAAAGCCAGACGAGTTCGAGTCAGGGATCTCCCAGGTAAGACCTGAACACCTGTGTCCTTGTTCTCACGTGTTTACAGAAGCAGGAGCTGCAGTCATGTGGCTTTAAAGCACCGTTATATTTCCTTTAAAGTATACAACATAGAAGATTTAGCAGGAATACACTCACTGGCCACTTGATAGATACACCTTGTTAGGGTTGGACCTCATTCACCTTCAGAACTCAAGTCCTAAAGTAGTGAGATCTGGTGACTGTGGAGGCCACTGGAGTACAGTGAACTTAAACCAGTGTGAGATGATCTGAGCTCTGAGACATGAAGTCTCCAGCAGAAGATGGTCCACTGTGGTCATAAAGGGATGGACATGGTCAGCAGCAATCCTCAGGTAGGCTGTGGGGTTTGAACCATGCTCAGGTGGGACTAAGGGGCCCAAAGTGCAGCCTGAACCGCTGATCCAAGGCAGGATGGATCCATGCTTTATGATGTTCACAGCAAACTCTGAGCCTACATCTGAATGTGGAGCAGAGATCCAGACTCATCAGACCACGAGACACTTTATGATCTTCTGTTAAGGCATTTTGGCCTACAGAAGTGCTCACTGTATGTTTTCTCTTTTTTGGACCATTCTCTGTAAACCCTGGAGACTGAATAACAGCTAGAGACAGGACTTGTGTTATCAGATAAATAAGAAGTTGCTCCTTTTTATAACTGATGTTTAAAGAGAAACTTATTTCCTGCATGAACTAACAAACTAAATATTCCCTCTGCAGGCTCTGCTCGAGCTGGAGATGAACTCTGATCTGAAGGCTCAGCTGAGGGAGCTGAACATCACTGCAGCAAAGGTAGGACGACTTGCATTCATGGCCCCTCGTTGTGTTTGATGTATTGTTGGCCTGCCTGTGATTGAATGTTGATGTGAATCTTTCCCGACGTGGTCATCCAGTGAGTTGCTCTCCTGGCTCTGTCCTGGTGGCGTATGGGAGCGTAGCCTGCAGGCTGAGACGTACATTCCCGTTCCACGTCGTCGGAGACAAAGCTCCGTCCCCGGCCTGCTGGTCGGCCGGCGAGGACGAGCGTCCTGCATATTCCTACATCTTCCCAGAGTCCTTTGGGGCCGTTACTGGGGAGCTAAACCATGCAGTGCACATTATGTTATATGCTCTATCAACTGTATGACCTTCATGCTGCAGTTTGGTCCTTTTTATTAAGTCTGATTATCTTCTATAGGAAATCGAAGTTGGTGGCAGCAGGAAAGCCATCATCATCTTCGTCCCTGTTCCTCAGCTGAAGTCCTTCCAGAAGATTCAGGTGCGTCTGGTGAGGGAGCTGGAGAAGAAGTTCAGCGGAAAGCACGTGGTCTTCATCGCACAGGTGAGAAGACTTTTGTGTTGAGTTGCTGGTTTATATCGTCTACATGATGGCTGACGGCTTGAAAATGGACTTTTTACCTCCGCCAAGGAGGTTATGTTTTTGCCGTTGTTTGTCTGTCTGTTATTAACCCTACAGAAAAACTACTGGATGGATTGACATGGAAATGTTTTACCAGAGGTGTAGTTTGGTCCAAGAAAGAAGCCATTAGATTATGGTGGTGATGCGTGTATTTGTCTAGATGCAAAAATTCCCTAAACTTCAAACAATCCCATAAGTTAACATTGGGTGGCATTTTCTTGAGGGATTTGCTTCTACTTTTACAGGACAATATGGAGTCCATGACTCTATCATCTGGATCTGATCCAGACTGACATCGCAAAAACATTTTACTTAATGTAACGGGAAATTTGTTTTGTGGAGAAATGTGGACATCTTTGTGGAGATGCCTTTGGTATATTCAAACAACAATTGACTTTATAGTGTTTAATAGAAACATCTGGTGTTGGTCATCCTCACGTTGAATTATTTCTTAGTTTCCTGAACCATGAAGCTGTCTCAGTCTAACCTGTGACTCCATCCCGACGTGGTCATCCAGTGAGTTGCTCTCCTGGCTCTGTCCTGGTGGCGTATGGGAGCGTAGCCTTCGGGCTGAGACGTACATTCCCGTTCCACGTCGTCGGAGACAAAGCTCCGTCCCCGGCTGCTGGTCGGCCGGCGAGGACGAGCGTCCTGCATATTCCTACATCTTCCCAGAGTCCTTTGGGGCCGTTACTGGGGAGCTAAACCATGCAGTGCACATTATCTTATTACTCCACTGATATCAGTGAATGAAGTAACACATGCTGCCACTTCATCATTTTAACCTTAAACTTTATAAATCTATGCCTGTTACATCTGTTGTTGTTCCAGGTTGTCTGATTGAGCCCTTTTCTTGTGGTAAACTGATATTTTAAAGTTTAGATTGGTCCTCAGATGTGCATAACCCTGATTAGGTTTTAATCAGACATGTGTCCTGGTTTTCAGAGGAGAATTCTGCCCAAACCCACCAGGAAAAGCCGCACGAAGAACAAGCAGAAGCGTCCCAGGAGGTAACAGAACATTTATTTATTTAGTTTGAGTGTTGATCTTGTTCTTATGGCCTGAGGATTTCAGGGATATTTTTGCAGAGCGCTAGGGATGCACGATATTGGATTTTTGCCGACATCTGATATGCTGATATTTTTTTAATTCATTATCGCAGATAACAGTATATCTGGTCAAAAGCTCAAGCTCTGTACTCAACAAAAATGGGCTTGTTCCTTCCAGTGTTACAGTATATTTTTGCGTGGAACAGCTGTATAACAAGAAAAACAGCATGTAACTCTTGGAAAAATGAAACCCTTGATTTTTAAATGTACCCATGCAGTGATGAGAAGGTGCATCAGCATTGTACATTTGTGTAATTTGATGATATTCCAGCCGAAATATGGCTGATATATCAGCTGTGTGAATATCTGCAAAAACTTCAATATCGGCCGATACTGATATCAAACAGACAATATCGTGCACTGGGACTCAGGGGCTGGTGCAGAGTTAAAGTTAGAGATAGTCACCTAATGAGGCTTTTCTGTTTTTACCCCGACGTGGTCATCCAGTGAGTTGCTCTCCTGGCTCTGTCCTGGGAAGGTGTCTCTTGTACTGTAATCAACAAGGATTTCTCCATCCATATGGATGTACATTTGTAAATTAAACCATATTTTTGTTGAAATACTTCTAGAGTTTTCTGAACATGATAAGCATTGCTGTTTTGGCTAAAAATAACAAAAACTTTAATATTTAGCTTCATAGTTTGGTGAGCGGTCAGATATTGAGTTGTGATCTGCAAGGATGTTTGTCTGTTCAGATTGGACCAGATAGTTTCCCCCTTATTAAAGATAATTACCTGTTTTTGTTAGTCAGATTTGGTTTATATTTTCCCCGACGTGGTCATCCAGTGAGTTGCTCTCCTGGCTCTGTCCTGGTGGCGTATGGGAGCGTAGCCTTCGGGCTGAGACGTACATTCCCGTTCCACGTCGTCGGAGACAAAGCTCCGTCCCCGGCTGCTGGTCGGCCGGCGAGGACGAGCGTCCTGCATATTCCTACATCTTCCCAGAGTCCTTTGGGGCCGTTACTGGGGAGCTAAACCATGCAGTGCACAAACTAAGTAAAGTCAAACCAAGTTAAAGATGAAAGTAAGAACTAGAAACATGTCTAAATTTTATGAGGACTTATTAAAACAAGATTCCTGTGCTCAAAGCTGTGCAGGGACTCTGAAATATAAGGAGAAATGATATAAATGGCATAAAGAGATTTGCTTGTATGAGGACATGAATGTTTCCAAAAATCTCAAACATGTATATTGTTTGAGAAATTTCTCTCAATTTGTGTAGCGTGAGACTTGAGCCACATTTCTGTTAATTTCTTAAGAAGGGTCTTACTTCACATAAATTTGTTCTACCTTTATGAATTTGATCTGCATATTTATCACCTTTTAAATCCCAGTATACAACAGGCTGGTGTAGAAGCAGCAGATAGTCTCAGAGCAAAGGCAGGATTTTAACAGTTTGTGGCTGATTTTACTGTTAAATCCAGACAATAAATACCTCTTTGTTTCATGTATTTATGACTGCAATCATAAACCTGCCTGTGTGAAGTTCCCTCCTGATAATTGTAGCTTCGTTCAGGTGTTTGCGTCGCTGCTCTCAGGAAAACCCAGCGAGTCAGAGCCGGTGGAGTTTTGCTCAAAACTGTATTTCACTTCCACTAAATACAACTCAGCATTCATCATAATAATGCTGGTTTATGGTGAATTAAATATTCTGTGTTCAGTGTAAATTAAAGAGGGAGAGTCTGCCCCACAGCAGTTCCACCTGCATTTGAGTTTCGGTAATGATTTTAAGAAATCTGGTGAAGCTGCAGCAGCTTTGCTCGATCAGTGCTGCCACAAACATGATGCTACAGCCAACGGCTGAGCTTTTAAAGAGGTTAGGAGGGTTTAATGTCTGTGGGGAGTATTTGTGTACTATACTGGTCTTTTGGATGCATAGTTGCGATGGGAGCAGGTTTCCTGCAGACTCTCTAAGTCTGAATGTCTTACATTTGATTTTAAAAACGTTTAGGGCTACTAAAATCTGATTTTTAACTTGAGACTTCCTGGTTTTAGATGGCACGTTGTCTGACATTTTTGTTAAATCTATTTTCTGACATTTAAAGGGCTGCTCAGAAAACCTCTAATTTTGGCGTTGATGGGATGTTTGACATGATCGTTACCTGTCCATACGCACACGTGCTCTCACGCCTTTGCCTCTCTTTGGACAGCAATGCAACATGTGGTTAATAATGCTGTGGTAAAATATTGATCTCACCGTAATAACATTTAGTACTTCGTATAATCATTGTAGTGTTTCGACCTGTTTTTGGTCCGAATTAGGTCTAGGAAAGTTTTTTTTTTTTTATTAAGCCAGAGAAGCCCTGAAAAAAGCTTCAAGTGCAGCAAATACTTTTGATTTCAGGTTAATCCTTAAATCTTAAAAGTATTGATAAGTGAGCCATATATTAAAGCGTACCTGCCCAGGGACTACAGGTGGAAAATAGCTGGTAGCTAAATCTGGCACAGAGCATTTCTTCTGTTTTAGATACTCATGGTAGTTTGTACATTGTCCCTGATTACAAAATAATCCTAATAAACTAAACTTTAAAACTTCTTTTTCCATCAATAGGGTTTATTTCTTTTATTCTATCCCCAAAATATTCTTGTATTTTAACATACAGTTGTGCCAATCGATCACTAATCAATAAGGCAGCACTTATACACAAGAATTTATAAGCAGATTAATCAATGAAAAATAAAACTGGAGTTTAAAATCATCTGGCATTGCACATAGATACAGCGTGTTACCTATTTAAAGGCCTTGTCCCTTATCCAGTGGACTTGTTCTTTGAGCTCTATCCGTAAACCTCATTCATATTTATGTGTACAGTCCAAATTTAAGGGTTTGTTTCTAATCCTTCTGTGCCGTCTCCGTCCAGTCGTACCCTGACGGCCGTCCATGACGCCATCCTGGAGGACCTGGTGTTCCCGAGCGAGATCGTGGGCAAGAGGATCCGAGTGAAACTGGACAGCAGCAGACTCATCAAGGTCCATCTGGACAAGGCACAGCAGAACAATGTGGAACACAAAGTAAGACCAGAACCAGATTTTAGAGGCTGAGATTTTAGCTCAGAAATTCAGTAGTCCAACATTAATAAAGTGAGGAGAGGCCACAGCAGCTCCAGAAGCTGAAGGGAATGTCACCAGATGTTTGAGATCTGAATTAAATCCAAGGCCTCAAAATGCCTTAAAGTCAAACTTCCACACACAAGAGGTCTCAGTTACTATTAGTAATTTATTTCAGCATTTAAAGAGCTTCTAAAAAACTGTCTATAAATATTAAAGGTGACTGCAGAGTTACCCTTCTGCTGTAATGAACAAGGATTTCTCCATCCATACGCATGAATATTTGTAAATTACATCGTATTTTGTTTAAATATCTCCTCAAAAAGCTTTCTGAACACAGTTAGCATTGCTGTTGTGGCTACAAAGACCCTTAAATTAATATTTTAGCTTCAGTTTGATTAGTGATCAGATATTGAGCTGTGATTGGACCAGATAATTTCCCCCTTATTAAAGATAATTACCTGTTTTTGTTAGTCAGATTTGGTTTATATTTTCCTCGACGTGGTCATCCAGTGAGTTGCTCTCCTGGCTCTGTCCTGGTGGCGTATGGGAGCGTAGCCTTCGGGCTGAGACGTACATTCCCGTTCCACGTCGTCGGAGACAAAGCTCAGTCCCCGGCTGCTGGTCGGCCGGCGAGGACGAGCGTCCTGCATATTCCTACATCTTCCCAGAGTCCTTTGGGGCCGTTACTGGGGAGCTAAACCATGCAGTGCACAAACTTATTTATCTTTTTGAAACTGTTATAAGACATCGTCTGTGTTCTTGCTGCTGTCACGATGAGTATCAGTGTCTTCTAACTGATGCAGCAGAGGACTATTTGGTGTATTTGTATTTGGCTGGGCAACCATGGGCATCCATTTGTTGAAACCATATTAGGTTTAAGATTTTAATCTTGTTTTCTTTAAACTAAGACCGAATTCTATAAGATTTATTGATGAAGCTAAGATTTGAAATTTAGAGATTAAGTGCAAGCTGTGGTGACTTCCCTCATTAAAACAGTTTTATGTGCATCTTCTTGTGTGAATGCCATTTTAAGCACTCCGTACTTAACCTTTTTTGGGTATGTGCGTGCATTTCCTTTTTTTCTACAAGCTGTAAACTTGTCTTTTACAAATAGTTCTTGGTTTCATTTAATGCTACAAATGCTGAAATGTGAAGGGGTTCCACTTATATCCATGGATTTAATTTAATTGAATAACATTTTGTAAAAGTAGAAGTTCAAACATCTGTGCCTGGTTATTTTTCTGTTTTCATACCATTATCGCGTCAGATGAAGCTTTCATACCAGAGACGGAATTTAGTTTAGAAAAAAATGCAGCTGTTATTTGACGGATAGGTGACTTTTTCTTAAGTTGTGTATCTGGTAAGCTCAGGTCTGACAGCACTTGTTGAAATGCACATCACAGCAGATGTCGGTGATAATATTGTAAAGATGATGCCAACCTTTTGTGGTTTATCAAAACAAGCACCAGGTCATCGTCATTTGAGTCCTGTTGACTTAAGTGGCATGTTTTTTGGAGTGTGTGTCCTTTATTTGTAAAATCACAGTACTCGAAATGTGAGCATAGATGCACCAAAAATCACCTAAAATTTCACTATTCTATGCAGTTTAATTTTCATCTCTTCAGGTCTAAAGGCCATACGTCTTAACTGTGGATTTACTATGAGCATTAAATACCTGTTGAATAATTTAGAGATCTGTAAATGAAATACTGAATTTCAGACTGATTTCTGGAGCAAAAGTGTAAATGGCCTCTTACTGCAGTGCACAGAATTTTGTATTTGCATTCATTTCACAATCTTACAATATATAGTCATTTTTAATACCGTTTTATCCATACCTATTGGTGTCTGTTTTTAAATATTACAGAATACCTAGTATATGTGCATAAACACTTTTTTTTTTAATAACTTGTAAATCATTTATTAGCATGTGCCAGGTGCAGCAGAATTTCTGTTGTCTGGTACATAGTTTGACAATGAGGAAATCCAACAGTTACTGAAAAACATTCACCTTTGTTTGCCCATCTTAGTAAATCGGGTGAATATCTGCACAGGACTTGATGTGGGAATTGAGTGTAAAATGAATTTCTTTATCTTTCAGGTGGAGACGTTCTCCGGTGTCTACAAGAAGCTCACAGGCAAAGACGTCGTGTTTGAATTCCCAGAATTCCAGCTGTAAATGCAGATGACAAAATAAATTTGTTTACTGTCAACATGCTGGGTTTTTGTCTTTAATATCTGCATCTCCAGCTAAATATCTGGTGTACTGCAGGATCTGGAAATTCAGCACGTGTCCTGAAACAGCATTAAAGATGGAATATATCAGGATATAGCATCATTATAAGCAGAGTGAGGTTTCTTATATTTTAACAGACAGGGTTTTGAATTTTCAGGATAATAACCAACATACCCATGAAGCAGGACTTGGTTTGAACTCCTGAAGATTTAGAATTTTAGCTAAATGGTTATTCTTCATCCTGACCACCAGATGGAGCCACCATCCCAACTCTTCATCTCTGACCACAACATACTAGACCTTTTTTACTTACTGTACCATTTTTAAGAATTTATTACAGAATTAAGAACATGTAGACATGTCTGCACCGTGGATAAACCCCATCGTCTGTCCAAATAAATAATGAGTAGAAATGCGCAGAGAGCACAAACCTCACCAAGGCTTGTCTGTGACTATCAGTTATTGAAAATAAAAAACCTGCCTTATCCCACTGTTTACCCTTTAAAGGCCCTGGACACTCGGATGTTTTTAATTATTTTTTAATTTTACACTGGAGTTATGACAGGATGTTAAACAAAAGGCAGTGCCCCTCTTCCACCACCAACCATAGAGATACTAAAAAGGCGAAGTTCAGGTCTTTTTAAATCATCCAAGAGTGAGCGGGATCCTTAATTAAGAATGACTGTGCAAACAGAAATCAACTTTTTATTTGCCCTGGTTATATCCTCAAATTATAATTAATTTTCTGATTCCCATTTTATCTTGGAGAGATAAAAACAACTCAGTTGCACCTTGTCTGCCTAGTTCTTTCCAGTAAAGAAAAATAATTAAGTCCTGAGTCATAATTTAAGTTATAATAAATTATATTAATACCATTAATAATTAAAGCAACAGCCCTCATTGATTTTTACTTGTGCACATGGATTGGCTGAACAAAGTTCCAGGGGGACCAAAGCCCCACTTTGGCCACACCCCTGCCCACCTGGGGGTTGGGCCACATTTTTTGAGAACACTGACATGGGGCCACCATCTCATGTAATATGAATTTTAGGTGAAAACAAGCAGGTGATGAAATGCTTTATCTAATTTAATAACTTATATTTCACCCACCAAGCTGCTTGTTCAGCACTACTTTGGTAGAAAAAGGAGGATCATCATTAAATATTTGTGACCTCGGCTCCTCTTCGTTTGGGATGTAGTGATATTGTTAAATAACTGAGTGTATTTAGATCAGTAGCCTCTGGTGGAGGGACACAGGTGTGTTGTTGAACAAATTAGTGCCAAAACAAAGCAGCTTGGTAGCTGGAGGTAAGTTGTCAAGAAACATGTGATCATATTTTCAGATAAAACTCAAAATTCTGCATAGAAGGTGGCCCCACGTTCTAACTGTTTCTGTACTTAAATAAAGTTGAACTACTCCTTTAAATTCAGCTTTAGTGTGAACACTGACAGCCCGAATCAAAACTAGATTTATTTAACCATCACAGATCAATAGTTACAAACTCTCAGAAGACACCAGAATGTTTTAAAATAAATTTTACTTTATTTTCTATATTTTGTACAGAGCATCATAAAGACATCATACTGCAGAGTTAGATGAATCAAACCATAATGACTGTTTGAAAATACAACAAAACTCACATTTAATCTGAAAAAGACAAAACCTCATCAGCAGGAATGTCCTCACTTTAACGCCAACGTCAGGGTAAGAAAATAAAATAAAACTTTTGAAATGTAAGAAAAGTTTCTATCCAGTTAAGCAGAAGGTTATTCAGTGAAATTTACAGTAACATCCTCACTCTGTTAGTCTCTATACAGCTCTTAGAGTTTTTACATTGTGAGTTTAAAGGCACCGAACATGAAGTAGAAACCATCTTTACAAAACAAAGTGGTCCTAACAGATTAAAAACTCCAGAGGATCCAGAACGCTTCCCTGAGGAACTCCTTCACCAAGTCTTTCATTAGGATCTACCGAGAACCTTGAACAGAGGAGTTTATCAGATAATTTACAGATTAGCTTAAGTTCAGTCTGGTTCAGCTTAAATATGAAGACTGAAAATTTTCCTGAAGCACTGAGCAGCTTCTTCACGACGACTCCAAAATAATAGAATTTCAATTTTTAAAGTGATCTCAGAAAACTAAGACACAAGTCTGCCATGGAATCACCAACATTTTAATAGACTGTAAAATATTGGAGCCTTCTTATGTTGATGCATTATAGTGGGCCATACTGTGCATGCCATCTTAACTTTAGATCAACCTACTCATGTGCAAACAGGCTGTATTGAGGCAGGACTTAAAGCTGAAAGGCCGAAAGCAACTCCAAAATTCACCCCCGTACAGTAGGAGCATGGAGATGTTTGTTGAATCAGGCTATAAAGATGATTATTTAGGCCGTAAAAAGACAATCATGCAACCTCCAGGGTTCCTGCAGCCAGCCTCAAGTGGACACTCGAGGAACTGCAGCTTTTGGCACACCTAAAGTTTCCAGAGGCTCACCAAATCCCTCAAACAACCAACATAAGAATAAAACAATTCACCTCCTCGTTTTTTGAGCAGAGTTGAAGGTAAACACTTGGTTTGCAGCTTCTGTCTTTGAAGACTCTTGAAATCAGGAACCACGCTGCGTCTAAGATAATTAATGAAATGTCGCCCGTGAGGCCAGTTTTGTTGATGCTGTTGATCAGACAACATAAATGTCGAAAAGCTTGAATGAACGTTAAATCCTCTGACTCTTTTTTTGTGCTAAATTGTAGTTTTGCATCATTTATCATTTAAAATATCGTTTTAGTTCAGCTCATACTGCAGTGGCTTCTTGCAGCCCACCAACACTGAGCATCACTCGGGTTTGGGAGCACATGCAGGGTCACACTTAGCCCTTCATCATTCCTGATGACTTGTCTGCACCACAAGCAACTACTTCATTTGTTGGTGTTTCCACGCAAAGAAGTTTAAGGGTACAAACCCTACGCCCCGAGGCTCTGGAGGCAAGGGACCCCTGCAGTGTGTGAGTAACTGCTGTAACCCGTGGCACTGCCAGAGGAGGTCACCTGGCTCCTCCCCAGCCTCCCCAAACTATCCTCCAGGCATGGTTTGACCAGGACTACCCTCGATCCCCGACCTTAAGTCTTTTACAGACTGAGCTTACTGCTACCAGCACTGCTCTAATGCGAGGATTCCCACTGCGGGGTCAGGACCCTTCAGAGAGTCTCAAGGCACCAAGAGGACGGTCCTGAGATGCTTTCTAGAAAACAGTTAAAATTCAAACATTAAAAAATGGCATATTTCACCCAGTCAATTTAAGAATTCATCCAGTCAACCATCTAACTGTTATCTATGCAACTTATGGTGCGTTGGTAAAGTCAGGGTAGCTGAAGGACATCCAACTGAAGAGCGGGAAATTACCACCAAAGTGGGCGTTCCTAGGAACATTATTTAATTTGCAACTTGGACTGTCCCAGTTCTGAGGTCAACTGGAACACACCATTATCCCTTTAAGGCAGGGGTGTCCAAACTATAGCCAACTGCAGCCCGTGCTCTGCTTTTAATTGATTCCAGAAAGTCAAGGAAGCCTGGCCCGCATTAGACCTTAAACTTCCCTCAAAGGCTCTGCTGTCTTCTTCATCTCAGGGTCTGATTCAAAGAGATTTCAATGCTCCAACTCTCCTATAAAGTTTATCAGCTTTGTGCAGTTTGCTCTTATTTTGAGTCTGAATATGTTGGATGAGCCATGAGCTTCCACTCTGGTCTACATGATGGATCGCTCAGTTCTTGACCAGGAGCTGATCCAGAGGTGCCCAGGCCAGAACAGGCCCCTTGAATTCTGACTGGTCGGCCCAAAATCTTGTTGAGCCATGAAGGCAGATTTTCTCTTGAAGTATTTTAATAAATTTAGCCAATCCTGACCAGTTTTACTCAGTGGATGTATCAAAGTCTATCCGAGCACTTTTTGGACATGGTCCTCAGTGAAAACTGTTTGGACACACCTGCATTGGCTGGAACCAATCCCATGACCAATCCCAAACACATGCTTTATTTACTGCACTTAAAACAATGAAAGCTCTTATAATTCTACTCTGAAATGATCATTAGCATTTGTTCTGCACTGTTATGTAACAATCTATAAAACATATTTACATTTTATTAACAAACTCTTCTAAACTTCTAATATAAGAGGCACTAAAAGCTCCTGAGATAAGGGTGAACACTGTGACTGGAGCAGCTATAAAAAAGCTTCATTATTTTAACATAATAAATACGCAGAGGTTTGATTTATTTGCTCTTTGATGCTAAACTTTGAAATCAGTGAAGACTGTAAACGGAGATTTTTGGTATTTGTTAATTTCTTAAGGCTGAAAATACTAAAAAGGATGAAAGAATATAACAAATGCCTTTCTCAATGCAGGAGCTTACCATTAAGTGTATATGGATGTTTTTTTTACAATGTTTAATACCCGAGTTTCTGACTGGCAGGTTGAAACGTTGGTCTTTATAATACTTTATATGTTTGAAAAGCAACATCATCGTTAAAACTTTCAAAGATTCAAGAATCTGAATCAGGTGTAGCTGTAACAGTCATGTTTTGATAGTTCTTTAAGAAAATCTGGCGTATATGATGCACTTTTAAACTCACGTGGTCTTCTAAAAAGTCATGAAATGGTGGCTTCATACCATGGTTGTGTTTGTTCTCCGTTTTGGCTGCGTCTTCCTGCTGCCACAGCTCCGTCTCCATAAACCTCCCCTTAACTGGAGCACATATCCTAACGCTAACCAGTCCAGTAAAAGGGCTCTGAGTTAGACCTCCTCTCTGGACTGTGTGGATGTGGTCCAGTTTCTTTGGCGAACAGCTCCACTAACCTGCGGGAGGACTTGTTTACCTGTTCTCTTCCCACTAGACATCAACAACGCCCACCATAGTCCCACCTGTGATCAACCAGATGACTAAAAACTCCTGTGTGAGTAACCAGGGCCTTTTAAAGAAATCTTGGATCCAGATCACCACCAAAACCTAATCATCTCTTCCTTGTATCATGACCAACAAACCCTGAATACTTCACCAACGCCAGTCAAGAACTTTGAGTTATCTTGCTCACAAACTGACAAACGAAGATAAAAACCCATCCTCCATGGTGGAGGCAAGTGAGAGTTTTAATGGTTTCTCCACAGGAATGTCAAACCGAGCTTTTACTTTGAAAGGCACAGACGGGAAGTGTAACTGAACTGTGTCTATCTTGTCTGTGACATAATCTAATACTGTGGTCATACATGTAAGCTGAAAAAAAGAAATAATGACTTTATGTTTTTCATTTTAATGTCCATTTTATGGAGTTAGGTGCTCACATGCAGTAGAAAAACGCCGTCTGAAAGGTTTAACTTGATAACTTCCACTCATCCATCCATCATCTTTACTGCTTATAACTTTCAGGCATACGAGGGGCTGGAGCCTGTCCCAGCTGACACTGGGCAAGAGGCAGGGCACATCCAGTCGCTAGTCAATCACAGGGCCGTATAGAGACAGACAACCATTCACACTCATGCATAAGAGCAACCATCTTGCTGTGAGGCATGTGCACTACCTGCCGCCCCACCATGCCGCCCTTGACTCAATAACTTGCTCATTGAAATTAAACATGAGGCTCTTGCTTGGTGTTATTGAGGACTTGCCTTTCTCAGTGCATAGCTTTTCACAAGAGGCCACTTCAGTGCTCACTTCATGCTAGGATAGTGAGCTGGCAGGGGTTAGCGATGCTTTTATCATCTCTCTCTGTCAAAAAAGACGGCATACTTTTGAATAAATAAACCTTCTGGAGCTCTGGTTGGATTTTAAGGACTCATTTGTTGAAAGCAACAAGGGACCAACACTAAGAAGGTGTGGTGACTCTCGTGTTGTGGTTCTGTGCTTCACAACTATCACCTTTATATAAGGCAGAGTGCTGTTGAGCCTGTTTTGTGCTTCATGCTTCTGTGGGGTTTCTGAAACAAACCTGAGAAATCCAACTGGCCTGGTGAGAATGTAAAAAGTAGTAGTTTTAGTTAGTCTTGAAGTTCTTGTCTATTTCTTCTCCTTAAGCCTTGTTCTCCTGATGTTGTCTCCATAATCTCCTGCAGTCCAGTTTGATTCTTTGCTTCTCAGACTCACAGAAACATCCTAAGAGGTTCATGATGGACCCAGCTGATGAACCTAAACCCGTTCAGCCTGGGTCAGTGGCTGAGCAGCCTGAGTCGAGCCAGCAGACCCCCGAACAGCGACGAGGACTGTTTGTTCACGACGGCAGAGCTGGAGGACTTTTTGGACACTGCCTCCTGGTAGGGGATGGTGGCGCTGTTGTGCAGGTCGGCGTTGATGAAGCACTGGCTGCCTCGGATGTGGTCAACGCCGCGGACCGACGGGTGTCCTCTGTAGGGGAGGGGGTAGCACGGCTCCTCCTCTGTGATGGTGCTGATCCCCTCGTTGCTCAGGTATCGCTGCAGAATGCTGTTACCTGAAACAGGAGACAGGGTTTGACTTGATTTGGGCAGCTGTTATGGAATTTATTTAGTAATAAGTGACACTTGAAGCCAAACTGCTCTTCCTCAGACTTTCAAAAATGTTTACTTAATCGCTATTTTACGTTTTTCTTTATTTAAAAACCATTAACAGCCCGTTCCCTCAGCTTGGTTTCTTAAAGTGAGTTCCTTAGAGATCCCTCTGGATGCAGCAGCAGCTTTGAGTTAATGATCAACGAGGTAAAAATCCAAAGCATGCGGCGCTCCTTATAGCGGTCTGACAAACACTGATAACAGATTATAATGACTGTCTGACAGGTGCAGCTCACCTTTCCTTCCCTTCAGTCCAGGTTTGGAGGAAAAGTCAGTCCCTCCTGAGATCTCCACGGGCATGGAGACAGGTCGAGGTTTACCTGAAACCAACAACAAACCGAGTTAGAAACTATCTCACTCTGTCACCTTGAGTCATGTGGTTATGTCAGCTGTTTTATTCCTTAGAGTTGCTCTGTTCAGGTGTATAAATAGATTTGTTCCTTCATCTTGGTCTGATCTTTGATATATTTAATTTGTTTGGCAAAATTTCTGTGTATGTCATAAACTGGGCAAAGAGTGAGTTTATGCCATTGGTGGATTCATTTGCTGAAGATATATTTTTTAAAAGCCCTTTGGAGTAGTTAAGGATTATTTCACTTATCTGGGGCAGAAGCTGACCAAGAATTCAAAATATCTTTTTAGATTTAACTTCTCAGAGGCAATAATGAAACTCAAAGCAAATATTGTGTCTTTGACGTTACTGCCCTTATCCGTAATTGAACTGGTTATTGCAATTAAGGGCCCGTTAACATGAAAACGTTGTCACCAGAAACAGAATCGGTCCACGTTCACACAGTGACGGTGTGATAACAATGCACGTTCACACAGATCTGTAAGAATAACTGAAAACATGGTAGCGTGCATGCCAGGCCAGTAGTTGGCGATGTAAGTTTGTAGAGTTCTTGGCGAATATAACAAATGTGTCTTCGCTGGTCAGAGTGTTGATGCAGCAAATCCACATTTTGTTGGAGGAGCGATAACAAACCGAGCAGTTAGCAGCACACGTTAGGTTAGATTAGATTAAATGGAACTTTATTAATCCCTTGCAAAGACTCCTTCAGGGAAATTAAGATTCCAGCTGCATTGTATAGTACACAGGTATAAAAGAACACAGGAAAACGAAAAGTAAAAAAAAGTAAAAATCAATAAAAATAAAAATATGGCTACTGTCTGGCTACTACTGCTCGGTAGTCGGCCATAGTTGTTGTTATTGTTCCTTGGTGTGCACGTAACCTTTATCTGAAAGAGTACTGCGTCGTGCGTCCCAGTTTTCCCTGAAAACAGCGATTTCTGTGTAGATGGAGATGAAAACGAAAACGTTATCAAAACTTTTCACTCTGGACACCGGTTTCAAAAGGCTGTGGATTCAGGCACTCCGGGCACCATTCTCATGTAGACATAACGGACACTCTCCATTTTTTGCAGTTTTTGTTGTCGTGTAAACGGGCCCTAAGATGGTGACCCATGTTCCTTTATCTTTTCTTAATCTTAGTCTGACCTTCTTGGTCACCTTAAACCTGAGCACTTATGACCTTGTGAAACTTTAAAACCAGAATTAAGGATCCAGAACGTCATTGAGTCTTGTGATCATCCTTTGTTTTTAGACACAAAATCTCAAGAACCCTTGAAGGGATGTCTATCAAACTTGGCACAAACATCTGACGTGACTCAAGGATGAACCGATTAGACTTTGGAGGCCAAAGGTCAACGTTCCAGGGCTTCGTGTTTGCTGATTGTTTGTGGAAGCTACATCACAAGAACGTCCACCACAACACAAGGATAAACAGCAAAGATTTTGAAAGTCAAGGGCTTCTCAGCCATCCATTAATTTGCTTGTGAATGCAAATATCTATCATGTTTTGTAAATCAGAGGGTGACATTGCTCAGAGGTCAAGGTCATGACCCTGATCATCAATCTCTGCTTGTGAACTGAATTTAATAAATGCAAAATCACAGGAATGCTCGAGGGGACTCTCCTGAACCTTTGCACAAACGTCCACCTGACATTCTGGCTATAGCAGGGGTGGGCAACTGGTGGCTCGGGGGCCACATTAGGTCCTCATCTTCCCTAAATGCAGCCCGGCTGTCATTTTCAAGTTTCATGATCTGACAAAGAACTGTAAAAATCCAAATGAACCACCCCTGTTCTTTTAATCAGTTACTCTAGGCACAGACTAACAGGTGGCAGCAGGAGTCACAGCTCATTTAGAGATTTACAGGTAAGAGTACTCACTGCGTGCAGAGGAGCGCTGTCTGAGACAAACAGCGACAGGCTTGTTGATCTCAGGTGGGTGGCTCACAGGTATCTTCTTGTTTTCAGCAAAACTGGAGCGTCGACGTGTGTCTGCGTCCAGACATGAGTTTGGAGACTTGGGCCTCATTTTGACTCCTGAGGACACGTTCATGTTCGAGTCTCTTCACAGGGGAACAAAAAAGAGGAGAAAACAGTTTCATTAAGAATTAATAAGTAACAGCAGTGATTAGTAGAGAGCCTCCCTATCTGATAGAAACAAAATGCTTGTTTGTGATCCGTGGAAGGCTGCCTATGATGGAATACCAGGAGGAGTCAAATGAGAAATTCAAAAGGATAAAAAAATGAAACGTGGCCATAAAGTGGCATTAATCATCCTGTCTTTATAACGTCTAGATGACAATCTCATCTTATTCTTTTGTTTTATTATACCTTTCTTATTAACAGTTACAACTAGATAATTTTGCTTTATATAAACGCTATGTGATGTTTTTGATCAGTTTAAAATCTACACTTTAGCAGCATTACAGACTGAAGGAAAGGATGTTATTCAAAACCCTGAAGCCTCACTCCCAGCTATGACAGTGCCTACTGTATCTATGCCCGAGGCCCCCACGTTTTCAATACTCACTTTGGTTTGTACGGTGCTGCAGGTGGAGGGGGGACGTATAAATCCAAAATGGTGGTCTTTCCTCTCTTCGCTGAGGACTCTGGCTGTGGACATTTGATCAGACCTGGAGCTCCTGGAGAGTTCTGAGAGGACAAGAGGAGGAGGTTTTTACAGAGCACTTTAAAACAATATCTTTAAGTTTAAAGTGTGCCGGCAGAGTGGGCTGCGACCCTATGGTGGCCTGGGGTGATATAAGTCATCCGAATAGCCCAAATGTCCCCAAGGGGATGAAAAAAATGTCTATTTGTCTATATAAAGTATCTACTTATCTATCTATCTATCTATCTATCTATCTATCTATCTATCTATCTATCTCTACCTACTTCTCTATCCATCCACTTATCTATCTATCTATCTTTAATCTCTACATAGTCGGCCTGCGTAGCGTCCTGTCATTACTGCTTCTGTGCTCTGACCAACAGCACCTGTCCTCGACAGGAGATGTTTATAAAGAGCTGAAGCCATGAACTATGACAGAACTACGACTTCACTCACTAACTGTGGATCCTGAGGAAACAGGAAGATCAACATGTAAACAACACCTTATATTACCTGCCTGACGTTGACCTGCTTTCTGCATCACTGTTCTGTTTTTAGAAGTCATTCAGAAACTCTGATCTGCGTGGCGAGGATGGACTCAGGTCGAAGCCGCTCCTGCTGAAATTACGCTCTGAGTATTTCTAGGGACGGGTCGAGGTGCACGACGTGAAGGGGACCGATTGAGGTGACTGTTGCATGGAGCTCTGTTGTTGTTTTTGTTTGATGTGGTTGAAGTTGAACTTTGTCCTGCATCAGGCCCATAACCACAGGCACTTCACTCTGCTTATTTTTGCTTTGTCAGGTCTCAGAAACACATGTGACGGTGTTTGATCACAGCCAAACTCAGATCCATCTTCAGTAAAGATCACAGTGAAGCTGAGGTGCAGACAAACAGACATCAGATCTGTTTACTCAGAATAAACACACCACTCAGGCCTTCCAGGGAACTGCAGACCCCTATCTCTCCTGAACACACATCCTGGACGTCTGTCAACAGCGGGGCTGATTTTAGTGAAATCCTGATCGTCACATTGTTGAGTAACTTGTGAGTCACCTTCTAAAGATGGCTGACATGACCACAGCCTGATGATCAGTGTTTCCTGACATTTTTTTTCCAGGAAGGTAAAGAAGGGAATCATTGTTCCCACACACCTCAAAGGAGCAGCAGGCCGAGCAGCTGAGTGTTTCTGCTGCTGCTGCTCACAAACAAAAACAGCTTCAGAGAAACTCTGATGACAGAAAGACTGAGAGGGGGTTTACAGTCCAGACTAAAAATGAACAAACACTACAAACTCAGAAGTTCAAGGCCTGTCCACATGGAGATGAAAATGTTTGTTTTAAAACGTTCTCTGTAATGACGGCATTGTCTCAGTAAATTTGTTCGTCCACATGAAAACACTGAAAACACTGTAGTACATATGCCAGGCCTGTAAGTGGCGCTGTAACACTGCTGCATACAGACACTGAAAGAAGCCTCTGTGTCCTCTTGATGCTCACGGTGGTCATAGAGGAGCAGAGGATTTTACTGTTAAAGCCAAAACAAGCTCAGGAGCTTCTGCAGCATGAACACAACACCGTATTCAGACATTGTTTCTGTTGTTATCAGGGTCAGAGCATGAGGTGTTTGCTTCTGAGGCTATCCATATTTGTTTTAAACACGCAAAGGCAAGCCCAGCGTTTTCAGATTTATCCACTTTTCAAAAACGTGTGTTTTTGGGCACCTGAAACGCCAATACGATTAAAAACTTGTCCGGATATGCCTGAATTTGTCTCTGTGTGGAAGTACAAATGCCACTATTAGCCAAAGCAGACATAAATAAAGATGGAAATGGAGACACAGATCCTGTCTACTCCCTGCTGTTCTTCCCCTGAAGGCGTTTCGGTAAAGCTGCACCAAGATCAGACAAATCTGTAATTTCTACATTCTTGTTGTACTTTTGATTTCACAGCCTTCCTTTTTAAATGTTGCTGCCTTTGTAAAGCATGTTGTACCTCTGATTTTGAAAGTTACTCTTATAGTTATTATAATGAGAAACTAGTTCAGAAAGTCCACATGTAAACATATATTAAACATATATTAATATATCTATGATGTTTGGTCAGCCTACCTGGACACTGGGCGGTCTCCAGCGCAGGTTCTTCAGTGGAGCAGGAGCAAAGCCTCCGGAGACTCCTGCAGGTCTCTTCTTTACCACTATGGCGACGCCTCCAGACTCCGCCCTCAGCTTCTCCACCAGGTGCTTTAGCTGCCAGCCCACCTGGACCAATCACAGAGCAGAATAATCAGCACTAGTGCATCAGGGTGCTTTGTATGGCTAAAAACAACTGAGACACACAAAAAACTTGAGCATGAGGTGTTGTTGATCCATGGATTTGGCCTCCTGAGCCTACGTGGTGATATCCTTTACAGACTGATGCTGGTTTATAATGCAGTGCTGCCTGGGGGATCAAAGGTCACGGGCATTCAATGTTGGCTTGCTGCTTACATGCAGAGATTTTTCTGAATCTTTTGATGATATTATGGACTGTAGATGATGAAGTCCCTACATTCTTTGCAGTTCAACTGTTGGACTATTTGCTCACTCAGTCCTCGCCCCATCCTTGCTTGTGAATGACTGAGCCTTTCAGGGATGCTCCTTTAATACCCAATCATGACTCTCACCTGTTTGCCAGGTGTTTTTTGAGCATTCCTCAACTTTCCCAGTCTTTGGTTGCCCCTGTCCCAGCTTTTTTGGAACATGTTACAGGCCTCAAATTCAAAATGAGTGAATATTTGCTGAAAACAAGGTTAATCAGTTTGAACATTGAATATTTTGTCTTTGCAGCGTATTAGATTGAATTTAAGTGGAAAGGACTTCCAAATCTTTGTCTTCTGTTTTTATTTATGTATCATACGTCCCAACTTCATTGGAATTGGGGTTTGTATCGATCTTGAGGCTCTGCAGGATGGATCCTCCTGATTGCAGACATTAGTAGGTTGTGTTGTGGACTCACCACTGTCTGCTTGTTGACCTGGACGACTTCATCTCCGGCGTGAATCCTCTGAGTTTTATCTGCAGGAGACTGAAGAGAAAATCAAAGTGAGAGTCACATCAATCAGACAAAAGCATCAACAAGTCCAAACACAAGATATGAATGAGTTTGAGCTGTTGAAATGTGTTTTAGAATGGAGAAATGATCATTTGCTCTGACAAACAAACTGTTTTCATGCTTTCTAGCTCCAGAGATGAACATTCCTGTCTGTAAGGAGAGCTTTAAAAGACAAAGGCCGAGCTGCAGACTCACGTTCTCTGTGGTTCCCGTGATGACGTGCAGCCCGTCGTAGGTGGATTTGATGTAAATACCCTGTAAGATAAAACAGTCCTCAGTGTTTAAGAACATATGAATCTTCTATATAAATCCTCTCATATGTTCCTCTATAATCTGCTCCTGCTGAGCTGGTTTCAGAGGTTTTTCCTCCTCAGACCTACATCTGTTTCTGTTTTAGCCTCGGTGCTGACTGTGGTTCACGCTGAAGCCGTAAACCACCGGTTAGTGTTTCCCAGGGGAAGTCGCTGCGAGTCGTGGGGTTTTTCTTTTTACGGTACTCCACACTTATCTGTCAGAGATGTCCCGCTGACAATGACGTCTGCCCCATATTCACTCTTAATGTAGTTATGTGGCCTCTCTTTTACTCACCAGTCCCTCCCCGGGCTTCACGTTGGTGATGTGCACCTCCTCCAGGCATGACATCTCACTCTTGGAGGGGTCAGAGGTCGCCTGCACCGTCTTCTCACAGACGCCATTCAGAGCTCGAGACTGGAACACACACAAGAGGAAGAAGAAATGGTTTAAATCTCAAAAAAATAACAGTTTACCCGCTTAAATGTCCTTATTATTGTGTTACAGATAAAGCAGTGAGGCTGGAAACAGACAGCAGATCACAGCATGCTTGTCTTTGGCTTTTCTGTTTCAAGCAGGTAAAAACCTGGTTACAAGCTTCCTCATAAAACTGAGCCCTGAGGCTGTGTCCCAGGACTGAAAACAATTTAATAGGCTGCATGATAAAAGCTAGAACACTGACATGTGATGCTCACGGATCTGTTTAATAACACTGTGAAAAGGTCAGTAAACCAGCTGAAAAATCCCTCAGACCAGTGTTAACTTTGACTGCACTTTTTAATTTAGTTTTAGTTATAGACTTTTGCCTAAAATATCTTAAAGTCTGAATGTATAAATGAACAGAAACAAATTGAACTTTTGTGTGAAATGCAGTCACCTTTATTTAGGCTACCTGGCAGAGCATCTCAGTTACAATACCAGAACTGACAACAAACAGTGAACCTGCTCTACATGAATATATCAATTCAGAAAGAGAGGAGCTCTGATTGGATCGCTCCACAACTTATCCCACCACCACCAAGCTAAGGCAGCTGTGATTGGATGTCCCTCTGAACTCATCCAACCTTTCCACACAACCAGAGTAGCTGTGATTGGATATATTCCTAACTTGTCCCTACTTTGATTGGATTAAGTCTCTGTCAAACATTTTAGTCTAGTTTTTTATTTTTTGATGAAAATGTCAGTTAATGTAGTTTGAGTTTTTGTCCACGTGCACTTGTTTTTATTAGTTACTGTCTAGTTTTCGTCAGGGGAAAAAAGGGTTTTGATGAAAAACTATGACGAAAATAATTAGTCAACAACAAAACAAAACTAAAAACGACCCACATTTTACACTCAAATTAACACTGAGGGAGTGTTAATTAGACATTCATGCACATTTCATTCTCTCAATAAAACAATTAAGCTACAGGCAATAACTAGGGCTCCATGATACTGGATTTTTGCTTCTCTCTCCTCTCTCTCTGGTATCCCTCCGCCATCTGTCTGCTCGCTCCTCGTTCGTTCCTGTTTTCCTCGGTTTCACAGTATTTTTGTTTCCCTTTTCCTCCTTTTGTTTGTTCCTCAGTAGCGCTTTGTTGCTGGTTTTGATATTTTAGTTTGGGCTAGAGGTTGTTGGTAGTCCAGTTTTCACAGTTGCTTGATTATTCTTTGGTTTAGTCTGTTTTCAGTTCGGTAGATTAAGGGTTGAGTGTCAGGTACGACGGCCCCTTATGGGTTGGCCTGGTCATTCCTCCCTGTTTTGTTAATTTTCCAGCCCCTTTTGGTTTATTCATTCAGTTTCTCCTTTGGCTTTTTTTTCCTTCATAAAACTATTATTTATTTTGGCTTTTGTGTGGCATCCTTCTTGAATTGCAAGGCCAAAGTGGAGGGATGTGTTAGGCATTAAAATAAATGATATAAATCCCTTGAGCCAGTAGTTATTGATTCTTAACTGGAATTGGTTGTTCTTTCTTGTCCCTTGTGAGAATAGAGGTGGATCAGGAGTACTGACAATCAGAAAACTGGACAGGTTTTGAACAGTAGCGATTGTGAACATACTCCAGCATTACTATAAATCAAATGAATGACCCCAAATTACAGCAAAATATGGGCTCTTTAATCTTTTATTTCATCTCTAAGGTAAAACAACTTTTAAGACATCAATCCGACATCATTATTGTCCAGGCTGTCCTGAAAAAAAACACGTCTTTAACTTGATTTTCCTTGAAAAGGACTGAGGCTGTACAAGCATAATTACATAAAAATCGAGGTGGGCCAAAAATGCTAATTTATTATTTATTCTTAACTGGAACTGGTTGTCGTTTCTCGTCCCTTGTGAGAATAGAGGTGTATCAGCGGTACTGACAATGAGAAAAACATGTCGTTAGCTTGATTTTTCTTCATAGGGTTGAGGCTCTAAAGCATTATTACATAAAAATCAAGGAGGAGAATAAATAGCAATAATGTCTTGGAGTAAAAAGGCTTAAACTTAAATCGGTGCATTGATGGTGCTCTCCGAAGCCTTCCTCCTCTTCCTCCCTCCCATGCTCTCCACGAGAAGAAGAAAACAACACCCCCTCTCCATGCAGCAGCTCAGTTGATGTTGGTTTGGCTGAACACAAACAGGAGAACCTTCCAGAAGCCTGAGGCCTTCACAAACAGTCCCTGCCTCTTGTCATCAACCAGCATTGTTTTATCATTACTGAGAACGGTGTGGCCCGGCGGGGGATCCCAGGTCACGGCGAACAGGGAGGAAATTACATGTAAACAAGAAGAGCGTTCAGCTCAGGAGGCCTAATCCCTGCACTTCCTTCTGATTGCTTTGGAAATTTTGTGATTCTTGCAGCCTGGTTTACGAAAACAAATCAACAAATTCTGTTTATCACACAGACAGCGCTGTCTTCAGAGCTTTAAATCAGGCGGGGTGGGTTTGTAGTTGTTCTCAGGCTTTCCTGTTGCTTTATCTTTCTCTGCTGAGTTTCCCTCTTTGTCACCTGCACAAACAAACTGGACCTCAGACTGAACTGTTACAGCATGAGGGGGTCGCCATGTGGATCTCTGCGAGGGCTACTTACAGAGGGAGGGAGAGGAAAAGGAACTTAAATACAGCAGAAAAACGTTCTTTATCATGAGTATGAAGTTGTTATTTACTTCTGCAAAATAGTACAAAAAGTGAGCACAAGAGTAAATATCTCTATGAAAAAGAGACGTGTAGGTTACAGTAGGGGTATGATCTATAGTCACCATTATTCTTAAGTCTTAACTAAAAGGACCCTCCATGTTACAAAGTATTTGGATATCAAGTATTTACAATATCTCACATGCTAGTTGCTCTTTTCAAACATGATGCTTTCAACACACTTTAAAGCTATTTATTCCATTTTACTGACTAGGCAGCAGAAAATCCTATGAACAACGCCTTACCTTCAATAAAACTTTCACACTTTAACTGTCAAATGGTTGAATTTTTTCCCCATATTTATTGTTTGTAATGTATCGCCTTCATCTTTTCTTGAATTTGTATTTATTATGAGGTGTGCTGCTGACCTCTTGGCCAGGTTGCCCTTGTAAATGAGAGCCTGATCTTGATGGGAATTATCTGGTTAAAAATAAATAAATAAATAAATAAATAAACCGGCAAATCAACAGGAGCAAACATAACTTCACTATATGACTAAAAGGAGGGACCAAGCTTGAATGGGACCTCTTTGTCTTGCTCCCTCTGGGCAACCTTGTGACCTCCTCCATGCTCAAGTCTTCTACCAGAGGCCTGTGAGCTACAGTGTCTTAGCTGTTTCTCCTGCACTGACATCTCTGATGTTGTTCCTGGAATAACTAAATTCACATTGACTCAGGTCTGCATCGGCTGCTGAGGAACAGGAGGAGTCTGATGACAAATGGGCTACTGGAACAAGCTTTCATGGACAAGGGAGGAAACGTGGAAATACTAGATGCTACTATAGATGTTTCCTGAGGGAGAGGGGGCACTTCCAACGATTGTCAGGTGAGTTTTGTCAAAACAATAACAATAAAAAGTCCTGAATCCACATCCAGGGTTTGGATCACAATCAGAATGTAATCACGTCTCCTTGTACCATGACCACTGAACATTTAATCAAAATCTGTTCATAACTTTTTGAGTTATCCTGTTCACAATCCAACAAACAAACATTTTACATGACTCTGGTCCTTCTGAAACTCTGCATGTTGATGTGGATGAAGCATTCTTTGCAAGGTGGTCAATGCTGCATTCATACCAGCTCATACATTCATAGGGGGCTTTCACATTGCACAAACTCAGATCTGGGTGAGAGTATTTGTCCAATTTCTAGCTCAAAAATCTCAGTAGACTTGTTCTAAGGCAGCATTCCCTGACATGACTGAATTGACATCTTATTTGCAGATATCAGAAACTGAATATAAGGCCTGAGCTGCTTGAAATAAGTAAAATAATCTGCCAATGAGACAAGCCAAACTTACCTTCTTAAAATAAACTGTTCTATCCAGAGGAGTTATTAAAGCTGAATTTAAGACCTTCAGTCAGTAAAATTTGACTTGTTTCATTCTCAGGTATTTTCTTACAATAACACACTTTTTTATTTTTTTGCCTTTCCTTGTAGTAAGATATTTATCTGGAATTGTCAAGTGAACATGAATTAAAATAAGTGCCTTAGGTATTTGACCTGAAATTAGACAAACACAATTGCCAAAATCTGAGTTTTTGCCGTGCACACCTACAGGTCCAGACCAGGGTTCACATCATCTTTCCTTTGTGTACATTTGGATGGTTGGTTTTGGTTTTTGTTGCAATCTTACGAGTGGATTAACAGACTTTTCATGACAGACCAACATAAGACTTTACATTGATTGGTGTGTTAGTGGACAGGTGCTTTGTTGGAACTACCAGCTCAAACAACTGCAGGAGGAACACAGCAGAGTGATCAGATTCTGCAGTTTGAGCTTTCTTATCATGAGGAAACTTTATCATTGTCAGAGTAAATGAGAAGAAAGCTGTACGCAATCCTGCACCCACAGAGGAAAAGAAAGCAAGCATGTCCTCTCTTTTTCAGCCTCTTTGAAAACAACCGTAAAGTCTCTGCAGTCTCTTCACCTTTAATAATGTCATCTGATCAAATTTTAATCAAACATTTGGTCTCCTCCTCTGTCCCGTATGCTTCCCTAGCTCATGCATTTGTCTGGGTTAGCATGTGGTAACTTCCTGTCATTGGTACGAAGGTCCAGACTTTTCAAAATAAAGCTTTCACACTGGGCACAAACCAAACCATGGCAGAGTTTGGTCCAGAGCAAGACCATCTCTTTAGGTCGGAACAAATTTTGGCTGCTTAATGTTGTTATACATAGAAACTTCATTTCAGGTTTCTCTGTCTGAATGCAAACACCATATCCAGAATATAAAACCTGAATACTGCTTCTAACCGGATCTCAAGTCCATGTAACATACAAGTTTGAGGACATCTGCTGCATGTTTTCAGGAGTGTGAAAGCATCAATGAAGTCTGTGGAGCAGAATTTACCAAAGTTAAACTAACATTAGCTAAATATTTTGAGCCACCAGTTTCTTTTTAAAAGTTTCTTCATCACGGAGTTGTGTCTGTTTATTGGTCCACCTGTAAACAAGATATCTACAAAATTTATGGACTGATTTTGATTAACTGTCAGGGGATGTTGTTCATGGCACAAGGAAGGGGTGAAAAGATTTGGGTGGTGATTTGAATCCAGATGTGGATCCAGGGATGGTTTAAAGGAGTTGTTAAAATTGAGAGATAAAGCACATTTTTGACAATAAATTTGCTAACAATGTCAGAAATGCCTTTGCAGAGGTTTGTTCACTCGAAGCATATATATATTTTGTTTGTTTCATCCACGCTACCGACCTTAACGAATCTACTAACTTTCAGTAGATACAGTAATTAGCAGTCTTGTTGAAAGTTGGGTTATGAAGATTGATTCCACTTTTATGTCTTTGTAATTAAATATGAATCTTCAGCTCAGCTCATCAGAGAGCGTCTCCAAGGGTCTGAGCTACTCTAGATAAATGAGTCCTAACAGGAGAGCGATAACAGAATCACAGATCAGGGTTTTTGGATCTTTAAGTTCACTCCTATGTCCATCCGCTCGTCTCGCTGCGTGTGCAGAAAAGTTTCAATTAGACCAGGATGTGTTTTTACTGATTCAACATTTTCGGTGTTGATTTACGGAGCTTCACGTCTTATTAGAAACTGATGTGAGGACTGAGAGTGATTTAACATCAGCTGATTCAGGATTCTGAGAACAACAAGCAGAAGTTTTATCTGAGACAGGAAGAGGATGGTCCTGACGGAGCTGAATAAACAGACCTGACAATTTATACACACACATATGTTCAGTGACCCACACGGGACAGGAAAAGGAAATGTGTGTTTGCTTCCAAACATGCAAACCAGAAGAGGAAGGAGCAGCCGTACTCACCACTTCAAGAATCTTCTCCTCGATCTCATAAACAGTACAGTCCTGCAATTAGAAGAGACACAAAGTCTGACGACTGCAAACATCTCAGAACATCTGCAAACATCTGCATTCTTAGGGGAGAAACTCTGCCTATAAAACAACAATACAAACACTTTGGACAATAACTGATGGGATATTTTTGTAGGTTTGGTGTAAAAGTAATAAAAATCCAGGATATCATCTGAGTAAGGTTTAAAAAGTAAAACTAAATCTGTGTATCCCTATTTATGAACGATATGATGCCCTTTATCCCCAGAAACTGGGGATTCTGAAATGAGTTGGCATTCGTCCTTTCCTTTAAGTTACACTCACCAGCCACTTCATTAGGTGCTAATAAGCCAATAACATGGCAGCAACTCATTGAATTCAGGAATATTGACATGGTCAAGATTTCTTGCTGAACGGAATCAGAATGGAGAAGAAAAGTGATTTAAGGGACTTTGAACTTGGCATGATTGTTGTTGATCTACTGAGATTTTCACACACAACCATCTCTAGAGAATGGTCTGAAGAAGAGGAAATCTCCAGTGAGCAGTAGTTCTCTGGGTGCAATTGCCTTGTTGAAGTCAGGAGGTCAGACTGGTTGGAGATGACAGAAAGGCAACAGGAACCACATCACATCCAGTCTTGAAGCAGATGGGCTACAGAAGACCACACCAGGTGCCACTCCTGTCAGCTAAGAACAGGAAACTGAGGCTAAACTTGCCTGGTCTGATGAGTCTGGATCTCTGCTCCACATTCAGATGTAGTCTCAGAGTTTGGTGTGAACATCATAAAGCATGGATCCATCCTGCCTTGGATCAGCGGTTCAGGCTGCACTTTGGGTCCCTTAGTCCCACCTGAGCATGGTTCAAACCCCACAGCCTACTTGAGGATTGTTGCTGACCATGTCCATCCCTTTATGACCTGGGACTAGAGAGGTGTGCCTAATAAAGTGGCCACTGAGTGAACAATTCTCTAATCAGGGAGGCTCTCAAACTGACAGATTGTCGAGGATTAATTTAAAGTTTAAATAAAGCCAATGCTAAGACCACAAAACATTATTTTCTTATTTTTTTAGAAGATTTGAGGGAATTTTTTAAGACCATAAGTGGAAAATTATCGTCTTTTTAAACCGAAGGAAACAAGAAACCATTTCAGTGTTGTTTAAAAAAGGGGAAATCCTACACCCGTCCCGTCTTTAGAGACAGTTTGTTTTTCAGTAGTCAGCCTGTGTGAAGAACTGCAAGTGTGGTGAACAAAAAAAAAAAAAAAAAAAAAGAGGAAGGGATCAGCGGTAAAGCAAATATTTGAGAAATGAGAGCCTACAGGAGAGTGAAACCAGAGGGAGGGACAGAGACACAGATGATTCCTCCTGTGGTCGCAGAAATAACAGCTCCCTGAAAACAGGCTGACAGGATGATTGTATGACAGCGCGGCGAGGAGACGCCTTCAACGCTGCTGCAGAGGAATCACAGGGAGGGAGGTGACACACTGCAGGAAACAGCCAACCGAGTGTTCAAACTTTAATATGCTGATGAGTTTTTGTCCTAGGGAGATGACAGACTTTTGTTATCAGTGCTTTGAACATGGCTAAATTTTCATCCAATTCTGATCCTTGAGGATTTCATTTGAGGCTTTTCATTACTGACTTTTTAGTCCAAATAACCTCCAGTGAGTCGAGTTATTACCATGTTGTTACTGCCTTTGATAAAGCGTTACTTATCATATTTTAATAATCAAACATGAGTGATGAGCACCGTTTTTGATTGGAGGGCCTCAAACATAATCAACAGTCAATGAGCTACTTCTAAAGCATCATCGGCTGGATGTTGTCACGCAGCGTTAATTTTGTTGACTAATTATTTTCATCTTAGTTTTTGTCAACAACCTCTTTTTTCTCCTGATGAAAACAAGACAGTAACTCATAAAAACAAGTGCACATGGACAAAAACTCAAACTAAATTAACTGACATTTTCATCAACAAATAAAAACTAGACTAAAATGCTTGACAGAGACTTAATCCAATCAGACCTAATTTGGTCATGTAGAAAGCAGAGACAAGTTAGGAATATATCCAATCACAGCTACTTTGGTTGTGTGGAAAGGTTGGATGAGTTAAGAGGGATATCCAATCCCTTCGATTGATAAATTAATGTAGAGCAGGTTCACTGTTCGTTGTCAGTTCTGGTATTGTAACTGAGATGCTCTGCCAGGTAGCCTAAATAAAGGTGACTGCATTTCACACCAAAGTTCAATTTGTTTCTGTTCATTTATACATTCAGACTTTACTAGCATTCAATAAAGGGTTATTAGATGTTTGATTTTATCCAAGTGTAAAACATGACTTCAGAAATTCAAATAACATAAAATGCCTTACCCTTTACACTACATATTTTAGTCGACTAAATTTACAGTAGATTTCATCAACTAAAATGTTGTGAAATTTCATCAACTAAAACTAGAGTAAAATTAAAATGATTTAGATGACTAAATTATGACTAAAACTAAAAGATATTTTAGGCAAAAGACTAAAACTAAAACTAAATTAAAAAGTGCTGTCAAAATCAACACTGTTGTCATGGCTAACAGGAATGGCAGAGATCAGAAGGTGAGGTCTAAATTATCATGAGTGTTCAGAGGTTAGTAATTTTCACAATAGGTCAGAATTCAGAGTGTGTGTTGAATCTGGCAGTGCAATATATTCCCAACACAGGGGTCACAATATCCATCCGTCCATCCAATATCTATTTAGAGTCACCAGCTAACTTAACGAGTATGTGTTTGGTCTGTGGAAAGACGCTGGAAACATTTTGGCTGCCTGAATTTGTCTTAAATAACCCATATAATCGGCTTTAATATTAGAAAAATGCACAATGTACCATAAAGGTTTACCCCATCATCACTGAACGTCCACTTTTATAAATCAAAATTCTAATTCATTAAAGAACAAAATGTTCTGCGTTACATCTGTTTCTAACACAAATAGATTCTAACGATATAAAGGAGAGGGTCAATTAAGTGAAGTAGAGACTTTTAATTCCTTACAAAAAATATTGGTATTGGCGATAGTAAGTTTGAAAATATTGGCATAACAGGAAAAATCAGATATGGTGCATCCCCAACAAATATGTATGTCAAAATAGAATCACGCCACAAAATTATTGCAATAATTTGAGTGAAAATATGCTCTTTTGCCCTAAATATAATATCAACATTTTTACTTTGGTTTCATTTCAATTTTGTACTAAAGATATAAATTGTCAAATTTTTTCTCATAGAAACACAATCTTTTAATCTTAAAACTTTCACTTTGGTTTCTTTAATTTCTTGTGACTCTTAAGTCTTCAATGTTTGAGTTCTTTCTTGTAAATTTACAACTTCCAATACTAAAATTTTCTAATTTTTGTCATGTATTCATGCACTAATACACTAAAAAAATTTTTTTTTCAATTTTGCAGATTAATTTTGTCACCTATGCTGTTGGGGAGAAAACATTATTTGACGACTCAAGAATGTAAGAAAAAAAACATAAGAAGAATATTATTTTTTCCCATCAACAAGCTGCAAAACTGCATGAAAAAGCACTTTTAGGCCACATTTGGTGTTTTCTGAGGATGAGCTGAGGATCAGGATGTTTGAGCTCCTTGTTCTTCATTTGTACAGCTTTCACAAATATTAATGTTTTAAATATTAGAATATGAGCGAGAAACTGAGTCTATAATTTAATGTTGGTGTATTTTAAGTTCTTAAAGAAATAAAATACCAGGTTGGCGTTCAGGGAGAAGAACAAAACAAAGAAGAAAAGAGTCTGAAGATCAAATGTGAGGAGATCTTTGTTTGTTTGCTTTGGTCTGATATCTAACAGATTCATCATCAGAAGGTCTCTGAACATTAAATAGAAGTTATCAGGATCATCACAGCCTGAAGATAAAACATGAAAAACTTTGACTTCAGAGCTTCTGAAAACTTTAGTGTCAGACTCAGAGATGTTTTAATATCAGAGCCTCACTGACCTTCTGCACGGTGGAGGTCAGCTCCAAACACAGCTGGATAATCCTGCTCTTGGTGGACGTGAAGTCGTTGGCGCTCGTCAGAGGAGTCCTGCACACGGAGAAGAGATCACGGATGTTACTGTCAGAGCGTTTACATGCACAGAGATTTCCTTTATTTAGTCACTGTTAGTCCTGATCCTGGAGATGTTTCTGACCAAAGGAAGCAGCTAACTGACTGAATGTCAAACTGTAAAAATAAATTCAAGCCCCTGAAAAAGCAAATCAGCCAAACATTCTCCTTAAGACCTTTATGATCATGTATTCAGACGATCATCTAAAACCCTCAGGACTGATCTGTGCAGGTTTTCTTAAATATCAGCTGGTAAGCTATTGAGGGTGCTCGGAAACAGGATGTAAAAGTGAGGAGGCTTTAGACAATCATTTATGATTACTGTATGTAAGATGCTGTACTGTATGATAACTGTTTTAGAAGATTTTCTAACACGTAGAGATGGGTTTCCTCTCTCAAATTTTCAAGGAAGCTTAATGACACACTGAATTTAGATATTCTATTAAGATATAAAAATTTAAGTCATGATCCCAGAGCATGGGTGGCAACTTTGGTAACCAAGAGGGCCATGTTAATTTTATTCTTAGTGACAGGAGGCCGCATTGTTAAAACTGGAACAATAAACATGTGGCGTTCAAATGACTTACTAGTATTTATGATTTTTTTACAAACAGTTTAGTTTTTTATTTTAACAAACATTTAGTAATGTACAGAGGGGAATTTTAAAGGGATAGTTACAGCTGTATTTTCCTGGAAATGATGGAATGATTTTCATGGTAGATTTTGTCATGTTTCCTTCACTAAAATACATTTTTTGATATTTCAAATTGACTGGTGGGCCATATGGAGAGAGCAGGTACATTTTGCATAATGACAATAAAGGGCATTCTATTCTGTTTTATTTTATTATATCTAGTGTCCATTAGGGGCAGAGCTGGACATTTTTATTAGAGCCATAGGACTAGATCAACTTCACTTCAACTACCCAAACTATCCCTTTAAGGCGGTAAAAACGACCTGATGGACAAACTGTGATCTCTCATGAACAACAGGAGATAAAATTTGTGCATCACTAGTTTTTATGTCTCCAATCATTTTCAGTCAGTTATTGATGCTGACAGATGAAGTGTTTATCGTGTCAATATTTAATTTGATTCAATAAAAATACAGAAAGCTGAGGGTGTGGAGCGACCCGACACACGACACACGTCAGGTGTTGTCAGTGTGAGTGTGTCAAACAGCTGCAGAGATCAGGAATGCTCTTCATGCTGAAACAAGCCGGGAGAGCCGAGGACTCCACGCTGACAGCTGACACACACACGTTAACGAGGAGCAGGAATAATTACTGAGTGTGAAGCAGAGAGAGTGAGAGGGGCTGCTTCAACACCTCCTATCCATTCTAAGGGACCATTTTAACACTCTCAGATTCATCAGAGTTCACACTTTTCTTCACTGATCTGCTGTTTCATGTGTTTGGATCCTTCCTGGAAGTCTTCAAAATGCCTGGTCTGGGCATCCATGAGTTTGTCATAAATTCTTATTTTCAGTCCTTTGTCTCTGCACCCCTCAAATTATCAGCAGAAAATACATCACTTATAAATTCTCACTTTGATGCTGTTGTATTATTCAGCATCAGCCATCTCTACCTTATAATCACTATGGATGTTCATGTAAATATTAGATTATTACTCTTTTCATGATTATTATTGATTATACTTCTATAAACACTATCACTGCAATCATACAGACACAAGGACCCTCCTGAAACCAGATGCTGCATCTCAAGGGGCTAACCTGTAATAAATTTGTATTCAGCAGAGACAAATATGATGAAGACCGGTCTATGGTTGGTCCATGGATCTATCACTAGCTTTAGTTTTTACTTTAGTCCACTTGTCTCCGCCCACCTCCCTTCCTTCGTCCACATACCCAACACAGCATTGTGTGGATTTGCTGTTCATCATGAGACTGGGGTCTACATTCAAGATTTCCTACTACTAAACAGAGGTTTTTTCTTGGTGCCATGATGGATTCATGTTGGGTTATGGATAAAAAGGCTTGTATTGATATAGGTTTGATTTATGTGAAAAACACAATATAAATTAAAGGCTCTATGTTGTGAACTTATGCACCCTGTTGGCCCCCTGATTTAATTTGTAATAATTTAAATATTATTGTGGCCCTAACCAGAGCTGCACATCTTTCTACTATAGGTGTGAATGCGGCTTAAGAAAACTATGAGAGTCAGTCTTCAGTTCTGACCCTAAACTTCAGTGTTATGGGATCATTGTGAAGTTCTCTGCACTAAAAAAGTTATAAATAAAGTTTGTTTGAAGTTCACTGAAGGTCTCCCATGATGACAAGCACACAGAGGCAGTCGTGTACGAGCCTGCTGCATATCTGCGTCTCTGCTGCACTGATTGGCATGTTTAATAAAAGAGGAATCTGACTCTGTTTGGTTTATTCTGTGGGAGCTGCGTGGATTTATAAGTTAAAAAACATTTATTATAACGCTGTATGTGTTTGTATGTACCTGTCCAGCCAGCCCAGCAGACTCTTGGCTGCCCCGATCAGCTCCATCACAGGCCGTCAGGAACTCGTTGGAGGGCTGATGGGAGATCTTGCTGTTGTAGATGGGGTTCTTCCTGCGCTGTGACACGGCACAGTTCAGGTTATGATGGGCCGCCCTCATCTTCCCCACCAGGGTCTTCAGATTATCCGACTCCACGCCGTAATTCTGTTTAAAACACAGATTATATTCAATTTCTATACTCTGCAAAAGACGAGCGAGGAGGCGTCATGTTTACAGGCTGTTTGTAAAGGCAATAACTCAAACATGCATTCAGGGATTTTCTTAGAGTTTTGCACAAAGTTCCACTTAAATGAATAGATGGAATGACTCAATTTCGATGCATGAAGGTCAAAGGTCAAGGTTATGGAGCCACATGCTCATACACTGCCTGTAAAAGAGAATTCTGAAATCTCATGAACACTTAGATGTGATTTTATTTGAACTTTGCCCTCAGGGATGATCCATATCGATTTTACACAGCTCAAAGGTCAAGGTCATTGAGCCAATTCATTCTCTGTTTGTGAGTGCAAGCTGACCCAAGATGTCAGATTTTGGAGGTCAAAGGTCAAGACTTTAGAATCTTGTATTTATCCCTTGCTAATGAACATGATACATCAAGACATTATTCAGATTTTATGCTAAAATTTACTAAACAGTGACTGCTCCTTCCTAAGTTAAGGACTAACAGACTGATGGACTCATTTTCCCTCAGGCCATCAAACTGTACAACTCCTCACTTGGGGAGGAGGAGTAACAGGAAGACAGAGGACGGCAAGGAGCGGTTTGCAGTAGTGTTGAACACTGTTGTTCTTGAATGTGCTCTTACACTGATCCATTGTCTAGGGGGCGTGGTTAACTCATTACCGGGTGTTGCAAATTAATAAATGGCTGCTTGCTCGTGTTCTGCGGGTGCATGCCGGTCAAACATAACCAATGGCTGTGTGTTTGATGTCCTTCGTCATGATTTAGCCCTGTTAGCTCCTTTTATTATGGCAGCTTCAACAGGTTATGGGCCCAGAAAGGAGCTTGGAAGCCGATGGAATCGTTTGTGTTTTGACGGAGATGAGAAAAATTATGAACTGTGGGAAACAAAGTTTTTGGCGCACCTGCGTCTGATTAATTTAAAATGCACCATACTGAGCGACCCGCCTGATGAGGACAGCGAAGGCGCAGAAGACGATGCAGCGAAAAATGAGGACGCCTATGCAGAACTGATTCAATTGTTGGATGATAAAAGCTTATCCCTGGTGATGAGAGACGCGGCGGATGATGGCAGAAAGGCGCTAAAGATTCTGAGGGAACATTACGCTGGTAAGGGGAAACCACGAGTGATCAGCCTATATACGGAGCTGACGTCTCTTCAGAAAGGTGTAAATGAGAGCGTCACAGATTACGTCATTCGAGCAGAGACGGCTATTACAGCATTGAGAAATGCGGAAGAGACTTTAAGTGATGGCTTGTTGATTGCAATGATTCTGAAGGGCCTGCCAGAATCGTTTAAGCCGTTTTCCATCCATATAACCCAAAGTGATGAAAAGTTGACGTTCACAGAGTTCAAGACAAAGCTGAGGAGCTATGAGAGCACAGAAAAGTTTAGTGCTGCTTGCTCAGAGGACGACAGCGTGATGAAGGTGAGAGGAAAAGACGGCTGGAACATGAAGCTGTCCTGTTTTAACTGTGGACAGAGGGGACATAAAGCTGTGGAGTGCACTTCTGCTACGGGCGAGCACAGAGAACAGCGGCAGTGGTGTAGTTTCTGCAAAAGTCCCACACACAAGGATGCGAACTGCAGGCGGAGAAAGCGGGACAAGGTGAAGCGGGCGGTGGATGAGGAGGACCACACGTTTGCTTTCAAGGTGGGCGATGAAGTCCTGGTCAGCGGAGTGAAGGGAAAAGGCCTCATGGTTGACACAGGAGCCACGTCACACATCATCAGAGACATCGCGCAGTTCAAAGACTTTGATAAAAGTTTCGAGCCACACAAGCATGTCCTGGAGCTGGCTGATGGAGAGAGGACCAGCGGCATCGCGCTGAAGAAAGGTACAGCCCAAGTTCGTCTGAGGGACAACAGAGGTCGAGTGGTGGAAACGACGCTAATGGGGGCGCTGTACGTCCCATCTTTCCCTCAAGACATCTTCTCGGTCAAGGCAGCGACGTCCCAGGGAGCGACAGTCATCTTCAAAGAAGGTCAGAACAGACTCGTTCACAAGAACGGTGTGACATTTGACATCCAGGTGTATGATAGACTGTTCTATTTAAGCACCGTTACAGATGATGTTGATCAGTGTCATGGGTGTTATGATGTCCAAACGTGGCACGAAATTCTAGGCCACTGTAATTATGAGGATGTGTTAAAGTTGGAAAATGTCACAGAGGGGATGAAAATTAAAGGTAAAACTGAAATGTCTAATCTGCAATGTGAAGTGTGCACACAAGGCAAATTTGCTCAGAGCAGAAATAGGGAGGCAGATGAAAAAGCAAAAGTTACACTTGAACTTGTACACACAGACTTAGCTGGACCTATAGAGCCGACAGCAAAAGATGGGTTCAAATATATTTTGGCATTCACTGATGACTATTCAGGTGCCATATTTACCTATTTCTTGAAAGCTAAGAGTGATACTGTTAGAGGTACAGAAAAGTTTATTGCTGATGTTGCACCCTATGGTAAAATTAAATGTATTAGATCAGATAATGGCACTGAGTTTACTTCCAGTGAATTTCAGTCCCTGCTCAGCAAAAATGCCATTAGACATGAAACCTCAGCTCCCTATTCACCCCATCAGAACGGGACAGCTGAGAGGAGCTGGAGAACTTTGCTTGAGATGGCAAGGTGCATGTTAATTGAGAGTAGCCTACCAAAAATGTTGTGGACATATGCAGTCCAGACTGCTGCTGTTATCCGCAACAGATGTTACAACAGACGTGTAGGACAGACTCCATATTATATGCTGACTGGAAAGAAGCCTGATCTTTCAAAAATGAAAATTTTTGGGTCAGTGTGCTATGCATACAAACAGAACAAGAAAAAGTTGGACCCTCGGTGTGAGAAAGGGATTTTTGTTGGTTACGACAAGAACAGTCCTGCATATCTAGTTTTCTATCCAGACTCAGGGAAAGTGATGAAAAATCGGTTGGTAAAATTTCTCACAAAGAGTGTCACCGAATGCCACACTCAGACAGATCAGCTGATGAGTGAAGATGTTGTGCGTAGGGAGAGTGCTGAAACCCACCTACCAAAAACTGAGAAAACAAAATCTATTCCACAGGAAATAAAAACAGAAGTGTGTGACCCAAGCCCCAACACAGGTGAAAGGGAAAGTGTTGAGAGCAGGCGTTATCCACAGAGGGAGAGGAGACCTCCTCAGTATTTCAGGGATTGTGAGTATGGGATAAAATGTGATGATGACCATGCACTAACCAGTATTGATTATTGTTATAGAGTTGCATGTGATGTACCCCAAACTCTTAAGGAGGCTATGAGCTCACCAGAGTCAGAACTGTGGAGTAAGGCTATGCAGGAGGAGATGAATTCTCTGAGGGAGAATAATACCTTTACCCTTACAACGTTGCCTGAAGGTAAAAATACAGTGGGGGGCAGATGGGTCTACACAGTCAAAGAAAATCCAGTTGAAACGATGTATAAAGCTAGGTATGTAGCAAAAGGTTATAGTCAAGTTGCAGGCATTGATTATAACGAGACATTTTCTCCAACTGCTGATATGACATCTGTGCGTAGCTTAATGCAAATAGCAGCTCAATATGATTTAGAACTGCATCAAATGGATGTGAAAACTGCATATTTGCATGCCCCTATTGACTGTGAACTCTACATGGAGCAGCCAGAGGGATTTGAGGTCAAGTCAGAAACGGGTGAAAAGCTTGTCTGTAAACTTAACAAATCACTTTATGGTTTGAAACAATCAGGGCGGAATTGGAATAAAATGCTACATGATGTCCTAAGCCAAAATGATTTTATCCAAAACCCAGCTGACCATTGTGTTTACAGTAAACAAATTGGGGATGAGAAAATCATACTGATAATCTGGGTCGATGATCTTATTATTGCAGCAAGTGATAGTGAAACACTCAGAAATGTGAAAAAAATGTTGGAAGAAAAATTCAAAATGAAAGATCTTGGCAAACTTAAACATTTTCTGGGCATTGATTTTGCACAAGGAGATGGTGAAATAAAGATGAACCAGAAAAGGTACATTAAAAAGATTTTAGAGAGGTTTGACATGACTCACTGCAAACCAAGATCAACTCCATGTGAAAGCAAACTGAAATTTGAAAATGAAGGTGAACCTGTTGACCCAAAGAGGTATCGAGAAGTGGTTGGTAGCTTGATTTATTTAATGACCTGTACCAGACCAGATCTAGGTTTCATTGTCAGTAAGTTGTCACAACACTTATCTGAACCAAAACTCCAACACTGGGTAGCTGCTAAGCATGTACTGAGATATTTAAAGGGAACTGTGAACCAGGAATTGTGTTACAGGAGAAATGATGTACATCTTAATCTATTTGCATTTACTGATGCTGATTGGGCAGCTGATCAAAATGACAGGAGAAGTACAACTGGTTACTGTTTTAGTTTGTCTGAAACGGGCCCTGTTATTTCTTGGAAGTCTAAGAAACAATCCACAGTTGCTCTTTCCACATGTGAGGCTGAGTACATGGCTTTGGCAGCTGTTACACAGGAAAGCCTGTATCTTGTCCAGTTACTATGCAAAATGGACAATGAATGTGATTACACACCAGTGACAATTTATGAGGACAATCAAGGAGCAATTGCTTTGGCTAAAAATCCTGTATGCTGTCAAAGGTGTAAACATGTTGATATAAAATATCACTTTGTTCGATCTGCACTTGTTGATGGAAAAATAGCTATTGAATATTGTCCTACTTCAGACATGGTCGCAGATATTTTGACTAAACCTGTAACTAAAGCCATGCTTGATAGAGTTGTGTGTTTTATTTTTGGTATGAAGGGTTGAACATGAAGGAAGAATGGATTAACGGTGTTCTGTGTAAAATGACAAAATGTATGTTATTATTCAGCCTAAGAGCAAGTGGGGGTGTTGACAGTGTTGCTCTTTAATGTGCTCTTACACTGATCCATTGTCTAGGAGGCGTGGTTAACTCATTACCGGGTGTTGCAAATTAATAAATGGCTGCTTGCTCGTGTTCTGTGGGTGCATGCCGGTCAAACATAACCGATGGCTGTGTGTTTTATGTCCTTCGTCATGATTTAGCCCTGTTAGCTCCTTTTATGATGGCAACTTCAACAAGTAGCCATATTTTTATCTTTATTTATATTTGAAAATTGTTTTGACTTTTTTGCTTTTCTGATGCCTGTGTGCTTTTTACCCTGTGTGCATGATATGCTGCTTCTTCCCAAGGGATTACTAAAGGTCTATCTAATCCAATCCAATCTAATCTAATAATCCCTCTGACATGAGGACACACTTCTAAGATCTTGAAGGTCAAATGTCAAGATCATGGTCCATCATGTCAGTCTCCTGTTTGAATGCCATAGTTTAAGAGACGTTTAAGGACCTTTATTTAAAAAAAAAAAAAAGTGAAATTTGACTTACAGTCGTAGGTCAAATGTCAAGGTCACAGTGGCTTTTGTCAGAGAACAATGGCATATATCACGATTTTTTTTTCATTGAAAAAGCAGATCAGTGGCGGTTGGTGTGTAAAACTGGCAGTTCTTTAAATATAGTGAATTACTATCAGATATAAATATAAGAACCTGAGTAAAGCAAATTTGAAGGGCATATCCATTAGACTTTCTGAAGTCAAGGTCATAAGGTCCCATCTTCATCCTACACGGAAATGCTTTAAAATGTGACTCAAGAGTAAGTTAATTATGTTTTGGACCTAAAAGGGCAAGGCTACCAAAACCACCTAGCCCTTCCTCTTGACCCACATCCATGTGTATTCCTTGTGAAGGTATAAAACCATCAGGTTGTTGTTCTACTTTTAGAATAATTTTTCTTTTACAGAGTATTTTGGCCGAGCAAAGTCAACAAAGGTTCCCAGAAAATAAAAGTAAGTCATACAAATAAACACAAAACAAGACACATGGCAATCAGACATTATGAAAGACATGAAATAAGTTAATCAGCACGTTTTTCTCAGAATTCACCACAAAGCAAAAATGAAGTCTTTTCTTTAGTTAATTCTTTGCACCAGTTTGTTATTATGCAGCAAGATAAACAAGATTAAAGAAATTAAAAAGGAAATTTTATCTTAGTCTACCTTCAAACTGCATTAAATTAAAGAAGTGAGCAGATTTTATAGACTGATCCTTTAAATATCCTGAAGAGGATGGATTAAAAAGCAAGGACCACCAACCCTTTCATCAAATTCAGGAATTAAATATTTCTCATGACCCCAACATCACCTCCACCCCTGACCAAAACACAATCTCACATTCCTCCAGTACAGCCACCATGGCCGTGACCTGCCCTAAAAAAATCTGACCATCCCACGTCCACCTCGAGCCAGCGTCAGGACAAAGACAGATCATGGGACAGTCAGCAGGAAGGTTTAAAGCAAATTAAAAATGGGATTAAAGTCAAAGATTGGCTCTGTGGCTGCTCTGAGGAATTAAAATGAGTTTAATCTGTTAAAAATGGAAACAAATGGATTTTCATTGATTGATTGATTTTATTGTTGGGATGCACAATATAATTGGTTTGGTGTCGTTATCGGCTGATAGCAGCCGAAAAAGTTTAGTATCAATATCGACCGCTATTGAAATTTTTACAGATATTTACAGCCGATGTATCAGCCACACATATCAGCTGGAATATTGTCAAATTACACAAATGTACAATATTGATGCACCTTCTCATCACTCCATGGGTACATTTAAAAATCAAGGGTTTCATTTTTCCAAGAGTTAAATGCTGGTTTTCCTGTTTTTCATCTGTTCCTTGCAAAAATATACTGTAACACTGAAAGAAAAAAGTCCATTTTTGGTACAGAGCTTGTGCTTTTGACCAGAAATATTGGTATCTGCAATAATGAATTAAAAAATAGCAGCTTATTGGATATTGGCAAAAATCCAATATCATGCATCCCTAAAGGATTGATATCTTTATTTTGATCGTGTAAATGACAATTAAAAAACAGTTAAAAACTCAAATAAGTAATAATCAAAAAATGAAAACAAAACAAGACAGTAACTTGAATCTGCAATTTCTGAAGTCCCTCAGCTTACTTGAGCGAAATGAAATAGGAAGAAGTATAAACTTACCTAATCCTACCCCCTTAAAATTTACAATACTTCCTGAAATCATAACACTGTCTTAAATTTACCAACAATTTAATAATATGTACAGTGAATATACAATTTATCACTCAGACAGAAACAAATATACAATCATACCTATACCTTCTTTACAAAAGTATTTACGTCACCCTGTAAAATTTTCATCCAAATAATAAGCAAGTACCTCGTGGTATTTAGATCAATGTACCTCTGGAGAATCATTTCTTTATGCCTCTTTTTAAACAGAATTATGCTCCAGATTCACTTAAGTTCTGCACACAATCTGATCCACAGTTAAACTACACTAACAGTGATACAGAAACTTTTCAATGTTGTGTGCACACTTCTAACCTTTAGATTTGAATTTTCCCTTAAATTATGACCCCCCTCTCTTTCATAAAACATTTTCTGAATGTTTATCTGTAGCAGATTATTACTCGCATTGTATAATAGTTAAGCATTAATTACCTCTGCCAAGAAGGTTACGTTTTTACCGATGTCTGTTTGTTTGTTAGTAAGATTACGCAAAAACAACTGGACAGATTTTGCTGAAATTTTCAGGAGATGTTGGTAATGGCCCAACTTAGAAATGATTAGATTGTGGTGGTGATACGTATATTTGTCTGTATGCAAAGTATTCCCAAAATTTTAAAAAATCTTATATGTTAACACTGGGGAGAATTTGAAAAAAAAAAATCATATCTCTGCCATTTTTTTTAACGGATTCGCTTCCAATTTCACAGAATATGGGGTCCATAACTCTCTCATCAAGGTAAATTTTATCTGGATCCGATTCAGACTGATGTCAGAAAAAACACTGAACTTTATAATGGAAAATCCCATTGACGACATTAAATGATTCATATAAAATCAAAATATTCAGTGATGCTCCCACAACTGGTTGTGTTCATACAGGATATGTATGTGCTGAGTTTGGTCTGGATCCTGGCTCTATTCTGGATCTGGTGATCGAGAATTGTATATTTACAGGGGTTTTGGAAAAGCCACTGCTGAACTGAGCTGCTTGGCAGAGGTCTGCGCTCTCTGAGTGCTTTTCTAGTTCCTGTCATATTACCCAGAACCTGAACTGAGAGCATCAACACTTCACCAAACTAAAGCCCTACAGATGAAACTCTGGTGCCACGGCTCAGGACATAACTCATCCTCATTTCTCTGGCTCCCTCAGGCAGCTCGTGTTTGAGGCGTCGGTACGCTCACAGCCAATCAAACATCTGCACACAAACGGACAGTTCACCTGTCGACTCACTGCACCGGGAAATACATGAACATGTGTACATGTTAACCAAACATGACCACAAATGACAGAGTAACGTCTCAGGTCGACTTTCAAAACGAGTCAGAGGTGAGCCGAGCTCAGGCTATGAAGCCCCGCCCACCAACCTGAGACTCAGGTGGATGAAGTGAAACCTCTGATCAGATCCTTTAGGAGTCTGATTCATGCAGAGGCTTCCTGTGTGGCTGAACTGAAGGTCAGTCAGCATGTTGTGGATATTTTCTGCTCCATGGCGTGGAACAGGAAACAGATGTGACCCTCCCACCTGTCAGAGCCCCCCGCCCTTCCCCTCACACAATCACACTCACAGAGCAGAAAACAAAGAGTTCAGCGAGCAGAGGAAGAGCTGCTGCAGACCTGCTCCAGCAGCAGCTTCCGTTCAGTCAGATGATCCATTTTTTATCACTGACATCAACATCCAAACACCACAGCTTCACAGTCAGACCACCAGCATGGACATGGACAGAGATGTCAGAGCTCTGAGGCTCCTGACATCCATCTGTGCTCTCCTAAAACTCATCAAATGCTGTGGAGAACAGGGCAGACTGTCCTAATGTGTCTGCTTCATTTAACAGTCCAGCAAGAGAATGGCAAGGTGAAGAAGAAGGAAGAAGAAAAAGGAGGAGAAAGAAGAAGACATGTCATGTTGCACAGTGATCTTTTAATCTCGATTATACAGTTTTTAAAATTATAAAATGCAAATCCCAATTAAATTACCCAGCTCGAATAACAACCTCCCTTTATTTACTTTCCTAAAAAATAAAATAGAAATGATAAGGCACTTAAATCAGCACTCCAGCACTTTATAACTCATTGTGTATAATTCCACCTGGCTATAATCTCATGTAAATATCCATTAATGCATACTGTCCCAATTAAAAAAAAAAAAAATCTCAAATCTCAAATAAAAAGACAAAACCATGAATAAAAGTGACCTACATGCACAGACATTTTGATCCAGATATGTGCTTGTGGCAGTGTTGTAGGACTCGAGTCCGACTCGAGTCTGGATATGTCGGACTCGTGACTCGACTCAGACTTGTGCGCTGATGGCTCGGACTCGGACTTGGACTCGAGGTCTGGCTGCACTAGGACTTGGGGGAGGACTCTGAGGACTCAAGCTTATTTATCAATGAATCCTTTGTATTTTTGTTTATTATTTCTTCTGGTATATATATATATATATATATATATATATATATATATATATATATATATATATATATATATATATATATATATATATATATATATACGTTATTTAAAGTTTATTTAACATTTTTCAAACATTTGAACTTAATACATTTTGGAAAAAGAACAGCAAACTCACAAAACTTGTAGCTTAAATTTGTAGTCCTCTGACAGCTAATAAAGTTCTGTTGAAATGGAGAAAACTGTATAATTTATTTTAATGAAGACATTTTTAATTTGCATGTCATTTCTCAGGCTTTGCAAAAGTGGAGAGTTGAAGAGCATCTAGCCTCTTGGCTCAGACTCAATATTGAGGACTCAGACTTAGGCTCGGGGAACTTTTCTAGTACTTGGGCTAAGGTACTGAGGACACGACCTGGACTCGACTCAGGTGAGAGGACTCGACTCTGATTTTTTTTTTTTTGGTGACTCAGACTCGACTCGGACTTGAACACTGAGGACTCGGACTCGACTCGGACTTGAGCTATGGTGACTTGACTACAACACTGGCTTGTGGAACTGCTCATAACACCCTTGGCTTAGTCTTTGTATATTTAGGTTAGAATTTATCTTATTATAATACTAAAAATATGATATATTAATTCTCTCTTGGTCAGACCATCCTTTCTAAAGTGATGATAAATGTTTCTGATATTAGGAGTATTCCCTCTCCTCAGTATCACAGCTTTAACAGTGTTTTTCTGTCTCTGTTTGTGCTCGGCCATCCTCTTATTTGTGTTGTTTGTCAGCGGTGACAGCAGAACGCCAGGCTCCGTTCAAACAGGCGGCTGGATCCCATTGAGCCGTGTTTCACCGTTAAAGCTGACCGTAAATCCTCCTTTTCAGAGAGTCGGACACAGTCAGAGCTCATAAAGGCTGACTGAGGGGCTCTGTCTGAACTACAACAGTAAAAATGCTTTAAAACAAGAAGTCTGTGGTTAACTAACGCTTCACCCTCGTCATGGGAGGTCAAATACTCAAACTGACGCAAACACTTTAAAACCAGGGGGCTTTTCTGAGACAGGCTCACATCCTCTTTCTGGATATTTCCACAGCTGACACAGACTTAGACTTTCAAAGAATTAGTGGTCACAAAAGAGGAAGACAAAGAAAACAAGAACAAAAAGACTTCATGTAGGCTAAAAAACATGAATTAATGCAAAGGTGTGAAAATTGATGTTTCACTGTCAGCTCACAAAGACGTCTTTATCTGTGCTTTCAGGCTACAGACAGTCACTGACATTTAAACTGAATGAACAACACAACAGTGTTTATCATCAATTTTAGGTATGTGTATTCATCAAATATACAAATTCTAATGAGGTTGAGATGTTGTGTCAAATGAAAATAGACACAGAAAAAAAGGATTTGCGAATTCTTTTGGACCTTTAGTCAACTGAATACACAACAAAGACAAGATATTTAATGTTCAAACTGATAACATTTATTGTTTTTTTCGCAAATATTCAATATTTTAAATTTTTGGCCTGTAAGATGTTCCGAATTGCTGGGACAGGGTCAACAAAGACTCAAAAAGAGCATCCCTGTAAGGCTCAGTCATTCAACAGTAAGGATGGGGCGAGGTTTACCACTTTGTGAACAACTATGTGAGCAAAGAGTCCAACATTGAATGCCTGTGACCTCTGATCCCTCAGGCAGCACTGCATTATAAAGCAGCATCATTCTGTAAAGGATATCAGCACATGGGCTCAGGAACACTTCAGAAAACCACTGTCAGTTAACACAGTTCATCTGTACATCTACAAGGTCAAGGTCAAACTCTACCATGCAAAGACAAAGACAAATATCAACAACACCCAGAAACACCACCGGCTTCTCTGGGCCGAGCTCATCTGAGATGGACTAAGGCAAAGTGGAAAAGTCTGCTGTGGTCTGAGTCCACATTTCAGACTGCTTTTGAACATCAATGACGTGGTGTCCTCTGGGCTAAAGAGGAGAAGGACCATCCAAACCGTCATCAGAGCAAAGGAATTTGAGTTTTTCATATTGTCCCTACTTCATTGGAACAGGGTTTGTAAACTTCAGGGAAATTTCCTGCTGTGAGGGCCAAACTTTTTGTTCTTTTATCTCTGCTGTTATGTCCATGCTGTGATTATGAGGGCATAAGATAGAGATTGTTTTCATAAAAGATCGATCTTACCCTGCTATTTCAGGGTCGAGTAATCAAACTGTAAAGCGTGAGAGAATCCCGACAACTTCAGGTCACGTGTTTTCTTTACATTTGCCATGTGTGACTGAAGACAGATGTTCGGCGTAACTTCCGTCTTCGTTTCAGCACGTGTTGATCAGAGCGGTGACTTCAGTCGTCTCCGTCCTGACGGTTTGTTTACTCTGAATTGGAGCGTGCTCATCAGGTCAGCCCTGCTATAACTCAAATCATCACTGCAGTGAATCAGAAGCAGTAAATCATATGTAACACTGACAGGGAGCAGCTGATTGGATGGGAGGCAGAGTCATGTTACGTGTTTATCAGTAAACAGACACATCAAACATATTAAGTCATTAGAGGACGCATGCTAGACAGACTGTCAGGCAAACACAGAGAGAGTATTGTGCTTAGAAAGTTATGCAATATCCTCATTTTCAAATGCATGATCAGGAGCCATGTGAACGTGAATTAAAGTTTGGCACGGTACTGTAGGTCTGCCTGTAAGTGTCAGAGACAAGTGTGCAGATTCTTCATCTTGTTACTGTAATGTTATCTGTTCTATCTGAAAATATTTTGTTTGTGCAAAAATCCATTTTGTGGCAGATTTTTCTGACAGCACTGATTCTGGTGTACCGTCCATCACCTCTCTCTAGATGCTCCTACTTCCTCTGAGGATTAAAGTGTGACTGATGTTTCACTGACCAGAGCACAGAGCAGATCCACAGCCTCCTGCATCAGCTCCTGGTGTCCGACCCGAGTCATCCCCAAACACAGCAGCTCCTGATGGGACATCCTGAGCAGCTTCTCCCCGTCTACCTGCTGCCTGTGGAAGGATGGGATGTACTGCTGCAGGCTGTCATCCAGACCTGAAGGACAAAAGACAGAAAAAATGATTTAGTCCTTTAGGTATACATTCAGGTAGACTGATGGTGTTTGTGTGCACATATTAAGGCTGGGCGATATTCTGAGAGAATAACACTGTTTTTCAAGGGAGCTTCATGTTTAAATGCTCTTTTTGCGTGTTTCTCTCTTTTGGTCAAGGTCTTTTTATTGGGTTTTTTAACAATTATACAAAAACAAACATATGAACATCAATCATGTCTCATTTTTGAACTGTAGTTCCAACAGAGCCCCACTCCCATTGTGCGCTACAGACTTACTAAAGGAAGAATAAATTACGAAAAACAAATTAAAATAAACAGACAAATAAAATAAAATTAATAATAAAAAGTAATTGATTAAATAAATAAATACCTAGAATGTCCTGGGGTCATCAGCTCTAATTTATAATCTCCTTAGCATTCATTTTTCCTATATTAGTTAAGAAAGGCTGCCAGATGGCATAACATTTCTGGGCACTGCCTCTTGTGGTGTATCCTATTTTATCAAATGTCAAATGATGAATAAAATCATTTGACCAGGATTTAAAAGTTGGAGAGTATTTCTCTTTCCATTTAAACAGTATCAGTCGACGTGCAAGGAGAGAGCCGAAGGCTGCTGTAATTTTTGCCCGACAGCTAAGATGTAGATCAGCTGGTGCAACTCCAAAAACTGCTGTTACAGGAGAAGGTTTTAAGGATATCTTCAGACATCTGCAAAAGTTGTGAATATCAATTTCAAAAACCTGTCTTTTGGGCAGAGCCAAAACATACGTGAGAGGGTGCCGGGTGCCTGGTGACTGTCTGCGTCACATGTGGGATCAAAAGCGGGAAGCATTTATTTCATTTTCTTTATTTAACCAGGCAAAGAAACTCAGAGATTAAAAATCTCTTTTTCAACAGTGTCATGGCCAAGATAGGCAGCAGCATGGTTAGCAGAGTTACTTACAATAACAACAACAACACATGCAAATACACAGGACATGTATAACACTTATAGTACAATGAAAAAATAATACCCAGACTTTGGACCAGTGGAGGCGATGCAAAGCCTTGAACTGAATTACAGCGCGTCTTAAGCAAATAGAATAAGAATGTGTTTTTTCTAAAGCTTCTTTTCAGAAAACTTCTTTTTGTGTGTTTCTGACCATGTTTGAGAGAAATCCTCCTCGAGAGTTTATGAGGACACAGAGTCTTAACATATGTCTCTCTGAATAGATGAGAGATGTGGGGGTTGGGACCCTGCAGGGGGCAAGACACTAAAAGGGGGTTGCAAGCTGCTCTCGATGCAAGAATGGATATTTAATCATTTTATATAAACTTTAGGCTGATCATTTTAAATGCTTGCACTAAAATCTGTTTAATTTGACATAATATCATAGCAGTTCAGAGAACTCAGTGATCAAAGTAGAAGTGCTTTGAGAGAACAAAAATCTGCCAAGGCTTTTCTGACATTGTTAGCAGAGTTACTATGGAACCAGAGTTAAATATTTTTGTCATAGTTTTCGTCAACAAACTTTTTTCCCCTGATGAAAACTAGACAGTAACTAATAAAAACAAGTGCACATGGACAAAAACTCAAACTAAATTAACTGATATTTTCATCAACAAATAAAAACTAGACTAAAATGTTTGACAGACTTAATCCAATCAGACCTAATTTGGTCATGTAGAAAGTAGAGACAAGTTAGAAATATATCCAATCACAGCTACTTTGGTTGTGTGGAAAGGTTGGATGAGTTAAGAGGGACATCCAATCACAGCTGCCTTAGCTTGGTGGTGGTGGGATAAGTTGTGGAGCAATCCAATCAGAGCTCCTCTCTTTATGAATTGATATATTCATGTAGAGCAGGTTCACTGTTTGTTGTCAGTTCTGGTATTCTAACTGAGATGCTCTGCCAGGTAGCCTAAATAAAGGTGACTGCATTTCACACAAAAGTTCAATTTGTTTCTGTTCATTTATACATTCAGACTTTACTAGCATTCAATAAAGGGTTATTAGATGTTAGATTTTATCCAAGTGTAAAACATGACTTTAGAAATTCAGGGAAACATAAAAAATGCCTTACCCTTTACACTTCATATTTTAGTCGACTTAACACTGTATGGACCAGGGGGAAACAGACAGACAACCATTCATGCTCACACTCATACATGACTAATATTGCGAACCCTGCATTCACACATTTCAGTTTCATTAAAAACAAAGTATAACAGTTAAAGACTCCTGTGGGCAGTCAGGTTCAGAGAGGAAAACAAAGACACTTGTGCATGTCGGGCAGAGTAATCGATACTGAGACAGCTTACTTTCAGTTTCAGTGAGAGTCCACCCTGTTATGATCTGTTTGAGTCTGACAGCTGCTGAGTCAACACCAACTTAACAACCTGCTGATCCATCACTGAGAGCTAACGGCTAACAGCTAACATCACCACACCTCACCCGGTCTCTTGTTAGGATCACTCTACCTTCAAATAATCACACTGTATTACCAAAAGGGTTCAAGGCAAATTATCCACCATGTTTCAGCAACAGAGAGATAATACTCTGAAAATACAGTTTAATTCCTCTCAGTGTGACTATCCAAACACTAACATGATCTCTCTCTCTCTAAAAACACTCAGTGATTGTTAATCACACCTGAAACACCTCCATCATCAGCTCTAACGTTCACATCATCTCATCTCCTCCCTGCAAAGCATATAAAATCATCCTCAGTCCCTCATGACCTCATGTGACCTTCAATGGGACGCCGCCTGCTCCATTGGCGCCACTCTGTGTCTGACCCTGAACCCTGACCTATGACCTCTTTGTGAGAGTCTGCAGCAGGAGACGAGATTAAAGAGTTCCCACCGCCAGATCAATGAGGAGCATCGACACAGGGCGAGCATGTGATCAGCAGTGTGGGTTATCAGAGCAGTTTGTAAAGAAGTGTTTGAGCTTTTTTTACAGGCTGTAGCTGGAAAACCATCAGGACTTATCAAACCATCAACCTGAGGTCTTTATAGACGAATGAGTGCTTCCAGGAACATCTTTAAATTAATTTTGCAATGACTGGTCTGATGAATCTTTATTGATCCAAGAGAATTTTGTTTAACTTTCACAACCATTACTTACAAAGTGACAGAGTATTGTGAGTACAATACTTTGATAATAAAGATATTGTTGTTAACTCCCTGATATCTTCTCTCTGCTGATCTATCTTCTCAAAGTAAATGTAAAACTGTCAAAGAAAAGATGGCTGCATTAGCGCTGTAATATCAACAGCCTGAAGATGACTTGGTATAAACTTGCATCAGTGTTATTTTTGGATTATAAAGCAGCATTCAGCAGGAACAACATTTGCTGCTTGGCCCTCCCTGAGCTCCTCCTTGAATAAAACTTCCCCTAAGCCTAACTAAGCTCCTGCACAGGGCCTGTGCAACAAATGTCTGGAGATGTGAAGCAGAGAGCCGAACATCTGCGAGCGACAAAATGCCCGAGCTGGTGTGAACAGAGGAGAAAACAAGTGTCCCTGCATGTGGTCATTAAAGATCTCTGCAGACCTCTGACTCCTGTGTGAGTTCAGACAGACTGCAGGACGACAGATGGTCCGTACTCACGGACAGCAGGACCAACATTCCTCTCACTCACTGCTGATGGGACACCTCTGTGTTGTTGTTAGCTAACAATAATACAACAGGAGAGCTATGACAACAACAGGAGACCTATGATGACACCAGGAAACCTATGACAACACCAGGAAATCTATGATATTTTAAAATTCAGCTTTAAGAAAAACTTTAACAGTAAGACTACATTAATATCTGATGTTTGCAGAAGTATTTCATTATGCATCACGGGGTTGTAAAGTTATAAGCATTTATAATGTCTGATATGACAATAACATCAAACTTCATAACAGGCTCAGAGGAAAAAAAGTCTGGATCCACAGTCCTGGAGAACATTTCCCAAAGAGTGTTATTAATTCCTTATGATGACAGCATCTTTAACAAAAGCCTTCTTTCAGACAACTTTGTTTGGTTTCTGCTCCATTGAGCTGCAGAAACAAACCTGTCATCAAATCTCAAACATGTTCAGCTCCATCACGTTTCTGGATCCATGCCTGCCTACAAACTCCCATCCTAATCCCAAACTTCCTCTGTCAATGATGAAACTTCCTGCCTCTGAGAGATTTGATGGTGAAATATTGAAACATTTCAAACTAAATTCCTGACTGATCCGAGCTGGACCGAGCTGTGTGAGAGTTAGCGGTCAGCAGGAATGTGTTGGCGACAGCCTGGATCACATTACTGACACCCGAGGAGGTCGATAATCTCTCTGCCACACAGCGGGGTCGGCTAAATGTCACGCGACAGCCAAATCACCTGCTAATGAAAGCATGAACACTAGGGACGGGGCCCCCAGCTGAGGACAGGAGCTTCAACCAGCAAATGTGAGCTTCTGTTCGGGCCGAGTATGAAGGTGTAACTGTAACACGTGTGCCGCCCAGAGGCTGAAGTCTGGACCCAAGTCTGATCTGGAAATTTCTCCATCGTTATCTATACTGCTCGTATCACCAGGGGTCCTGGTATAGAAAGCTGTTTGGGCATTAAATTTGATCTATCAATTGTAGTTCAGCTCTACTAGTACTCAGATTTGGAGTACACTTACTCAATTTTGGTTAACTAGCGCACGAGTAGACTTTACAACTGAAGCAAAGCAATATCAACTTACCTAAAAACAAACAAGACTTTTTTAGTCTGGGCTAAACATGTTTAGTGAGAGCGACTTATAATAGAATTGCCAAAGAAGGTTACAGTTAACAATGTTAAAAACCTTGTTTTATTCCCATCCTTATGGTAAAGCACTTGCTGATTTTGTCTGTTAAAAATTGTTATATAGACAGACTTTTTTTTGCTTATTATCTTATTCTAAAATTGTGACATTGGAGGAGTTTGGCTGCAATATTTGATAAAAAAAAAAAACAAGAAGTTGTCCAGTAAAGAGGTCAAGCATTTCTATTATTTTTTGCAAGTACAACCACCAAAGACAGGTTAGTAATTCTGTTTTTTGTCACTGTAAATGTTGCTGAAGGTATGATTAACACAACAGAACAAGCTTCCTCATCCCTGCAGTATTTAAACGCCTCCTGAGTCGGCGCGTTGCCAACATCCAGAGCTGGATCCAAAGTTCTCGTGAGAAATAAAATGTTGTTAATTTATGTGACAGTTGAGACATTTTTGTCATTCCACTTTTGGTTGGGTTTGGCTTTCGGCCCAAGCTGTGGCAGAGCGGCTTCAAAAGGCTGGAGCGGGAATACTGCGGAGGAGATTCTGCAGCAGAAACATTAATGAAATGCAGAACATGTTATTTTTTATTTTTTGTATTTGTTTCGATTGTTTTTGTTGTTGTTATAATCAGTGTTGCTGGAGTAGCCTATTGAAAATCAACTGTATGTTATGTCAGACCATCTTTTCTTTTTTTAATTGTTCAAGTAGGGGGTCGACAAATACAAGTACGGTTTTCTTCTTGCTGCTGCTTTCCAATCATGGAGGGGTTGATTTGAAAATGTAGTTCAACAAATTCTGTTGTCCTATTTCATTTAAGGAACAAATAAACTAAAACTAAGACTAAGACAAAGAAGGATGTTCAGTAGGATCCCCCTGGTCACCCTGCAGGTAATGCTGATCTGAATATTAAAATATTATTTGTTACAGTTAAAGGCTTCAACTGTAACAAATCAGCTGAATTACTGTCCAGAGAACATGGCTGTTGTTACTAAACTCTCAGAGCTCTGTTCTCTAGGAAACCTGCCTCACCATCAAATGATGCTGTAATGATGGATGTTTTCACAGTGTGTTTACACCAGCTCAGTTTCCATAGTTGACTTTAGACACAGATGCTAGAAAAGTTCACCTCCCTCTGGGGTCTTCTGCTGTGTTTGCAGATGAGAGCGAGCCTCTGCTCTGCCGCCGCTCCGCTGCCCGGAGACGCCATGTTTGTGTATGTGTGGATGAGCAGCAGCAGCAGAGGGACAGGGTGGGAAAGTTTGACTTCTTACTGCAGTGATGAAACCACCGCTTCATTTCTAAACACATCACACCCTGTCACCGCTCACAAACTGCTCACACGGTCTGATAGTGGAAAACTGTGGGAGGCAGATCAGTCATGATGTGTTTATATCCACATATGGCACAACACCTGCCAATCCACCGAGGACAGGGCTGAATGATAAAGTGATTTTTACACCATGATGTGCCATGCACAATAGAGAGTATGCATGGGTCACAGTTTGTGCAACAGACTGACAGTTCAACTCACTGAGTGGTAAAGAACAACGTTATGTAACTGATTTTGGTGGTAAGAAACAGTGAAATGATTTCATTCACCACAAAAGTGCAGTGATTTAAGTCATTTTCAATATGCCTAATTGCTTTTGATTTTGCTAATTTCAGACTGTGTACATTCTAATTTGATTTACTTTGAAGATGACTAAATTACAGCTATAGAGCCATAAAGTTTAGTTTAAATGCAGCATTTATAAGGCTGAGTTACAGGATGAAGCTCTGTAGAGATGATTTAAACTCCAAACTGAGATTCAAGTACCCAGGCTTCTAACCACTGTTTCCTGTTTATTTGAAATGTGACAAACAAACGTGTCATACGCTTCAAGCCATACAAAATAGCATCAATAATCGGTCGAATGTAAGTCTTATCAATTTAATCACTTCATCAGTTTGTGTTAATCTGTGGGAGTAAATATTTAAAGTTTCTTGAACAATAGTGACACTTTAATAGATAATATAAAGGTAATAACATGCACAGGTAAAGCTACAGGGCTTTGGCCGGAGTTTATGGTCTCATTTTTACTGATCTGTTTGACTTCCATCTTTCTGCCTCTGCGTCAAAGACTGAGGATGATTTGTGTGCCTCGGGGTGATGGACCTTGTCATAGTTCTTTGTAAAATTAGGTCGGACGTGTTTGTTTTGATCTTTATGCCTAATGATTAACTGGACTGTTTGTGAAGAGCTGAAGCTTCACCTGTAAATCCTTTTACTGACGGCCTCACGTGTTTGTCTGGAGCCCGGCCTGGGCAGGTTACCCACTTTATCTGCAGCTCGCCTTGTAAATACTTCATACTGTCAGAGGAGGAATTTAGGGGGAAGTCCAAAACTGTAACCATGAGGCTTTATTACTGACAGACAGGGCAGAGGTGGGCACAAGTGACAGACAGGTATATGATCAGCTACAAGTATGATTACTTTGTTAAGTATGTTATCAGATAAAAGACAAACATTCAATCATTCAGTATGTTTTTGTCAGGTTATTAGGAACTGATCATTATTGGCTGATGCCCCCTAAATTGTGATTATTGTGACCTCAGTGGGGGTCAAGGTCTGCTAATTGTAATCAAAACATTTCAGGTGCTCTGCAGTGATAACTTCAATTTCTTTTATGTATTGCCAAGACATTCAGTTGAATATCAATAAGCAATTAGAAATGACTGAACTAAAAGGTGCCTCTATCAATAAAACTCCAATCAATTCCGGACTATGAATGTTTTTGTGATCAAATGTTTTTATTTACATTAAAAAAAACACAAACACATATTAAGGCTCCATTTACCAGTCTTTCCCAAATGCCACTTACTCCGGTAATTATTTTCAAAATTATTATTATTAATGTTATTATTATTATTATTATTATTATTATTATTATTATTGTTATTATTATTATTATTATTATTATTATTATTATTAGTAGTAGTAGTAGTAGTAGTAGTTGTAGATATAATTATTATTATTTTTATTTTTAAATGATTTTAAATACCTCTACTTATTCTATTGTGTGTGCATGCTACTTACCCTTGTACTTACCCATGGAATGCCGCAACATCTAAATTTCCCCTCTTGGGATCAATAAAGGATTATCTTATCTTATCTTGTGTTTTTAGTCTAAGATTTAAAGACATTTTGATTCTAAAGTTAGAAACCTTTTCTTAATATTAACAAACAGCCATGTCCACTCGCCTCTCCAATAAACTATATTTACGACACTCATTTTGACCACAGTTAAAATAAGTGAAACAGCCCTTATTTGTGATCTTTTTGCTTCTACCTTAAAATAAAATTCACGAGGAGAGACCAAAGTTCTGTCTCACACCCCCTCACTGCTGAAAAGTCCCTCTTTAATTCCACATGGCCTGATCATTACAACAAATGGCACGTGCTGTGTTGTTGAAGCTCAAAGGTTGAGTTTGGCCTCAACACTCCCCAGCTGGGGCCAACAAAAGGAGCTCATACCCCCCTCCTCCATCACAACAGGACGAGGGTGGAGAGCAGAGAGGAAAAGTGGCAAAAGAGCTCTGAAGCTATTCATAGCCTCTATAAAACCTACAGTAACACTCCACAGCATCAGGCTGAGCCCATGGTACGAGAGTTTAACAAACAGCATTCAGAGGAAGAAGGATTTCCTTCAGCTCTCTCAGATTCCTGCTCAGCAGTCTGAGGAAATCTAACAAACAGGAATTGTTGGAGTTCACCGTGTGCTGAGCGAGCTGAGAAAACTCAACAGACTAAAAGTGTTTAAGGGCGGCACCATAAATCCCAGATTAACTGTTATTGCAATTAGGATGTACAATATTGGATTTTATAGATATCCAATCTGCCAATAATTCTACTGATATTTTTTCAAGAGCACAGGCCCCCACTTTACCAACACTGACCTGTTCCTTTCATAATGACAAATTATTTGTGTGAGAAACAGACGTAAATAATGAAACATTTTATTCTTCTATATATGATACTGTTGATTTACAGAGGTGAACATTCAGAGATGATGAGGCAAACTGTTGTGGAGCATTTGTACACAAAATTACAGCCAATATGAGATAAATATGGAAAACTTGCAACAAGAATATTGGCTGTAAATTTTGGCAAAAAATGGGATATGTGCAGATACAATTAATTAACTTTTTAGGCAATTATCTGCAGATACTGATGTTGTTCTGATTATATTGTACATCCCTGATTGTAATACATGTTCCCACTTAAAAATAGGGATGGATAATTTAGTATAAAGATTAAACTACAATAATCAGAAAGGCCCTGACTGACATATGCCTCACAGTAAGAGGGTTGCTGGTTCGATCCTCATGTCAGTGGGGTACTCTGCATGGAGTTTGCATGTTCTCCCCGTGCATGCGGGTACTCCAGCTTCCTCCCACAGACCAAAAACATGCTCATTAGGTTGACTGGTGTCTCCAAATTTCCCTTAGGTTTGAGTGTGAGTGTGAATGGTTGTTTGTCTCTCTATGTGGCCCTGTGATTGGCTGGCAATCGTTTCAGGGTGTACCCCGCCTTTTGCCCAATGTCAGCTGGGATAGGCTCCAGCCCCCACAAAAGGATAAGCGGACTGACAAATGACTGACAAATAGGATTTATTTCTATTTCTGTACTAAACAAACATAATTTATGAGTTACTTGTGCATTTCAGTCAGCTGGAACACTTTTTCACACCTTCTGACATTTAAAAATTGCAATAGGCCATATGAAATTTATTGAAATCTGAATCAATTGCTCTACAGGGCTAAGTATGTTTTTATTGTTACTAATCATTTCATAAAACAGGCACTAGTTTCAGTCTCCGATCAGATGAAATAAAATCAAGATTTTATTCAAGCTCATAGTGATGTTTGATCTTTTTGTTCTCATGCATTAACATGAGTGATTGGTTTGGTTCAGAGAGGGGTTTATCAGCTCTGCAGGAATGAAGCAGGCCCGTGTTTTTGGGAAAGGCTGTGACTGTTTTCAAGACTGATGTGTGCCAGGTGTTAGACAGCACCCTTCATGCATTTCAGTTATTTAAAAAAGCTCATGCTTTATTAGTCCAGCATGGTGTTAAAATGGCCTATTGGAGAGTGAAAGTACATTTTCTCAGCTCCTATAAATCCCCAGAGGAAGTGCATTTTGGCACTCCCATCATCTCAATTGTTTACTGTGACGCCCAAATAAAACTTCAACATTTTCAATCCTATTATCCTATTTTCAATAGGATTTTTGAGTTGTTGGGCATGCAGAAGTTATCACCAGATGATGATCATGAATTTCCAAACTTTGGAAACTCGCTAAGAGTAGATAAAATAAAGGCATTTTTTGTTCTAAGTGCATCCTGCCTTTGTGTAACAGCGTGCACATAAAGACAAGCCCAGCAGGTTTTAATCCTGATTTTTTTTTTTAGCTCATGTCAGCTGGATCCATTCGTACTGACGCAGTAGAACAGCTGTTTAAGGCTGCTTTAATAGGATCAATTAATGAGGCTTTACATCAATCAGGGTGATGCAACAGAGCAATAATGCTCAAATCCTGTAGAGTCACTGAAAGTTCAAGCCACTTCAGCAGAAAAGCTTTGTCTATGTATTCTAAATCATTCATTTCAGGATATATAGGACTAACAAAGCTTCAATAAGAAGAACAAGAACATCAATAAAATCTCTAAAAACATTTCCTTAAGAGGGACGAGCTGCAGCACAAATTCCTTCAGGAACTTTGTTATACCTAACTTTCAATAAATAAAAAAAAGCAGCAGTTTTTAGCTGTTTTTAGAGTTTTTTTAAATTAATAAAAATGCTTCTCTCCTTAAACTGATTCTCCAGGAGCTTCAAGCCTAAAGTCGAGGTGTCTCTGGACACTTCAGTGTTTCTCACATGGCGAGGAGGAAAAGCAGGAAGAGGCGCTCAGTGGAGAGTGTGGATGTTTCCTCTGATTCAGCCGGCTCCCTCTCTGACCCCTGCTTCACTGATAACAACGCTGGGTGGGACACAAACAGGCAGAAGAGAAAAGAAATCTGCCACCAGGACATACTGATCAAAATCACCTCCAAACCAAATTTTACAGCCAGAAAAAAGCCTAAATGTTCATAAGGAGAGCTGGTTCATGTGAGCCACCCTCTGGTTTAGGAGCTTTTAAAAACAATCAATCAATTAAGCTTCATTTATAAAGCACTTTCCATACAAAAAATGTAGCACATAGTGCTGTAAAAACACTAAGTTATAAAACAGGCTGTAACTACTTAAAGTCTAAGAGCATGTTTGGACATTTTGATGAGCAACTGAAGAGACAGTAAATGATCGTAATCTAGGTGAAATTCAAGTTAAAATGTTTTTTTTAACAACAACTTTTGAAATTGCATGAGTACATACAGCTTTTTGGCATCACATTCTGCCATTTCTACAGGGAACAGCTCAAGGCTCTTGTTCAGCCTTCAGGAAAATGCTTTAAAAAGGAAAAATCTATGTTTTTTTCTTGATTTACTCCAATCATAAGTTGTTGCAATGTTTGAAAATATAAATACTGAAAATGTAGAGTATTTACAATTACAATATTTTTTCCCTCTCAAAAAAAATAAAAAATCCAAGTGACACAAAAAATGGCTTGAATCAAGTTTTGTGTGTTTTATGTTGTCATATTCCCAAACCAAACAGAATTTCTCTCTTAAAGTTAAAGTGTGTCATAGAATGTTGATTATGTAGTTCAAACTTAGGCTGATTTTTCCACATAAACACTGAAAGCTGAGATACTCTCACAGCATCGAACTTTCTGATCAATATTTAATCTTATTTAAAAAAAAACAAATACAAGCCCATAAAGGTGCTTGTGTAAAACCTGACAGGGCCTATCATCATGAGAACTACATTTTCAGTATTTATATTTTCAAACATTGCCACAACTTCCAATTAGAGTAAGTTGAGAAAAAAAATCTAGATTTTTCATTTTTAAATCCTAAATTAATCGATTTGATTGATGTATTGCCCAGCCCTCAGCACAGTGCAAAGTCAGTCCCTGTATATCTGATTCTATGCATGGGGTTAAACATCAGTCCTAAGTGCTATATGGACCACAATGCTGCATTTGTTTACACACCAGCATGTGTTAGTCCCTTTGTTGCTTCAACACCATAATGCTCACATGCATATATCCCTAATCCTGCTCCACAAAGAACCAGCTTCACTGTTTCAAAGTTTGACTAAACCTACACAGAGCACAACCCTCAATCCCACCCCACACCTTTAAGAGCTGGACCCTGACCTTAACAATCATGTGGCTGATGTGGGACCAGCCCTGCAGACAGAGCAAAGAGTGATGGACAGAACAGATCAGACTGAAGGCTGATACAGCAGCAGATCGTCCATAAACTTCTGTCTATAGAAACTAAATGCTGATAACACTCCCAGCTGACAGCTGCTCTCCTCCCTCTGAGCAAACATCCCGCCTTCACCGTCCTGAAGGGAACACCTCATCACGTGAGTCTGGATCAGTCTTATCAGAGCAGAGCTGCAGAGTCTCTTATCTACACACACAGAGTCAAACTTCAGCTCTGGACTCTCAGAGCTGAACAGCACACCTGAGACAGACCTGCAGACAGGTGCAGGCAGGAGAAGCAGCTGCAAAATCTGATCATTAATGAAACTGTGTTTGGTCAGGTCTCCCTGGAGAAAGATATCTGTTGATCTCAATGAGACAAATCTGGTTAAATTAAATAAAGTGTGCTGGAGGAGATACACACTTAATGGTCACTTTATTAAGTACACCTTGCTTTCAGAGCTCCTAAATGGTGTCAATAAGGAGCTGAAACATCCCCAAGAGATGTTGGTCCATATCTCCATGACAGCATCACACAGATGCTGAACATTAACCAAAGAGGGAAACATGATTGAATTTCTCAATTTATCATTAAAAACAGATCTTAATGAAGAAGCTCAGACCGTGAACACTCGTTATCTCTGTCAGCAGTGTCTCAGTAATAACTGGTTTGTACCCTCACATGGCTCATGAGTGATTCTGTGGGGGTGTCCCTCACGTTTCTCGTCTCTTCTCCCTCAAACCATTCTGTCGTCATTTACTGTGTGAAGTGTGACTGCACCTGCGGGACCAGCAGAAGGTATGCAGATTTGCCCGAACACGCTGAGCTCCATGTGTTTACCTGTGAGCTACAGCTGAAGCCTCGAGCAGGTTTTATGGTTCAGGTTATTGGATCACTATTTCCCTCTCTATATGAGGATGTATCTGTACATGTATGAATGCATGCATGTACATGTGTTGATGAATTGTTGTATTTATCTGCACTTATGTATAAAAGGGACTATTTTCTTTTTCTGCACTCTCTAGTGACAGGAATACCTGTGCAAGGATGGATGTCTATCTTCAGACATACATTTGAGTTTATTGTATGTGTATCCTTTTCTTTATCTAATACACACCGTCTCTGGATATCAACTGCAATAAAATATATGGATAATAATTAAAAAATAAATAAATTACAAAAAAGGTTATTGGAACTGACGCAGACTCACTCATCATGGACTGTTATTCAAGTTCATTGTATATCAAACAGGCAGCTTGATATATAAAAAGTTAAGACTGCACCCAGGGGTGCCTGAACAGGCTCTTAAATGACTTCATTAAAATGTTTGAATGTCATCACACTGCTCATCAAACAGCAGAAGTTTTGCTCAAAAATATCGAGTCAAACTCCTCTAAAGATGTACGAGGGTGGGGCTGTCACATGACCAGAGGTCTAAACATATATATACATTACTTTATGTTTCCCACGCAGGAACCTACCTGGCAGGGTGCCCAGGTGTATTCACGAGCACCTGAGTGTAACTGCTGAACTTAATGATGCACGTGACAGAGAGAGAGAGAGAAACAGACAAGAACATCCCTAAAACAAAGTCACAGATTGAGGCCATGAGGTTCAAACCGAAGCTTCTTGGATCTTTGGCTGTGTCCACACTTTAGTGAGTATTTTAAAAACTGAGGTTTGTCTGAATAAAGATAATATTTTACATATTTCAACAGCAATCCAAGTCTTACATCAGAGCAGCTTTGTGTACATGAAAAAACATAAATGCTGTCAACAGCAACATTTTTGTGATGTTTATAATGGAAAAAGTAGATTCCGTGCTGATTTGCCTTTAAAAATGACTAAATGAAACTTTGGCAGCGATAAAGTTATACTTTTATAATTAAGAATGCATAATATTGTCAAAACAAGATCAGTATCTGCAGATAATTGCCTAAAATGTTGATTATCATGAGTTTATTATCGTGAATGTGGCTAAACTTTTGCAACTTTCAACAACTTACAATGATTCTCCCTTTTCCTCTAATGGTAGCTTTATGTTAAAAAATAAATAAATAAAAGACATGCTATAAAGCCTAATATTTAAGCTTTGGTACTTTTATAAATACCATCCTTAATTAAAGTAACTGAGTGAATCATTTTAAGATCATAAAATAAAATGGTGTCTCTATAAATCAGTACAATGACCTTCAATAACCTCATTGTTCTATTTTACTAGCATCCCTTCATTAATCTGGCACAGGTAGTGGTTTCTGTGCCGCTGTCCCTGTCAAACTTGTTTTTCATTTTACGTTACAACCTAAAAACTCTAAAGTTCACCCGTATTCCCAGTAGAGGACTTCTCCGACTCCCCATAATACTGTTAACCCCTGGATTAGCAGTTTGTGGTGGTGGTGGAGCCTCCTCTGTGGGAACAAACTGATCAAGCAGAGAGGATTTTAACAGCAGAGAGGAACCTGCAGCTGGATCATTGTTTGAGTCCGAACTAAACAAACAGACAACAGAAGAAACACAAACACACCTTCACAGTCTGCAGCCAGAGGCATCGATCTGCTCTAACATTACTGCAGAAACATCTGAATCCAGGTCAGAGACAGATCAACATTCTTACAGAGCGACCTGACGTGTTTTCTTTGTGAGTTGATCTCATTAATGTGACTTCTTTTTAAGGGCTGTCACAATGTGATAATTATAAACTCTGATATAATTATAATAAAATTAAATAATACAAGTCCCACGGCAACAGAAAGAGAAGGAATGACTTCAAGATGAAAGCAAGCCACAAAAACAGCATTGGGTGATTATACACCAGGGCTATCACCTCATACTAGACATTCCAATACTGTTAGAGCATGGGGGTAAAAATTGGCACTTGAGCCATAAATAAACATATAAAAATAAAATTAACAGCTCAACAACAGAATCTGCATCTTGTCTGCCAGAACAAAACAGTCGAAGAAGACACTTCAAGGACATGGAGGCCCGGCAAAGCCACTCCGAGCAGACAATAACAACACCAAAACCTCTGAAGGAGGTGGAAGCACTTTGGGCTCCACTGTGTGTTGATTACATGTAAAGCAACTGGCCCCACTATGAAAAAATCTGCAGACCCATTTGTTGGCCTTTAAGATTGCCTTGTCGAGTCCTCAGCCCAGTTTTTCTAAGTCTTCCTTGGTGAGGAAAAAGGCCATCACAGACAAGATTGCAAGCTTCACATGAGAGGATGTGCTACACATTGATGTGGCCTCTGGAGAGATGAGTATTAAAACGATCTGATGGAAAGGCTCAGGGGGTATGTGCGAAATCCAATCGAGTTTGATTTTTGGAAAAAGTGGCAGCCCAATTATATGTTATATTGAACACCTTTACAACAACTTACGTATCCTCTACCAAGCTGCTTTGTTTGGGTACTACAATGAATCCTCTGCAAGCAGCACACCAACAAGCTACAGTCTGCAGGCTTCACAGGAAGAAACAGCCGCTACCAAACTGGATAAACGGGTGATTTCTGCATTAAGTACAACCGCCGTTTACTTTGAACACTTGGGAATACTTGTATGAACTGGAGAACACAGGAGAAAAAATTCAGTAGATGGAGATCATGCTTTATCTGTTAATGTTGACATAAAACCTGCCTTTATTGGGGAGCTTTTACTTGCAATTCAAAATCTATGTGCAAACACTTGCCAGACATAATGCTAATAAATAATGTTATAAATACCGGCAGTAATTTTCATATCTGCCGATACCAATATCATACCGATAAAATCGTGTATCCCTAGTCAGGATCAGAGGATACCTGCAGCTTCTATGCAAATCTGCAGTCTGCGGCTCTCATCCTGCAGAGCCTCCCTGCTGTAATGAACATTTATATTCTTACAGATCAGATTCAAAGTTTCACAAACTAAAAGGAAAAATCTGACAATCCAAAAATGCAGAATCTTCTACATTAGTTCAGTTCTTAATACAACATCATCACAGTTGACTTGAATAAACTGATCAGTTCTGTCAAAAATTGGGATTATTTCAGGGAACAAAAATCACATTTCAGTGACAGACATCGCCTAACATGTTCCACCGCTTAATGTTTTAACGATCAAAGATATGACTGTTTGATCTTTATTCGTCAGCGAGGTGGATGGTGAAAGGAAACTCTGTGAGAGACAGAGCCGAGGTTGTCCAGGTCACGTGACTGACCCCGTGTGTTGTAATCCTTTCATGCAGCACTAAAGAAGGATCATGTTGATGTGGTTAAATAACATCGCCTCCGCATGGAAGAGTCACGGTGACCCCTGACCCCCCACACGGCAGGAGGCCGACCTCAGTGAAGAGGACGGATCATCAGAGCCTCCACCTACACGTCGCTGTGCTGCGACCTGCTGCCAAACAACGGAGTGTTGGTATGAGTTTGTGTGCAAGCTGTCTGAGCGCTGAATGGACCATCACTTTTTAGCTTTAGAGGATTTACGTCCTTCAAAGATGAGCGAGGACTGTCAGAAACACAATGAAGCTGTGACTGACGATCAACAGTTAGAGTGATGAAACAGAAGATATGTTCTCACAAAACTTTCACCACATTAATTCTGCAAGGAAACGGTATTTGTGCAAATTCAGAGTGATACAGCTTTGGAGGGCTGCAGAGTGTGTGACATGGCACAGACATACAGCTCTACTCTCCCCCACTGAGTCTGCAAGCTCCCCTCTCACCAGTATTACACCTCTGATACCAACTCTCCGTCAACTTGTTCCCTTAATTCCATCTCTGCAACATTCATAGAGCAGACAGACTCTGAATTTCCACATGATCTGACTGAGTAGCATCCCGTTTGTGCTGCTGCTTTACTTCCACTGACAGGACGCTGAAATCATAATATCACGAGATAACTGTAGTGCTGATTTGCTTTTTATTACCTCTGCCAAGGAGGTTTATTTTGCCTCTGTTTGTTTGTTAGCAAGATTACTCAAAAGCTACTGGACGAATTTTGCTGAAACTTTCATGAGATGTTGGTAACGGCCCAACTTAAAATTGATAAGATTCTGGTGGTGATACGTATATTTGTCTGGATGCAAAAAAAATCCCCAAATTTCAAAAAATACCATAAGCTAACTTTGAGTGGAATTTTAAAAAATCATCTCTGCAATTTTTTAACGGATTCGCGTCCAGTTTCACAGGATAATATGGGGCCCATGTCAATAACAACATTAGAGTCTAACCTGCAATTTCAAAATAGTCCACCAGCACAGTGTGCTAAAACACAGAACACACTAACTTTTGGTTTGCTCCCCTTGTTTGATCCTTCTTTGGTTTGTCTGCTCTCACACCCACTGCAAACTAAAATCTGGTTCACCTGGAGCCAAACCAAGACCTCCTGTTTTCAAGAGGACCAGAGTTCGGTTGTTTGGTCCACATCATAAGTGTATTTGCACTTTCACACCATCTCAAACCAAACATTACAAAACACCAAACCAGAGTTTGGTCTGTCTGGAGCAAACACATTGGGAATGAACGTGACCTCAGTCTTAACTGGATGGTTGTAAAAAACACAAATGCAGCACAGACTGGGGAGGCTTTGGAGTGATTCAGAGGGCATGAAGGAGTGAGAGGGCACTCTTACCTCTCTCCTCGTCCCCGCCCAGAGTTTAGAAGTGTGGTGTCAGAAAGTGATGTGCTTTTTACAAACCTACGATACCCCTTTATCATTTTGGCACCAAACAGGAGTCTCTTTTTCATTTACTTTGTAAGTTATGACAGTGGAGTGGCTCCTCTGTGCAATAATCAGGGCTTTATCTACAAACAGGTCAAATGTCAACATGCTCTAACAGCTATAATGGTCCTGTGGGAGCAGTCTAGCTCACAGTCTTCAGCCTGTACTAACCACTGTACACTCTGTTAAATCTGCCACAGCTAAAAGTGACACCAAGTTCAAACAGAGTCAAAAAAGCAGAGCGTGAGAAGTTTGTTGCACAAAACAAGAACAGCCATAAAAAACAGCAAGGTCTATTTACAGAAGGGCCTGCTGCTGTGGACTTTGGCTGCTGAATTCAGGGGTTAGATGGTTTAAAAAACATCAGCATCCAATCGTGACCATGCACACAAAAAGGACGCTGCACGACTAAAGCAACAGCAAAATCAAAAATGTTAATATCTATAAATTCATGCATGTATTTCTGTCTCTCTTCTCCAAGTTAAGAACTAAATCTTTAGTCATACAGACATGAAAATGTTATCATCTCTTACTGCCAACTTTTATGCATCAAAAGAGGATGCAGAACAATCAAACAGCTAACGAATATCACTTTTCAAAGACATCTGTCAACAGTGATAATCTTCAAACTCCTGCCCAAAGTCTGGTTCAGACCAAAGACCCTGTTCATACAAAATTATCTTGATTTTTTCATGCACTGGTTATTTGGACAAAAAGATGACGTTGACAATTACAAAATGCATCTTCAGTGATGACCTGCAAAGACAGAAAATAAAATTTCTGCCGATATTCTGGCAGTACACAGTAGCCCTTTAACGTCTCATATAGTGGCTGTAACATGCAGATTGTACAAATGCATCTATGGAAAGCTGTTTGGTCATAAAATTGATATCAGTGATATTAACCGTAGTTCAGCTCTAAATTTGGAGAACATGTACTCACTTTTGGTCAACTAGTGTGAGAGTAGACTTTACTAGTGAGGCAAAAAGTCTCACTACTACTGTTAGTAGACTGTTTTTGGGTCTACTAGTACTACTGGTAGGCTTAAAAATGTTCACTAGTACTACTAGTAAGCCTTATATGCTAATAAGGGGACAGCAAAGTCAAATTCAGGCTTCCCACTGGCTTGGCTAGGCACTAGTGCGCCAAAAACCTTTACTAGCAAACCAAAATTTTTGTTTACTAGTACTACTACTAAACTCAAAATATCTCACTAGTAATCCTAGTAGACTGTTTTTAGCCTACTAGTAGTTCTAGTAAAGCCAAAAGATTCACTAGTAGAACTAGTAGACCTAATGCAAATGCAAATTTGGTTGTTTCAGTTGCACTTATACACAGTATAGCAGCAGGAATATCAAATAAAGACATTAAAATAGATAAGAGCAGAAAATGTTAACAAAAAATAAGTCAGCAGGTTGCAACATGCAGAATCTTTAAGCTATATAAACTACCTCATGAGGGAAAAACAGATAAGTAAAGCGAGACTACTTAAACAAAGCCAAGAATTTACTTTGCTTTGGAATTTCCCCTTTGTGGGACTAATAAAGGAATATCTAATCTAGTCTAATCTTACAATATTAACATTAACAATATTTACAACATGAATATAATATGACAGCACTGTTTGACAGTAGACCACATCTGTTCTTAAGGCAAACTTTGGCAGTAAGGATATTTAACTCATTAACAAATATCAGAGGTAAAACTGTGTAAAATGTTTATTTTCCAGGACCTGATGGAGCAGTGATATTATAAGGAGTATAGATAGGTGATATTTAAAGGCTATTGTTTAAGCATTTCCATAATTTCCATAAATCTCATCTAATGACCATGAGTCAACTTTAAATTCAATTACCATATTTAGATTAGTAAAAAGAAAACTTCGCCCTAACCAGGTTCAAAACCCTGATTAAAGAGGGGGCTTTTTCACGATGGTAAAAATACTGCAGCTTCATAACCTGGATGTTCTCCAGGTCATTGTTTCACAGGGCAGTTCGGCCTTTCCAGGTTTTCCATTCCAGGAAGCACATTACTTCTTTAAACTGACGTGCTCTTCTTTAGTGTGGTTAAACCTGAGCTGTACAGTAAATACATACCACACACTCGTCCTCCTCCTCTTCCCCCTCCTCTTGTCCAAACCTCAGTCAAATTAAAAACAGGTCTTATCGCTCCTGAATCATGAGCCTGGTTGTCACTTCATGGCTGATTTGTTAACCGGTCAGGCCTGTTTATTGCTTAATGATACGCTGAAATGAATATATGAATACTTGGCTGGTGAACACCACTTATTACGCCAACCAGCTGCTACACTACAGCAGAGTGTGTTTTCTCATCATGTATCAGGTATCAGTGCAAACGACAGGAGGAAATGTGATAGAGGAGGTAAACAAGATAACAACCTGCTGCCTGAACAAGCCCAATTAACCTGAGATATTATAAAAGAGGGAATACACACTGCACTGCATGTATGAAATATGGATATCAAACTGTTTAAATTAAAGACATAGGCATGAAAATGAAGCTACGACTGCAACAAGCCGAGTGAAATATTAATGTTATATCTTTAATTTGTTGAATCTATGCTGCTCTTTTCAACAAATGATCTGTTGCCTAATAGAAAATGTGCTAAAACTCTTTTGATTTAAAAATATATCATATTTACAGCAGCATCACACCTTTATTTACCCTCTGTATGCTCCACATTAGTATGATAGCAATGCGGATCCCCACCTTTGAACCCATGTGCCCTTTTTATTTTGGCCATTAAAGTTTAAATTAATCCATCTATTACAGCTGCAATAATTCTTCAGTTTTTTAATATCCAGTAGAGATTTCATTCATCATTGTTTGAGTCGCTAAACAAATCATTTTACAATGAGATTAGTACAAAATACTAAGACTAGATGATATATAAGTTAAATAGATTAATTAAAAATAAAAATCAACAGTCAATTATTTCTTTGTCCTTACTCTACTTGGACGCTGTGGCACTATTTGAAAATATAAATACTGAAAATTTATACTGTTTTCATGATGGTCACCCTGTCCTTGCCTGCACAAGCATATTTTAAGGCTTGCATGTCTTTACTTTACTTTGATTCTGTTAAAATATCCAAGTATAAGAGGTAAACTGGGTTTAGTAAAGAATACATTTTTTTAACATTGGAGCAAAACTTGTTTAAAGCAGTTTCTGTGTCACTATGAGTTCTTTTTTCTTCAATAGGGTTTTGTTGAGTTTTAGCCTCAGTTTCCTGTTGTTAGCTGACAGGAGTGGCACCTGGTGTGGTCTCCTGCTGCTGTAGTCCATCTGCTTCAGTGTTCAGAGATGATCTTCTTCATACCTTGGTTCCTGTTGTCTTTCGATTGTGTTGAACCACTCTAGACATTCTCCTCTGACATCAACAAGACATTATCACCCTAAGAATTCCTGCTCTGTGGATATTTTCTCTTTTTGGGACCATTCTCTGGAGATGGTTGTGTTTTATTATCCAGATCTGACCATTTGGCAGCCGCCTTCAGTCACTGATATCACCTTTCTCCTCCCTATGCAACTTCAGTTGGACGTTTTGACCATGTCTACATGCCTAAGTGCATTGAGTTGCTACCACATGATTGGCTGATTGTTTGCATTAACGAGCAGTTGAACTGTGTAACCTCGTGATACATGAATAACATCTGTAATTTTAAGAAATGTTTCACATAGTAGACTTTTTGAAGCTCAAATTTTGTCCCAACTTCATTGAAATCACTACTTTAAAGGTGCGCTTTTCCTGACTACAGCAGCATTAAGCTCCGTGAGGACTAAAAGCCTGTCACTGATATAACACAGCGAATTATCGATAAACTAAATAATATATACCACTTATACACCGTTAAAATGGCTGAATAATAAATACCTGAGAGTCAAACCTAGAGAATAATTCACCGGCTGATTATTCAAAGCTCTAACGTTAGCTCCTTCAAACAATAACTCCGTGATAACTCCGTGATAAATTCCCGTTTCCCAGCCTTACCTCTCATCCAGTCTACCACCTGCTGCGGGCTCCACTTGCTGACAGCCTCCATTCCTCCAGAACTTCGAGTTAAGCGCTCAAAAATCCGAGAAAAGTCGACTTTAAACCGCTATAACATGGCTGAAGGCAGACTTCAGACCGCTGACAGTGAATCCCGTCACAGCAGCGGGAATCCGACGCTCCAACTGAGCGCGTGCAGAAAGTTTACACTCAGGGCAGCGCGTGGCTGAAGTGTCGGGCTGCACGGCTTTAACCACGCCCCTCTGAGTTTCTCCTCCAATCACAGGAGAGACTGCGGGTGCTGCCTTCACAAACCGTAGGAACGGAGTCAGAATGATGCGTTTGCGTTTAGATGTCAGGCTGACAGAATTACTGACGTACGTTTTTTATTATATTTTTTTACAAAAACTGTATTTTTTATTTTTAGTAACAAAACTCTACTTTTCCTCTGGTTTCATAACTTACAAAAAATATCTTGTGGTGGACCTGAAGCTTAACTTAGACTTAGACTTTATTATTGATTTGCATGGGCTTCAATGTACAGCCTTGTAGAGCAGACGGACCTGCCTGATTCTGAAATCCTGATTAGTGAAATATTTCCGTGGCGGATTTATGGAACTGTCCGTCTGGCGTGTCAGGCTATTCAGTTTACAGATTTCAAATATATTATAAAAATAAGTATATAATAATAAGGTGAAAGTTATCAAAAAAATGTGCAAGGTCCAATGGGAATATAAATATAAATCTATATATATGAAATATTAACTATCAAATATGTACAGAAGAAAAAGATGGTTAAGTCCAGCAGCAGTCAGTATATATAATAGCAGTGAGATTTAGGACTTCAAAAGTCTGAAACTTTAACTTAACTGTCCAATTACTGAAAGATTAAATGGGGAAAAAACAGGTGATGCAAACAGTTCTTTAAATTAAAAAAAAAAAACAGTTCACAAATACAAATATTTGGAAAAAAAAAAAGACAATTTTTAATGACCTTCTGCAGTTAACATTTCTGGGTGAAAATGATCATATTCAGTTGAACAAATGAAAAATGTCAAAGTTAAATAAATAGATAGATTAAAACTTTCACTGATTATCTAGAAATATTTTTTTCTTCTGATTCAAATATATTTCACTGTCATAGGTCCACTGAATAAAAAGAGATTTAACTTTATTAGTCGATAATAAGGTTAGATTCTGACTTTCTTTCTCAGAGTTCTGACTTTCTTCAAATACAAAAAAAAAGTCTTCCATGACACACATAAGCAAATAAGCTTACACTTGGAAAGATAAAAAATAAAAACAAAAGTTAAAAAAATAAATAAAACAAAGATGAAAAATAATTCAAGAAAAATTAAAAATAAATAAAAAGCTGATGCAAAACGAATTTCCTTTGATGAAAAACTTAAATTAGTGTAGAAACACAAATACTTAATAAAAAAATTCTGACTTTTTTCAAATTAAAAAAAAAATAAATTTCAGAGGCTCTGTCCTCTTCTACAATTCACACCTGCAAAGATGCTCATCTTCTGCAAAGATAATTCCTAAATTTCATGCATTGTAAATATTTATTACCTCTCAGAAAAGATCCTTCTTATCAAGAAAGAAAGGCAAGAACTAAACAAATAGTCTAATAACTTCAACAATGATAAGACTTAGAACATATATATAGAAAGCAACTTTTGTTAAAGAACTAAATCATCCATTAATTTAATCTTTGGTGAATATGAACATTTTAAAGAGGTAAAACCCTCTATGATTGGTTCCAGTATCACTCGGCTGTATGTTTGTTTTATTAATTAATTTAATAACATTTTGATTCTGTTGACAGAAGCAGCACAGCTCATTAAGACACAAGCAATAATTTATGTGACAGGGTTTTACTCAAACACCTGATACCTGACGGACACTGGTGCCTTTCAGCCTCAGCTGGTATCGCAGGCTGGTGGTGTTCAGACTGTTTGTGTTCAGGGCACACATAAAACAAACTAATACATCAAGGCTCACCTTAAATGTTTATCTATCAAAAAAGTCCCTTGTAGTATCACACGAGTCAGTAAATACAGCAAACAACTGAATTACTGGTGTTTGTAATTTGATGCTGATTCTTGTAACCAAGTCTGTCCACATTTGGAAAATCACTGGTCTCTCCAGTTTAGTAAAGAGTTTGAAGAACAGGTTAAATTAAAAATAATTCGTTCTTCATTTTTCTGATCTCCACAGCAGCTCCACCATGTGTGTGCTGGGTGTGGGCTCGCTGAGGTTTTTTAGGGTCTGCAGATGTTTCCCACGGGAAGGAAGGAGCACATCAGGCCTTTGAACTGTTGGCCGACATCAAGTGAAAGCTGAGAGCGAGAACATTTGTTATTCCACAGTAAGACCAAATGTAGATGTGGAGGTGTAATTCTGACTGAAAAAAAAAAACAAGAAAACATGCCACCAGGAAGCAGTCACATAACAAAAGAATAAAGTGAGTCCAGAATTCTGAGATTAAAGTATTTAAAGAGATTTTAAGCCCCTCAGGACTATTTCACTAAACGTGTTTCTGCAATAAAAGCAAACATTCCTTTACAATAGCTAATATAAATATAGTTGTTGCACGAAACATTGGTTTAGATCTACAGGTTGGCTAAAAAGTTGAATAAAAAAAGTATAAAAAGAAGCAAAAATAATGGACTTTATGAGGAAGAAAATTCAAAGTTTACAGTAAAATGTCTGACCGACCCTGAACGCAGCATTTTGAAAACTCGATGTGGGCGTGGCTATCTGCCCTGACGTCTGGTGCTTTAAATTTTTTAACCTGTTAATAGTTTTTAAACCTGTAAACAATCAGGAATAAGAGTTTGTATGTGCAAAGATTTATCTCTTATGATCCTGCTTTATGTCATCGTATGTTAATACCAACAAAAACACAGGCCGGTAAAACACTCTTATGACTACTCATTAAATAATACTTAAAAATAAGTAAAATAAACTAAAAAATAGAATAAAATAAAATCGAATTAAACCAAATAAACATCTTTAACTTGTTGTTTTGAGTTTACAACGACCCCATAGAGACGCACTAGACTTAATATTTAAAGAAACAGCGCCATCCTCTGACATAAAGCAGTAAAAATATTTATTTACCTTCTTGTTTTCATTTTTCACAAGTTTTTCATTCTGATCATGTAACAAACAGTAAAACAAATGTTAATCCTGCACACAGAAGCAACAGAAATTCACAAAAATCATGATAATATTGTGTTGTGAAAAACTGTAGATATTGTGAGCTGCTGTTCTGCTTTGTAGGAGGAAATCCCTCTGCTTAACAGCCCCATTGCTCTTGGAAATGATCAAAATGATCAAATAAACAAATAATGGGTTTAGTCTTGGTAGTAGTAGATTTACACCAGAATCTAATTGATTGGTCCTTGGCTCATTTATGATCCATCTCTATTTCTTCTATTCATGTATTTACTCTATTTTGCACATGCTCATGCATGAGATTGTTTTATTAATCATTATGTAAAACTGTTACTATCATTATGCAAAAAAATGTAAAACAGACTATGTGGGTTGCAGACTGTGATTTGACATTGTTCTTGACTGTTAAATGAAATACTTGTAAAAAATCTCTTAAAATAAGCATCACTAAATGCATTTGGAAAAAAATAAGTAAAATTATGTATATCAATTGGTAAATCCCCTCACTGTGTTTAAAGTTTGTTATAAGAAAGATGCACAAATTATGTCTTTATTCTGCGTTGAGTTCTATTAAATTAGTAATTCTACCATATTTCACAATTAAGCCCTCTGGTGGAGAAAATCTAATTAAATGGGGTTTTTTTTTATGTTGCCTAAACTTTAATTGAAGAGATCAATTAACCAGTTTTTACAGTACTGTAATGGAGTGATTCCACCAGGAGGTGGCGCCAGTATCTCAGTAAGGCCGTGACCAGGAAAGATCGTCTATTGTATGAAAGATGAATTACTCTGAGTTGAAAATACATTTCCCGCCCTACCTCTGAGACTAGTTTTATCGCAGTTTTATTCACCTTTGATATAATTGGATAAAAGTTTGACTTCAGTGTTAAAAAGATTCATACTGTATTTAGTGTAGATGTTGTTTGTGTTTGCCTGTAGAATCCCCGGTTATCCTGTCACCGTAATCTCCATCAGAGTGGGCCGTCCTCTCCTTCCCTCCGCCCGCCTGGTTAGTCAGAGCTCGTCTCTCCGATAATCAGATCCGCATGAAACTGCTGCCGCGCGGTCAGACCCCTCTGCTCGTCCCCGGGGGAAGTTTGGAGACGCCGGAGACTGGAAAAGACCGGTGTACCGGTCCACTTTCCCGCTTTAACTCTCCCTCCCGGACCTGTAGCGCCGAGTGTAACGTTCACACCGAGCCTGTGCCGGTGAGTTTGAGCCGCTTTAACGGTCCGAGCCGCCGTTAGGACCGAGCTGCTGCCTCCATGGAAGCGGAAAAGCCGCCCTGCTCTCAGAGGTAACGACCATTTAACTTTTAATGTGTTTAACAGCCTCTTCAGGTAACTATGAAGTACATACACCTTAGCTATTTAAATGGCAATGAAGCCGAAATCTCACTGTGGTAGTCTGCATCTAAATATTAACATAAAATAAACCTAAAAAGGTCATTGTGCTGAAGGTGCTGTTTATTATCCCACACCAACCAAATAATTAAATAAATCTATAATTTAAATTATTCATATATCAGTATTGATGTTTGACTCGTGTTATCATCTTTTTCCTTTGCACATCTCGTTCCTGCTGAAACACTTTAAAAATGTCCATATAACATGAAGGATTTTCTAAATTAATACCGTGAAGTGTTTTTAAAGATACAAGCAACTTTTGCCCATGCATCTCTGCCTGCTTTAAAAAAGATAAATGTATTCCAACAGGCTTTCCATAATTTACTGATTAAATTATATTATTAATTGTTTTGTACTGTTCAGGTCAATTTGACCCACTTTAAACTTCACCTCAAGACAAATTATGCAAGCAAAAATGCAATTAATTTGTTATTGTTTTTCTGTGAATTATATAAAAATTAAAAAAGTACTGAGTTCACATGATAAAGTACACTCACAGAAATGCCATCCATGACATGTTCAGGCCAGTTTTACACAATAAATGGTAAATAAGTTATAAAAGCACTTCAGAAATAAAGTGATACTGAAAGAAAGTGTAAGAAAATATACTCCAATATATCGCAGTTATTGGCGTTGCAAGACTGTTGATATTTTATTGCAATATTGTGACTGTGAAGGACAATAAGGTTCAGAGGTGTTGCAGGACCATGCTTCATGTGAATAACACTGATTATAAACTGGAGTTTTAATGCTCACCATATTGTGTTTTTTTTAATGATTTGAAAACAAAAGATTTTTTGGGGGTGGGGGGGCAAAAATATTGTGAAGTGTAGCCCTGTTTACAGTAAAGTGATATATTGATATATTGCACTGTCACCCTTTTATCACAATGTATGGCATTAACCAGATTCCTGCTAACACACCCTCCTGTTGAGGTCTAGGGATGTACGATATCAATGCTATGATACTGGAGTCAGAAAATAGGCTCCACAAATGTATCTGCACATATGAACTGTCTGCTGATATTTTAGCCTTTTAAGTTTGTAGTTTTATTTTTACCTCTAAATTAAGAGTATTGCTGCAAAAAAAATAAAGATTTTCTGTCAGCAATAAATCAGAGTTTTTATATATCAAAAAAGGCTAAAGAAGTTTGGTTACATTATCTTTACATACCTGTACTGAAATCTTTATTGGCTTAAATAAGCTCGTAAATATCAGTATATCAGATATTGACAAAAATACAACATTGTGCAACCCAAAAAGGGTTGCAGAATTTCAGGAATTTTCAAGTTGGAAGCTTTCCCTGGGAATTTATTGGGAATTAATGAAAATTATGGGAATGTTATGACCCGGCTCTGCAAGGGGAAAGGAAAGTATCATAAATAAACCAGATTTAATGGTTTAAATATGGTTTATATTTTTTAAATTCATTAACTTAAGTAAGAGGTGGTCAAATGACAAAAGAGAAATGACAAAAACTAAAAGGCTTTTAAACTAAAAATCAGAACCACTTAAACTAAATATCAATAAAAACAAAGCTTTTTAAGATCTAAATATAAACAAGAAAATTATAACTAAACAAAAGCTTTAAAGAAAACTGAACTGCAGCCTGTTTCTTTAGAAAACCTCCAAATCAGCAGAACAGTGAATTTAGTTTGACTCAGTCGTATTCTGGCTCGAGCTGCAGGCTCCTCTCTGTGGCATCTTAAAGCGAGGGACCGGGAACAAACGGGAATAAACGGGAATAAACCTGGAATTTACAGAACTGAAGGTTTGCCCCTTGCTGGGATTATGTTTGGGTATAATGCAGCTCCTTTAAATTTCCCCCAGTTTCCCGTTTAGTCTCGTAATTCCCATTGAAAGTTTCCAGTTTGGAATACTTCCAGAATTCCCTTGGGAAGTTTCTGGAGAAGTTCTGGAAGTTTTCCATCCGTTTGCAGCCCCAATCTTAAATAAAGATGTTGGGCTGCCCCATAAGGAGGAGGTCAGTGTTTAACTCCTCGGTTTGTGGAGTTCACATGTTCTCCCTGTGCATGCCTCGTTTTCCTTACAGAGCTAATGCTTGTTAACTGTTGACTCTAGGAGCTCATTCACACCTGCAGTAAAATCCTGAAATTATCCTGGAGTTATCTTCATGTGTGAACACAAACAGCAGTTTTTCCCCGCTCTTTGCTGCGTTCATTTTTTACATCTGAACTGGGAAGAGGGGAGTGGGAACAACGTCATAGCCGAGTTATCAGCGTTACAGTTACAAGGTCGGAAAAACCTATAGCAGCATTTCCAGATATAAATATCTAACAATACTATGTATACGGCTGCCTTAGAGCAACAAACACGGGTCAGAAGTGCTAATAAACAGATTATTACAGGAGCTTAATAACTGTTTACGCCAGGGGCAGCCATGTTCGATTGTCAGCTCGGGGGTGGTGAGGATCCCCGACTTCCAAGTAGGAAACTCCGACCTCAGGGGGAATATGTGTGGGTGTGTGCATTTATATGTGTGTGGAGTATATGGGTATGTGTGGGTGTGTATAAAATAAAAGTCATAAAAAAAAAAAAAAAAATATATATATATATATATATATATATATATATATATATATATATATATATATATATATATATAAATAAATATATATATATATATATATATATATATATATATAAATATATATATATACATATACATATAAATATATATATTTGTGTATATATGTATATATATACATATATACACACATGCATACATATATATAGATATATATAGATATATATATTGACTTATGTTTTATTTATCTTATTATTATTAATATTATAATTTTTAAATGTATTAATTTATTATGTAATCATAATTATTCTCATTATTATTAATAATTATTATTTTTCTTGTTTTACTTTCCCTTGCACCGGTACATTGGTGGGTGCTTACATTTGTATATCTTGTCATATCTTGTTATTAAAATTACCATTCATCTTTGATTATTGCAGTTATTTACCCCTTTGTCTGTGTGATTGTGGACGGGGGTTAGGGAGCAGGCTGGAGAGTTCTTAATAGGGAGAGGGTAGACACATGTAGACTTTACAGTGGCTCAGTGTTACAGGAAAAGAGACAGCTCCCCTATCATGGCACTAGTTCTGTTATGGTCTGTTTGTCCTGGTTGTTTTTATATCAATGTTTTGATTTCTGTTTAGATTTTAATACTAAATGTTGTTTGTTTATATGTTAAAATTAATAAAAAAAATTAAAAGCAAAAAACAAAAATCTTGTCCTCAGTTAAAGAATAAAGTCAAAGATGGAGTGAGGTCGATGAGAATGTCTAAAACTCTCTAAAAGCTTGTTTTAATTGTTAGAAATATAATTGCTGTCTGATGAGATGAGGGCTATTGTTAGCTGTGTTTAAACAAAATGAGTATTTCCTCTTACCTTAAAGAATATTTAAGTACTTTTACTTGTTAGATTATCAGTGTGTTCACTCACTCACGGGTTCAATCTAAAGAAGACTATTTTATTTATAAATACTATAAACAGTTGAAGAAGATCATGATGTGAATATCTTAAGAAGCTCATACAGACACTCTAAGCACATCCTTAACCTTTTTAAAGTAAGAAAATTAGGATCACAAACTCATTTTAACACACTTAATAGACTTAGCTTAGATCAGGGGTGGGCAACTGGAGGCCCAGGGGCCACATTCGGCCCTTTACCTCACTCAATGCGGCCTACTAATCACCCCCCACCCCCCCAAAAAAAAATTAAAATATGAAGAAAACATAACAACAACTGCTAAATATGATTCATCAATGGTAACCAGCATTATATAGTGAACAAAGTAGGATGGGTGATCAAATATTTCTTTAACCTTTGATTGCTTTGTTTATTTACAAGTCATCAAAGAACTTACTTTGCTGTGATTATATCTCTAAATATCCTTTATAAGGAAAATCAAAAATGATATCAAGTATTAGTAAAAGCTATATTTGGAAACAATGGTAAGGGTAATATATTTGTGCTTTAAAACGGGTAAACATTCGTTTTTTTTATTGCATTTAAAAGAAGCTTTAATTGGCTTTAGGTATGTGTCATGCCCATTAAATTGTGAATTTTTGATTGTGTTTAATTGAAATATATTAGTGTTGGTATAATCCTTTTTTGAAGCTTTTATTTGTTTATGTTTGGTGCCCTCTTGGTGATCGAAGTTGTCTGGCTTAGCCTTTAGAGTCCTTTAGGTGTGACTTATTTAGCATTTATGTTGATGCTAAATCTGTGATCTGTCGTCTTTTGTTTTTAACAGGTGTCACCTTTGAGGAGAAAATGGAGCACCAACACGTCTGCAGAGCCTCACTGTTTCCCTGAAGACATCAGGCTCCATCATCTCAGCTGTTTTATTACGTCTCTTTTTGTTTTACCTCAGAGATGCTCGGCAGTGAAAGAAAAACTTCAGTTCAGAGTTTGAGTCTCAGAAACAGTAAACCAGGACAAACGAGGCCTCAGGAGACGCTCGCCTGATCAACGACCTTCTGAGAGATTTTTATTGGATGTTGTTCGCCCCCCGTGACCTCTGCCCCCCGCCCGGACCACGTCGCAGATAACGGCCAATGTCTGCCGAGAACAGCCCGCCCCCGCCGCCGGCCTCCCCGCGGTCATTCTCCACGCTCCCTCAGCACGCCTCCCCGCCGACGCCGTCACCGTCGCCCAGCCCGCCCGCCACCCTCTGCGGCCGGCTGTCCAATGGCAGCCAGACGGCTCCCAGCCCCACAAACTCGCGGGGCTCCCTCCACGGGGTCTCCTTCCTGCTGCAGATCGGACTGACGAGGGAGACGGTCACGCTGGAGCCCGGGGACCACTCGCTGTCCGCCGTGAGGGAGCTGGTGTGCTCCGTCGTGGATCAGAAGGTCAGTCGATGCTTCAGCGGTTATGTCTGTCAGAGCGGGGTGACCGCAGACAAAGACAGGGCTGTCCTCCTCCTGAGGTTCGCCTCAGGGGTGATCATATTCATCAGTGTGACTTAGGGCTGGACGATATGGTCTAAAATACAATCCCCTGATTTTTTTACACAACACTCGATTCATGATTTTAATCGATTTTTCCCTCTCAAACGAAAAAACAAACTCCAAGTGACACAAAAGTGACATGAATCAAGTTTTGCCTTTAATTTAGTTTTTTATTTTATTTTTATTTATTTTGCACAATTATGAAATCCACAAAAGTCAAAGATAACAAATTATATGAGGTGCATGGAGAGGTGAAAAGCCCGAACGGCTTATTTGAAGCCTCCGCCTGAAGTATGTTAAAGTTACACAATATTATATGCACATATAACATGCCAAAAAAGAGAGAAAAAACAAACAAACAAAAAACAAGTTACTCAGAAGTTATGACAAACTGGTAACAAAGTAAATGCAAAATACATACAACCACAACTTAAAAAAGAAAAAAAATGGAAAGATCAAATAGAAAATGTGAGTGGTGTGTGTGATCGTGTGTGAGTTCTATGAGGGATTGTATTTGCCAATGACTCCAGAGATAATGACTATAAACGAAACCAAAAAAATATTACAAAAGACAAAATTAAATACTCCCCAACCAAACAGAATTTACCTCTTAAGTTATTTGTCATAAAATTACGATAATGTAGTTCAAACATAGGCAGGGTTGTCTACATAAACACTGAAAGCTGAACTATTCTCACAGTTTATTAACATAAAACTCTCTGATCAATATTTAATCTCATCTGAAAACAAATTCAAGGCTCAACATGTGCTTGTGTAAAGCCTGACAGGGCCGACCATCATAAAACTGTGAATTTTCAGTGTTTATTTTTTCAAATAATGCCACAACTCACAATTGGAGTAAGTCAAAAAGGAAATAAATCTCGGTTTTTAATGTTTAAATCTTCTGCAGAAAATAATTTGAATTAATTGATTTAATTGATATATTGCCCAGCCTTAGTGTGACTCCACGTACAATAGGGGTGGGAGATATGGAAGTATTCTGATTATTTTATTGGCAGCATCACAGTCTGGACCTTATCTGTAGTCGTAGTTTTCACTAGTTTGCAAATTACCAACTACAAATACTTACAGGCTGTTTATTTAAAGCTCTTACTCGTCTTCAGCGATAACATTTTTATTACTGCACCAAGTGTGGTAAATTTTTGCCATTTTACTGTCAGGCCCAGTGCAGCACTCACCTCTACATGTTTTCTAATTATTGTAGTTATTGACAGGTCAAATTTCTTTCTCCAGCATTATTAAATAAAACTATAACTAGGGATAAAAAGCACTTTTTTAACACTTGATTTAATTATTTTTTCAGAAGACAACAACAACAAAATAAATAAATAAATGAATGCATAAAGGCTCCATGACTGCCTTGGCTCTGAAACATTTCTGTTACTGTACCTTTTTCTATTAATTCAGTCTCTTTCTTGTCGTTGCAATGCGAACATCATCCATTTGTTCCATTTCTCTTTGAATTGATCCTCCTGAGTCCTCATGCGGTGGGTTCAAAGTGCCATAACATATATTTCTTTTACAATTTTCCACCATTCTTCTTGTGTTGGTGGATAGGTCTTATACCATCTCCCTGTAACGGCCTTTTTACAAGCTGCTAACAAGATTTTAATAAATATCTGTCCTCTTACAACAAAATCTCCAGTCATCACACCAAAGTCCATCACTTTACATGTCAGAGGAATATCATAGCCAAGTATTGTCTTTATAATCAGATAATCATTTTCACAAAACTGTATGATTCTCTTACAGAGCCAAAATATATGTGATAATCAACACTCATGGCCCACATTTTCTCCAACATGGCAGTGCTACAGACAAGTGTTTGCTCTTAATCTTCGGTGTAACAAAAAAATCTGAAGACATTTTTCCAACAGTGTTCTCTCCATGTACAGAGGATTGTTGTGTTCTCCACATGTTTAACCATTCATCCTCTGAGATATTAACTTTTAGTTCTTTTTCCCATTTCACTGTGTTTTTTATTTATTAAACTGCATCAGGGATGTTTATGGAAATTGTCTTTTAAGTGAAGTGAAGAATTTGTTGAGGAATGAAAAAGCAAAGTGACCCAGAGACTAAAACATGACAGAGTGAAAAATAATTAAAGTGGGAAAAAATGGCTAAAATGGCCAAGTTATCAAAACAGAGCTGAACTGAAAATCTTACCAAAGAGTCTGTACTGAAACATGAGCTTGAGTGTATTGTTTCACCCTGTTGTGTCCTCACTGCTAACAAACAGGGGTCAGGGGTCAACAGGCAGCGAGACTGAACCACCGCTCTCAGGTGAGCTTGGCGCAGCTGATTGGTCGATTGCTGTCGTCAGAACATGTTTCCTAAATGATCTAAGTGTGAAAAACATTTTTTCATGATTTCTTTGGAACTATAATGTGATAGAAAAACAGCAGAAGACAAGCCATCACACTGAATTCACGTGCAGGTGTTTCAGAGCGATGTTTTCTCCTTAAGTCTACAAATACCCACAGAAAAATCCCCGTCCTGTCATAACACATTCATCACTTTTCTTTTTTTAATATCTGAACTGTGAATAACTGCTGATTTTACACGCTCAATTATGGCTAAAGCCATGATCTTCATAACTTCGGTAGATTCTGAGACCATGGTTATGATAATAGTTCCTTTACTTATATGACACTTTCACCAACACATGGAAATACATCATATCAAAGCACTAGACACCAAACAGACCTCACCGAGCATAAATGACCCGAGCATGGGGAAAAAAATAAAGAAATAATGATAATTATTAAAACAACAACCAAGCAGTTTGATATGACACAAGGGGACCAAAGATAAAAGTAGATCAACACAATAAGACATGAAACAGATAAAAAAAGAGAAAAGCTGAACAGCCTTAAAACAGCACTTTAACACTTAAAACTAAAATATTTAGGGAGATGAAAGAGATAAATGGTAGAGATGTTAATAGTAAGTGATAAATAAGAATACTCAATAAATTGAGAATACTTATATTGAATGCATCGTAAAACACTGATAAAGATGTATGTAGAATAAGCAATTTATCATTTAATATTACAAAATGAGTGTGCTATCTAATGAATAGAAAATAAAGTATTTTAAGAGCCAACAGTAAGCCAATAGGCTGGGATTATGAATTGGTTTTACTGCTCACACTGTCATTTTGAGCAGTAAGGAAAAGGCAATCAATGAATATAAAGTGCAAACAGACAAATATTAAAGATATTTATCAATGGAAGAAGAGCAAACAAGTAGGGCTGAGTATAGTTAAGAGCCTCATGATTTGATTCGATTTCGATTTTTAGGTTGCAATTCGATTCAGTATTGATTTAAATGCTTTGATTCAGTGAGAAGTAGAAATACACAAATAATTAGTAGCTGTTGACAATTTTTAAATATTTATGTTTATGCCAATGTGAACATATGTGGCATGTCACCTCACGTTTTTGAACAATTAAACATCTGAAAATAAAAAAATGAGCACAGTAATAATGTATTTGTGCGTATGGAGTATAAAAGTAAAAACCATGACAGTTCTGTGTAAAGTCTGAAAAGTAAAGTGTATGTAAACTCAATATTTCTTTCCTCTTGGACATTGTGATAAACCTCACACAACATTTCTTTTAACAATATCACATCTGAACCACGTCCCTTCATTTCTGGCTACATACTAAGCGTGCACATGTAGATTTTTGTTTGGGAAGAGCAGCCGGTCTACATGTTCAGGACCTGAATCGATTCAGAGGATTTGATGAATTGATATTGAATTGGGGGAGGAAATATTGTAATGCATTAATGAATGGATATTTTAGCCCACCCCTAGAACAAGTGTGACACGTCATGTGACACAGTAATGTTTTATTCTCAGTGACGTTGTGTGCTCCATTTCTGTCTCCATTTTTCTTTTACAGCAGCAAGAGAACGTTTCAGGACCAGATTACAAAAGGCTTTCTGACTTGTTTTTGGTGCAGGATTTTAGAGTGAATTGGACACACTGTCTGTCACACTATACAGACCTCAGTGATGCTGTCGGACTTTATCCCTCACCATCTTCTGGTTTTCAAGCTCACCCTGAACTCACTACCTGTTTCACCATGACACACACATTTCACACACTCGTCACAGCAGAGAGGAAAACAATGATGTCCACATTTAGACGTGTTTCGGAGCCTCTCGCCGTTATCGCCTCTCCGTGCTCTCGCTGGTTGGTTGGTTGATTTGAGTATTAATTGACTGATTGGTAGTTGACCTTCCACTTCTTCTTCTGGTGTTGCTGGGTCAGTGCGTGTCATTTCCTGTTTCGTGGGGTTGTGTCATGTTGGAGAAGCTTTGGCGTGATCGTGCTGAGGGATCTCAGTGAGAAACCTGACTCAGATAAAGGGCTTCCCTAAATCACCAGCCACTGGCAAAACAAGCACCATTTATGGGTATGAATGTAAAATATTTTATTAACGTCACTCAGCTGGAGAAAAACAGCAATTAACACTCCTGACCACACCTAAGGGCAATTTAGCCACCAATTAACCAACATGTTTTGGTCTGTGGGAGGAAACCAGAGTGCCCAAAGAAAACCCACGCATGCACAGCAAGACCTCATCAATCCAGCTGTGAGGCAGCAGAAAGACCCACTGCACCACCGTGCAGTCAGGTATGAAAAAGTACCAAAACTTAATGATCTTGGATCATATTTCAAGCAAAGGAAACATGAAGGCAAGCTCACAAATCCCACCTACTTTTGCACTTGTTGCCAGTTTAATTGTGCAATTTGAGAGCATTTTAGATGATTAAAAACTGAAATTGTCCAAATACTGAGAGCTAAGGACCTGTATTTTTGCAGCCATGGTATCAAACAGGGCACTATCACTTCATTTATACTAATAATGAAATTCTTCGTAAAGACTTCATAAAAAATACAACTCCCCATTTATTCTTGACTTTTCAGATGAAATGTGCTGTTTTTAAGCATATTTAGTGTTAGTGGTTCTTTGCATAAACAATCTTTTTCTTTACCAGATTTCCTGCAGATCCTCAAAATCTGGAAGTCCTGAAGTTTTTTTTTTTTAAGGGGATAAAAGTCTTAAAGTGTATTTTTTTTTAACATGGGCTTTTTATTCTTTTGACAGCAGGCTGACTAAGGACACCTCTAACATGTTGGCTGTTTTAATGGCTGTTCAAGAAAATGGACAACAGTTGTTCCAACTAAGGATGCACAATATCATCGTAATATTATCGAGATCGGCAGATATCGAAATTTGTGCCGATATTTACAGTCAATATGGGCCATACGAGGGCTAGGCAATATATCAATTAAATAGACTAATTCAAGTTATTTTTTGCAGAAGATTTAAAAATAAAAAATAATCCAGATGTTTGTTCTTGACTTTACTTTATTGTTCTTCCCGTGCATGCATGGGTTCTCTCCGGGCACTCTGGCTTCCTCCCACAGACCAAAAACATGCTCATTAGGTTGATTGGTGTCTCTAAATTGCCCTTAGGTAGTGTGAATGTGAATGGTTGTATGTCTCTCTTTGTGGCCCTGTGATTGGCTGACAGCTGGTTGAGGGTGTTCTCCACCTCTTGCCTAATGTCAGCTGGGATAATGGATGGATGGAAGTAATGCCTACCAAAATTAGGGATGGGAAACGAAACCCAATTCCAGTTGTTAATCGATATCAGCTTCCTCAAGGAATCACCATAATGCGTGTTTTTGCTCGATTATTTTTAAATCCGGTTCCTCCTGAAGCAGCTCTTCATCGTTTATTTGCACGGCCCTTGTTGTGCAAAGGCTTTTAAACTTTTCCCCCTTTGACTGAAACCAAATATGCAAATGTTTGTTTGAAGATCAGCTGGAACTATCAGCCTAAATAAACAGTCTGGTGTACTTTCCCCTCCGCCTGCTTTGTGCTCAAATATCACGGCTACCTGCTAATTTTCTTCACTGATCTCGCAGCCACGGCAGAAAATCCCAGCAGGAAGCCGTCTGCACGGGGAAAAGGTGGCTCAGCTCGGCCCACAAAGTGACGTCACCGCGGGACTTTACTCCTTCCTGCTTTTGTGTCCACGCCACCAAGCTGCGAGCTCCGTCTGCGGGGAGTTTGAGGGTTCGCTGCTGTTGTGTCATGAGTGGGGGTGGGGGGGGTGTAGTAGTTGTAGGGAAGTTCCCCTCCCATGAAAGTCGCCACATTGACCACCTCCACATATACAAACACACCGAGGCCCCTCTTGGACTATGTGAGAGCGTTTTGCTTCATCTTAACCTGTTAATCATAACTCTGGATGTTTACCTGCAGCCTGCTGCACCAGTGAGGCCTAAATTCCATCGTGAGCTGAAGTGTAAAGTCTGAATTATTAGTTTAACTGAAGTTCTGTCTTTGTTTGGTTACACCACAGAGACACAAATTAGCAAAAAATTGTTGTAGATATATTTTAACCTCATTTGACTGATCTGTGAAAAGAAATTCTTCATTTTGACATTGCTGTCTCAGAGAAGGGGCTGTTAATTCATTCATACAGTGATAAAAATGTACACTGATGGCCACTTTATTAGGTACATCCTGGTTGGGCCCTCTTTTGCCTTCGTAACTGCCCTGATTCTTCGTGGCTAGGGCTGGGCATTAAGAACCTCACGATTCAATGTTGATTTAGATGCTTTGATGTCGATTCAGTGAGAAGTAGAAATGCACAAATAATTAGAGTACCTGTTGACAATTTTTAAATATTTATTTTCATGCCAATGTGAACATATGTGGCATGCCCCCTCACATTTTTGAGCAATAAAGAATCTGAAAGTAAAAAATTAGCAAAATATTAATTTACTTGTGCATATGGAGTACAAAGTAAAAAACATGACAGTTCTGTGTAAACACGGGAAAAGTAAAGTGCATGTAAACTTTAATATTTCTTTCCTCTTGGAAATTGTGATAAACCTCACACAACATTTTTGTTATGTGGTGAATCGATTCAGAGGATTTGCTGAATTGATGTTTAATTGAGGGGGAAATATTGCAATGCGCTGATGAATCGATATTTTTACCCACCCCTATTCGTGGCATAGATGCTGGAAACATTCCTCTGTTGGAGTTCGCTTCCATTTCAGTGTTTGATTTTTCCAACACTGTGAGACTCCAGCTTTGCAGTGAGGCCTGTGCTTTCTCTTAGGGCTGTCACATTTTCCAAACTCCAACTTGACTGGTTTTCAAGCATACATGCTGATAACCAAAGATATACTGACGTCAGTGTCAGACGGTTCAACATGCATAAAGCCTCCCAAAATTCCCCCAAACCCAGCATGAGCCCACGGAGTGAAAGCCCCTGCTGCCTCCACACTGTGGCTTCAGTGTGGAGCAGTGAACACGGTTAGTGCGGTCTTTGAATGCAGCATTTTAACTTCCCAGAGCCTGTCAGTCATGCATACAGGCCAGCGGGCCAGTTATGATGTCGAGCCCTGATTCACCTCTCCTGAGGCCACACCGATGGGCGACCTGCTCCTGCTTATGAATCTTGAAGTCTTGTCCGTGGAGGCCTTTTGCCTCGAGGGCGCAGCCTGAGCACACCTCCGCCGCACTCGGGTGGCAGGCCGACAAAAGGGCCTGCAGGTTTGTCATGTTGGTTTATTGTTTATTAGGATTCCCATTAGCTTTGGCCGCTGCTACTCGTCCTGGGGCCCTTAACACATTTAATAAAATTAAAAACAAATGATCCATGCAATCTGTGCAAATGATCCATGCAATCTGTAAGTAGAGTGGTATATTTATTTATTTATTGTTATTAATAATTTATTATCACTTGAATGCAGACTCAAACATATCCCATGTGCTCTTGTACCATTTGTATGTTGAAGAATCTTAAATTTACCTTTAACTGGATTTTAGCAAATGCCATTGAAATTCAGAACTTTGAGTTAATATATGTCTTATACAACATCGTGGATGAGGAGTGAACCAGCTGCTTTGCACGTTACTGACGCACAGCCTGGTCTTGTTTTTACTTTGCCATCAGTGGTGTGGAGCCCAAAGTGCTTCCATTTCCTCAAGGTGTTCTTCCTGTTGTTGAAGTCAGGTCAGATACGAGTTTTCAGCTCCAAGTTTGTGATATTTGAATATTGGTAAAAAGGTGACAGCACTAGACTGTATTGGCATTTTTCCCCAGATTCCCCACACATCCTAAAGTCCACTGCAATTCCCTGAATTAATTGAAAAATCTATCTTATCCAATGAGATCCAACAAAGATAGTTAATTTAAATTTAAATGAATATTCTTTCCATATTTGTCCTTACTATGATGTTCATATGGAGTTCTGGCTGCTTTTATTGAGGCACAGCTTAAATATTAACTAGTTAGTTAAGGCTGTGATTTAATTTGATCAAATGGTGCAAATAAATAAAACAGAAGGTCTGAAACTGTGTGAGATATTGTTCAGGAATGTAAGAAGTCAAACTGAGTTTAAGATGATAATATGATTTTAAAGGTAAACTCCATTAGTTATGATTATGTCTGAACCAGCTTTAACGGCAAAATCATCGCCTTCCTTCGTCGTCCAGGTGATGTGAGTCCTCACAAACGCTGGTTACCATGGTTACCAAGGCCAGGTAGAGACGTGAATGATGGAGAGAGATGTCAGCGATGTTTAAATGACACTCAACCCGCCTACAGAGCACTTAAATACTGTGCTGACAGAGAGCCAGGGGATTCAACTGCATTTACATTTTAATGAAGCTAAACTTTGACTTATTGTGTTTTTGTCTTAATGCAGGAAATTAATAAAAGTAAACTGTTGGTTGTTGGATGAACTCGGGTGTTTCTTCCACATTGGTTAAATCAGGTTTCTCCACACAGCAGAGACTGCAGCAGTAATTCTGCTGTTTCTGTTATTTTTCATCTCCTGTTTTCATTGGTGAAGGTTGAAGGTTGCAGATGACGTTGAACCTCAGATGGAGGCCAGGAGGTGAGCTCTGCGTAAAGAAACGCAAACGTTTGTGCTGTTTACGGGTTAAATTTGGAGAAAAATCAAACTCTTTATGATCACAGTGACAAATCTAGAGTTTTATGGAGAAACCGTTTCAGACATGAATCTGTCTGCATCACAGAGGGACAGACAACACTTCTGTTTTCACTAAAGACTTTCTGAAATTTGAGGCTCCAGCTGTTTTGCTCTTCATCCAGATACCTCACCTGGCCACTTTATTAGGTACACCTTCCTAATCTCAGGTTGGACCCATTTTCACCTTCAGAGCTCCTTCGTTCTTGGTGGAGCTGAAACATCCCTCAGAGATGCTGGTCGTATCTCCATGACAGCCTCCGTCTTTTGGTGTGCCTCAGGGGTCCGTCCTGGGCCTCATTCTGTACTCTCTCTAAATTCTTCGATGATCATGTGATCGTCATGACTCATGAGGAGGGCTGGGCAATTAGTTTAATTTTAATCTCAATTATGATTACTGTCTCTCACATTTATGAAAGCTGAGTGATCGAGCTTTAAAGATGGAGGTTCTTCTTTTTATTATTTTATTGTTATTTATTATTGTATTATTGTTATTTATTATTTTGTTATTATAGCTGATTGTCCCCCTCCTCATTGGAGGGGAAAGGGACAGGAAGACTGAGGACAGGAGGGAGCAGTAGTACTGTAGTAGCCGGCCAGTAGCCATATTTCATTTTATTTTATTTTTATTGTATTATTATTTATTTTTTTTATTATTTAGATTTATTAATGTACATGTATCTGCTAATTGTTTTTGCTCTTTTAACTTTTTAATATCCCGTGTTCTCTTATACCTGTGTACTATACAATGCTACTGGAATCCTAATTTCCCTGGAGGAGTCTTCCCAAGGGATTATTAAAATTCTGTCTAGTCTAATCTAATCTAATATATATAATTTATTATTTATTATTGTCTTTTTCCATATATCACTTTTTATAGCATTTGTTCTTTTACACTTTTATTTTCATTTATTGCTTGTTTAATGTTCAGAATGAAAGTGTGAAGAGCATCAAAGCTCAATGTTGGATGTGGTGTGTGTAGTAAAATCAGTTAGTAATCATATTTAATTATTGTGATCTCAAATATATATATGTGGATGGGAATTGATACGATTGTATTAATACCAACTCTGCTTACTGATCGATTCTTTATCGATTCCTGTTAATTTTTTTGTGTGGGCAAAGTCACAGCTACACATGTTTTCAGTGGCAGCTTGTCAAACACACGACTCTACCGTGCTTCTGCAGGCGTCTTTTTGTTGACAAATTACCGTAAGCCACAGTTCGGACCTTAGTGTGCCATGGTGAAAAAGACTAAATATATTGATTCCTTGAGAAAGTTATCGATTATCAACTGCAATTGGTTTTTGATTTCCATCCCTAAATATCTATCAATATAATCCACATCATAATTTCTGCCATAATCGAGCAGCCCTACTCATGAGGCTCAGTTTCTGGACTGGAAGTGAAACATGTCAATTGGTAATTTTATAGGGACGGGGTAAAATGATTGTTAAAACTCCAGCATCAGAAAGTTTCAGGTATATTCACACGCCATCCCACTCGTCAAAGTGATTATTTTCCCACGAGTGGATGGATTCGCCCGGCTTGAAGGGATCGATATCACAGATTAGCCTACTTATCCCTGCAGACTGCACGGCGGGCCAAATGGCAGATTATTGAGTCTTAGGGCGGACATCTTTTCTGTTTGTGGTCAACGTCCTGGTATCGATAGCTGCATTCAGTGACTGTGAGTGAGTTTGTCTGCACGAGGATCAAGGTCTTATATCAGGGGTGGGCAACTTTGGTGATAAAGAGGGTCACAGTGAAATTATCCTTATTGCCAGATGTTTCACAAGTTAAAAGGGTGAAAGCACTGATATATAAAGCTGCAATGAGAGGTCACTTTATCAATATTTAAACACAAATGCAATCAGCAGTGCTCAATCTAATGAGTTTAACACAGAAAATTAAGCTAGTTTTTGCTATTTTTTAAAATTCAGATATTCGTGGTTATCAAAGTTTATATTGAGGGATGTAATCGGTATGATATCGACATCGGCAGACAATTGCTTCAAAAGCTTTATTTCTGTCACTATTTTCTCTGATATTTTAGCCTTATATGTTCGTATCAAGATTGTAGAGTTTTTTCCATATTAATCTTAAATTAAGAGTATAAGATCATAAAAAGGGTGTTTTTCCATCAACAGGTAAATGAATCAGTGTTTTAGGTCTTAAAATAGCACATGAAGCCCGTCAAAAATACAGTGTGCATGTGGCTTTGTTATTTAAAAAGAACTACTTTCAGGATTTCTACTAGGGCTGGGCGATACGACCTAAAAATAAGTCCCTGATCTTTTTCCACAAATGTTGATTTGTGATTTTAATAATTTTTTTCTCTCTAAACCAAAAAAAAACTCCCCAGTGACACAAAAATGACACGAATCAAGTTTTGCCTTTATGTTATCAAAATATGTGCCAAAACCAAACAGAATTAAAATGAAAGTGTGACAGAAAATGTTGATGACGTAGTTCAAATGTAGAGAGGCCTGTCTACATAAACACTGAAGGATGAGCTGTTCTCACAGTATTTTAACAGGAAACACTCTGATCAATATTTAATGTCATTTTAAAACAAATACAACTCTATAAAAGTGTTTGTGCAAAACCTGACAGGGCCTGCCATCATGAAAACTTTACATTTTCAGTGTTTATATTTTCAGACATTGCAGCCACTTATGATTGGAGTAAGTTGAGGAAAAAAATCTAGATTTTTCTTTTTTAAGACTTCTGCAGAAAATAAGTTGAATTAATGAATTAAATCGATATATTGCCCAGCCCTAATTTCTACATATTGATATCGGCCAAAAAACCCTTAAGCATATCCATATCAGCAAAAATTCAATACCATGCACCCCTATTTATTTTATGTATATTGTATTTTTATGTTGAAATATGCAAAAAAAGGGAGTTTGACAGTGATTCATAGCTGATTTCAGCCCTGTTTTCTTCAAGATATTTTTAATTCTTTCACAGCAGAGTTTGTCAGGTTTTCTCCATGAACTGATGGCAAAACACAAACACAAGAGCCAGTTCTGCTCTGATCTATTATCACTCTGGTTTGCAGTAATCTAAATTAAATTCAGATATACACTTACTGGCCCCTTTATTAGGAACACCCATTAAACCAATCTCACAGCTAGGCCTAACTTATCAGCTCATCATAATGTTTCTGTGTAGTTTACATGCAGCACAAGTGATTGATTTAATCAGGTATAGATGACCTTCTCCCCCCTCCATTCACCTGCTCCTGCTGCACCTGTGGATCAGTTAAGAACCAGGAAGTTCATCGTTTCCATCTCGTCCTATCAGAAACAGGAAACATGTGTCTGTTTGATATTTTCTTAACTCCATCCAGCAGGTCAAATCTAACCAGGATGTCTGTGGCTCATTTGAATCCCATTCACCTTCCTGCAAGGCTTTAAAGGGACTTTACAGAAAATATTTATTTAAAGGGATCTGCTCTGTCTTCTTCATGCAGCTGACATTAAATAACAAAAAATAATTTTATTTTGAAGCAGCGTTAGTTTTGACAGCACTTTTTTATTCGGTTTTATAGTCTTTTGTCTCAAATATCTTTTAGTTTTAGTCATAATGTAGTCATCTGAATTGTTTTTATTTTAGTCTAGTTTTAGTTAGATGTTGTTTATCCTTAAGTGTAAAATTGATTTTTTTTCTTTCGGTAAAAACACAGACATTTCATCACACCTTTGTTTAATACTTGGCCTCTCACTGTTTTTCCAAGTTAATACTATTGTACTTTTTGCTTGTAAAAGACAAAACAAATTGAACTTTTGTGTGAAATGCAGTCACCTTTATTTAGGCTACCTGGCAGAGCATCTCAGTTACAATACCAGAACTGACAACAAACAGTGAACCTGCTCTACATGAATATATCAATTCATAAAGAGAGGAGCTCTGATTGGATCGCTCCACAACTTATCCCACCACCACCAAGCTAAGGCAGCTGTGATTGGATATATTCCTAACTTGTCCCTACTTTCTACATGACCAAATTAGGTCTGATTGGATTAAGTCTCTGTCAGACATTTGAGTCTAGTTTTTATTTGTTGATGAAAATGTCAGTTAATTTAGTTTGAGTTTTTGTCCATGTGCACTTGTTTTTATGAGTTACTGTCTAGTTTTCGTCAGGAGAAAAAAAGGTTGTTGATGAAAACTATGACGAAAATAATTAGTCAACAAAATTAGCACAGTTCTGAAGTAAAAGAATTCACGTGGGATTGTGTTTTTGGTTTCATACTGACGGCCAGCTTCCTGTGGTTGTGACCTCTGAGGTCAGGGTGGGTACATCATTTCATAACTTCCTTCATTTACGGCTCATTCTGAACCCTCAGCTCAAACACTGCTATTACTTCAAGGAGGTGACAATGCATTATTCTTCTCTGTTGAGGTTTCTGAGGTTCAACAACATTTCTGTCAAAAACCAGACAGTCTGTCATCCATCTGTCTGTCTGCCCATCATTAAGCTCTCCTTCCATTGGCCCATTTATTTGTCTATTTATCCATTTATCTGTACATCCATCTGTCTTTTAATCATATATAAATTTGTTGAACATTACATCAGTTTGATAAATTATTTGTCCATCTATTCATCTTTCTATCCATCCATTCGTCCAACTCTTGGTCCGTCTCTTTCTCTTTCAATCATTCATCTGCTGATCTGTTTTCCATCCACATGGCCTAACTCAGGGGTTCCCAATGTGGGGCCATGGGCCCCACAGCTGTGTCGGGGCATGCGGCACAACAGGATAAAAACAATACAAAGTTTGTAGGAGGATTTTGAGACTTACAAATCAATAAATCAATTAGTAAATGTTTTTCTTAAATGCTTGTTATTGATTTTAATATAGAAACAGACAACATAAAATATTAAAGAAAATCAAAACATGGATATATATATAAAAAAACATGACATACAAGTAGTGCCATGACAAGGGGTACTGTCTCTTTTCCTGTTTAATAAAGCTACTGTGTTTGTAAGTGGATATCAATTAAATCTTTATTTGTATATCAACAGTTCATAACAAGTGTCATCTCAAGGCACTTTGAAACAGAGCAGGCTTCAGCCAAACTCTGCATTTATATAACACATATATGCATATATACATAAATAATATGCATACACATACATATATCCAGAGATGTAATCATCCAGGCAGAGACAAAGGGACTAAAAATAAGAATTTATTATAGGGACAAACCCATGGACACCCAGATCAATACCTAAAAACAAAAACAAAAAATAAAATCAAAATAAAGTAAAAAATGAGCCGTTTGCCTGTAGCTTCGCCCCTACAACAGTCACATTGGCTGCTTTTGTATCTTAAAGTCTTTAAAATCTGATGTTACGGTTCACACAGGCTGCAGCGACTGAGACTGAACCCACGACTACACCTTTCACCTCTTAGCTGTAGTTCATGCTGACTGCCTCCGATTAGAGATCGATACCCTGGATTAACGTAGTAGAAGGGAATGATTGACCCTTCGGTGGAAAAAGGTTTTAAATCCCATCCCTCTGTCTTAGTTTGCTCATAGTTTCTCTCCTGCAGTTTCAGGGCTGGGTGATATGGTCACCTCCCTATTTTTTCCAAAACTCTCTATTTACGATTTTTATTGATTTTATTTTTTCCCTCTACAAAGAAAAAAAAAAGTAGCGACACATAAATGACATGAATCAAGTTTTGCTTTTATGTTGTCAAAATATATTCCCAAACCAAACAGAATTTCCCACTTAAAGTTAAAGAGTGTGCCATAAAATGTTGATTATGTAGTTGAAACAAAGGCAGGCTTGTCTACATAAACACTGAAAGCTGAGGTGTATTCACAGAATATTAACATGGAGCTCTCTGATCAATATATAATCTCATTTAAGAAACAAATACAAAAATCTAGATTTTTATTGTTTAAATCTTCTGCATTTGAAGTAATGGATTTAATCGATATATTGCCCAATCCTACTTTGTTCTTATTCAACCTCGAGCTGTAGATCTTTATTTTATCATGGAGCCGTCTTTATCTCTGCTGGTTTAAATCAGATAAAGCAGGATGAACGTAGACTTGACTCGCTCACACTGATGTACTTTTCTTTGCTGTCCCGCTCTGTCTCTTGAGTTCCTCTGCAGTTCCTGTGGTGTTGAGTTAATTTTTATTTTAAGGTCGTGTTGCTGCTGAGTGAAGATAGAGGAACCGCTGAGGTCACTTAAACACGCATGAGGAAGATGTTTCTGTGGTCGCATAATCAGATGAAGAGCACAAAGCAGCAAGTGTTTTCAGCCGGATAATGATTCAGTTACACTAAAGATAAACTCTGGTTTATCTATGAAGTAGGAAATCTCTTTATTTGATAATATATCTCCGGCCTTACTTAAGCTGACACCAGCGCTGTTCAATACTGATACAGGTAGAACCAAGCACAGATCTTGCATTAAAATTCTTTCAAAGGAACTCTAAAAACTAATTTTAAATACATCTAAACAAAAATAAATAAAAAACAAAATAAAATAAACTGAAGTAAAATCAGGAAAGGCTTGGTAATAAAAGTAGGTCTTCAGGGGAGATTTATCAGAGATCAATACTGACATAATGCTGATAACATTATATATCCTTAAATAAAAATCACAAACATCCATCAGATATCAGAATAATTTCAGGAGTTTTTCTGATCAGCCTCAATAGGAAATAGGGATGGGAATGGTAAATGGACTTGAGCTTATATAGAGCTTTTCTAGTCTTTTTGACCACTCAAAGCTGCGTTACACCGCAGGTCACACCTACCCATTCGCCCTCATGTTCACTCACTGATGGTCCTGAGTTTCTCTGTCAGTTATCCGTCATCATCACTCACACGTTCACGCCCTTTCATGCCCATTTACACGCCACTGATGCAGCAGTCGGGAGCAACTCGGGGTTAAGCGTCTTGCCCGAGGACACATCGCCTTGTGTCGTCTGGAGCTGGGCTCAAACCTGCAACCTTCAGATTAATGACCAAGTATCTATCCAACTGCACCACCTACGCCCCAATTAATCAATCAATCAATCAATCAATCAATCAATCATTGAACCAATCAATCAATCAATCAATTAAACTTTTTTGTGTAACACTTTTCATACCACATATGTAGCACAAAGTGCTTTACATAAGCAGAGGACAAATAGGAGAAAGCATGTGCAAAATAAACTTAAATAACAACAATAAGGACAGACAAACCCAAATTAAGCAATAAATACATTCATAAAATAAAATAAATAAATATTAATAAAATAACAATCAAAGACCTTGATTTAACAACAAAACTTTGTGTGTGTGTGAGCAAGAAACTGTTAGAAAGCCATCATGAGCTCAAAATGAGAAAACACTGGAGATAAAACTGAAAAATAAAACAGAATATAATTAATAATAGAATGAAAAAAATATAGATTGAGATAAATAATGAAATACTGTTTGGTTAGAATGATAAAACAAACAAAGCTTAAATACATGACTCAGTAAAACATGTTAAAATGTAAAAATGAGGAAGAAATTGTCCAAAGTGAGATTAAAAAGGTAGATCTTGAGTTTGCTCTCTAAATACTGTCACTCTGTGCTGCGCTCAGGTCTTCAGGCAGGCTGATCCACAGAAATGAAATGATAATAACTAAAAGTTGATTCTTTGTTCAGAATTTTGGCACGACTAAAAAAACACTTGAAGACCTGAGGGCTCTCACAGGCTCACAAGATAAAAACAAATCAGATAAACAGCCTGGACCAAGACCATTAAGAGATTTAAAAACTAAAAAATAACCTTAAAATCATTTCTAAAAGATACTGAAAGCCGATGCAGAGACTTTAAAATCAGAGTGATGAGGGCTCTGTCCGGTCTTTGTCAGCATCCTTGCAGCTGAGTTATGAAGCAGCTTCATCTGTGAAATATTCTTTATACATATTCCCATTGAAAAATCGATAACGCGCAGCTAAAAGAATCAACATCATTAGTCTTTTTGCTCAACAATTCTCTTATCAGTTCTTTTCACACGTGTCTGGCTCTCTCGCAGATAGAGTATAAACTCAATATGATGCAAACTACAAAACATACATACTAAAGACGTTTTCTTTGCAGCATGGTGATCAATATCAGGAGAGCCTTGCCTTTGGCATAGTTGACCCTAAAAACCTCTTTTGAATTACTTCTTATAGAGCAGAAATCCGTAATGTCATTGGTATCAATATTAGGAAATGTATTAGTCTTGCACCTGTTTGTTTAAAAGCAAAACTTTGTCTGCTAAATATGGAAATGAGAGGGTCACTAAAGTCCATTAAACACCTCGTTCAGGCAGAGAAATTAAAGGGAATTAATCACTAAATGGAGAGGTACAAATCAGAACACTGAGCACTTAGATTAATTACTGAGAGCTGTTTATTTAAAATGATTAATCAATCATAAACTCACACTGGAAGAGTCACAGAGTTTGAAACAAGTATGAGATTATAGGATCATTACGTGAGGCTTAATAAGGACTGAACATTTTGACTGTCAGAGATTTCAAACTCTCCTCTCCAGTGTTCATTTTGTTGACTAATTATTTTCTTCATAGTTTTTGTCAACAACCTTTTTTCCCCTGAGAAAAACTAGACAGTAACTAATAAAAACAAGTGCACATGGACAAAAACTCAAACTATATTAACTGACATTTTCATCAACAAATAAAAACTAGACTAAAATGTTTGACAAGAGACTTAATCCAATCAGACCTAATTTGGTCATGTAGAAAGTAGGGACAAGTTAGGAATATATCCAATCACAGCTGCCTTAGCTTGGTGGTGGTGGGATAAGTTGTGGAGCGATCCAATCAGAGCTCCTCTCTTTATGAATTGATATATTCATGTAGAGCAGGTTCACTGTTTGTTGTCAGTTCTGGTATTGTAACTGAGATGCTCTGCCAGGTAGCCTAAATAAAGGTGACTGCATTTCACACAAAAGTTCAATTTGTTTCTGTTCATTTATACATTCAGACTTTACTAGCATTCAATAAAGGGTTATTAGATGTTTGATTTTATCCAAGTGTAAAACATGACTTCAGAAATTCAAGGAAACATAAAAAATGCCTTACCCTTTACACTTCATATTTTAGTGACTAAATTTACAGCAGATTTCATCAACTAAAACTAGACTGAAATTAAAACGATTTAGATGACTAAATTATGACTATAACTAAAAGATATTTAAGCAGGGTTCCCACATATCCTGGAAAACCTGGAAAATGGTTGACCAAATTTTCAATCATGGAAAACATATCGAAAATGAGGAAAAAATTAGATGTCCTGGAAAAGCTTGATCTTCCTTCTACCTTGTTAGCGAACAAAAATCAAACATAGGAAATAAAGTAAAAATGTACGTGGTAACTACTTCACACTTAGCCATAAAATCTGAGTAGATAAAATAATGCAAGATGCAAGTTAAGGAATGAAATGTGAAAACTCAAAACAATGGTGCCAAATGAAATAATGAAAAATGGCAAAATAAAATTTAGGCTTCTTACACAGTAAAGTAAGTAAAGATAAAAAATAAGAATAAACCATACATTTATAATAGTAAGACACTACATAAAAACTATAAAGATGGAGGGGGGGGGGGGGTTGCGTCCTGGAAAAGTCCTGGAAAATCATTCCTAGAGAAGAGTGAGACCCCTGCTCGGGCAAAAGGCTAAAACTAAATTAAAAAGTGCTGTCAGAATTAACTCTCCCTCTGATAAACCAGCCGCAGCCTCGTGTGCGTTTCCATCCGCCGGCCTCAGCGGTGATTTGAGCCTTTTATCGAACGTATGAATGAAACTCCCACTCCCCGACAGCCTTGACCCTCTCAGAGCCACTTCCTGTTGTTTCCTGAGCGAGGTGACAGCTGAGCGGATGCAGGGAAACTGGCCGCGCTGCTGTTTACCTTCATATTTCCCATCAGCCCCCCTTTTTAGCGCCGTCCCTCCAGGCTAATTGCGGCCGAATGGCGAAAGAGTTGGAGAGTTTTATTGTCGCTGAAAGGCTCTCGGCTTCTGCAGCGGAAGACAAACAGCTTTTTTTATCCATTTGTGCTCTTCACGCCGCCGCCGCTCTGAGTGTTTTTATAATCCTGATGTGTTTTAGACGTGTGTGGAAAAATCAAATGATGCCGCCGTTTCACCGAGGCGACAGATGTGCTGTACGAGAGGCCGAACACTTAAATATACAATAAAAGGTTCTGCTGTTGGGAAGAAAGGCAGATTTATCTCTGCATAAACATTATATAAAATAAAAAAGAAGAATCTGTGTGGTCTGGATCATCTGTTCAGGAAGTGCTCTGATGTGCATTTGTTGTACTTTTCAGTCCAGCCTCCATCGACCAATCACGTTTCAGCAGGGTGTGTGAGCAGGAAAAAGCGCTTGTGTGGGTGGCAGACACAGAACAGCTTTCCTGAGCATTAATCTATCAATAATCTATTTAGCACTCTGCTAGTGTCTACAGCCCGTTGTCTTGTGTTTTCACCTGTCACAGTGATTCCTTCAGATAAGAGCAGCTCATCGGCCCCACCCCTTCGCAGGTGAAAACACCTGAATGAATGGAGGTGAATCGACTCCGATTTTAGGGGTTTAAATTCTAAAAAATAAGAGTACAATGTTAAAGGCATTAAAGGGACAGTTCAGTGTTTTTGAAGTGGGGTTGTATGAGCTCCATAAGGCCACTAAGTACCTTAGATACAGCAGAAAGTTCTCTCCTCTCCCTCAGTGAGCCTCAGTCTGTAAGAGTCTGTGACGCAGAACCAGCCGCAAACAGGGAAGTAATGTACCAAATACAGAGGGTATTTTCTCGTGGCAGCGCTGCTCCGAGGAATACATGATGTGAGTCGGTTAGTTCCAGATAAACTTCATTTTTCCAAATAGTTAATGCACTCAAAAAAATTTCTATGTAGCGTACGCTTCAACTGTGGTATTATTTTTTGATGGGAGTTCCTGTAGGTGGAGAAAATACCCTCTGTATTTGGTACGATACTTCCCTGTTTGCAGCTGGTTCTGCGTCACAGACTCCTACAGACTGAGGCTCACTGAGGGAGAGGAGAGAACTTTCCACTGCAGCTAAGATACTTAGTGGCCATATGGAGCTTATACCACTTGTAGGCAGACATTTTTTAAAAATGGAGGCTTTAAAAACATCCCCGTACTACCAAAACCTAAAAATGCATCAATTCAAATCTATATTTACAGTTGGATTACAGATTTTTTACCCCCAGATTGAATGGATTTTCGAATATTGAGTATAAGGACCCAGCCCTATCTGTATTCTTATGTATAATATTTTATCCATTTATCAGTCTTTTTGTGGTAAGCTCCGCCTCCTAGCTTCCTGCCCGTAATGCCTGGGCTCGGCCCAGGCATTGTATATATTATGTTATATGTTAAGTATGCAAAATGAGTATTTTTTTGTTAGTTTTAAGTAGGGCTGAACGATTTATTGTTTTCTTATCAAAATCGTGCTTTGGCGATCACGTGATTTTCATGTGATCGCCAAAGCTGCTTTTTTTTGGCATCACTCCTGACAGACCCCGGATCTGTTGTGTCATCTATTTGCAGTGGCAAGATTGGCTTTTTTCCTTTATTGGAATTGTTGAATTTTGTTTTTCTTATTATTTCTTTTTTAACATTGGGGCTAAACTTTTTTAACTTAATACAGTTAAGGATTTTTTGCACTACATTTTTAATTAAGACAGTAAAGATGCTCTTTCAGTTCTTCAGCTGTAATAACTGCCATTGACTTTAAAGAGTGTACGTGCATGTTTCTTGTTAATAAAAACATTTGGAAGCATTTCTTACCTTTAGTTTTCATCCTTTCCTTTAGAGTAATAGCTTTTAATGTTTGATGGTATGACGTAATTTTCTGTCATGTTTGTAAATGCTACTGTACACATTATGAATATTGCACTGAAGCTTGATTTGAAGAAAATCGTGAATCGACTTGAAATCGCAATATCTGCCAGAAAAATGGCAATTAGATCTTTTCCTAAAATCGTTCAGCCCTAGTTTGAAGCAGTAGAGGTGTGTAATTATGCTGCTTCCAGGGTTTCCTCATTTACTGTCATTAATTAAACAGGTCTAGCTGGTCTGGATCCACCTGGTTGTCCATCACTGCGAGTATTCCTTTGCTTTTCTTCTCTGTGTGAGAGCATTGTTGAGTTTCTCGTGATGTTGATGTGTTTTTATTTGTCTATTTTCAACAGTGTATCAGCGCAGACGTTGGATTTTGTTACCAAATGTCTGTGATTCCTGCCGCACCCAAATTTGCAGTTGCAAGCAGGAAGTGACGTTCGACTGCTTTTATCACAGGGCTGTGGCCGAATGTCCACACTGGCGTGGACAGTTTAGTGTTGAGGATTGTACAGTACGAAGATTAAAACAATAACTTCAGGATCGATGAAGAAAGGGACAAACTAGGCCTGGGAGATATGGCCTAAAAATTAAATTCCAGATATTTTCCACAACACTCGATTTATGATTTAATCGATCTTCTCTCTCTTTCTAAAAAACAAAACAAAAAACTCCCAGTGACACAAAAATGACATGAATCAAGTTTTGCCTTTATGTTGTCAAAATATCTTCCCAAACCAATCAGAATTTTCTCTCATTAATTCATATAGAGATATTTTAGCCTTATATGTTTGCATCAAGATTGTTTTTTGCATATTTATCTTAAATTTAAAGTATAAGCTCATGAAATAGAGTGTTTTTGCATCAGCAGGTAAATAAATTTTCTGTCACTATTTTCTCTATTTTAGCCTTATATGTTTGTATCAAGATTGTAGAGTTTTTTCCATATTAATCTTAAATTAAGAGTATAAGATCATAAATGGGTGTTTTCCCATCAACAGGTAAATGAATCAGTGTTTTAGGTCTTAAAATAGCACATGAAGCCCTGTCAGATATACAGTTTGCATATGACTTTGTTATATAAAAAGAACTACTTTCAGTATTTCTACTATGGCTGGGCAATACGACCTAAAAATAAAATCCCTGATTTTTTTTTCCACAAACATTGAATTATGTTTTTTATCAATTTTTTTTCCTCTCAAAACAAAAAAAACTCCCAGTGATTCAAAAATGGCATGAATCAAGTTATTCCTTTATTTATTTATTTTTTAATCAAAATATGGTCTAAAACCAAACAGAATTAAACTGAAAGTGTGTCTCAAAAAATTCTTATGTAGTTCAAATGTAGGCAGGATTGTCTACATAAACACTGAAGGATGAGCTATTTTTCCAGAATATTGACAGGAAACTCTCTGATCAAAATTTATCCTCATTTAAAAACAAATAAAAGCCTAAACATGTGCTGGTCAAACCCTGACAGGCCTACCATCATGAAAACTGTACATTTTCAGTATTTATATTTTCAAGCAGTGCAACAAGTTACAATTGGATTAAGTCAAGAAAAAAATCTTGATATTTAATTTTTAAATCTTCTGATTAGAATTAATCTGTTTAACTGATAATTTCTCCAGCCCTAGGACAAACCTTTAGTTGTTATGTCCAGTCAGGATTAAAACTTGATTTTTTTCCGACCCTACAATCACATTTGCAGTCATAAAGGCCCAAAGGTAACGTTAGCAGACCCTGAGGTGTGTTTGGTGAGTTTTTGTGGACTGAGGATAATTGAAGCTCTGCGTTAAAGACTTCAGCGCTGACGGAGCTCCTCCCCTCGGTGGTAATAACATGACCCTGAAGCCAAATGCGGAGACCTCTTGGCTCTTCTCACTCCAGCCCTCGTGTTTGGGGGTCAAAGGTCACGCCACAGTGCCCGGAGGTCTCCAGCTCGTGCAGTATTGTGGCTTCAGTTTGGAGAGGGAGGGAAGTGGGCGGGGCCGAACGTGTGAGTGTGTGGAGGTTAAAATCTGGTTAATGGGGGATTAACCATAAAGAGGGATCAGTGTGTATTAAGCACACACTCTTCTCCATTAACAGAACTCTTACTGCTCACCTCACAGGACGCCGCCGCTGACATCCGCCTCGAACTTGATTGGACGGAGCCCAAATGTGTCATGATGCCGGCCGGGCGAAGCGTTTCAGCTATAGCTGCGATATCGTCCAATCAGCACAGAGAGCTTTTTGACTTCCTCATCATGCTGTTCATGAAACACTCACCTGCATGTTGTTGACCCTCTCTTCACTAAACCTGTTCCAGTGAAGTCGGGACGCCGTGTAAAATGTGAATAAGAGAGGATACATGATCAACAGCTTCAACAAAGGCTTATTTAATATTATTGAAGCTGCAGTGTGTGGTTCTTTTTCGGTTTACTGACTCCAGAAAACATCATAATCCATCAGGATCAGTTTATTTGCGACCCTCCTGGCTCGGTATTCAGCCTTCAGAAAGTCTGCTCTTCAGACCAGGAGCAGGACCAGGGGTTGGGAGTACTTGTAGAAGACAGGTGAGCTCAAAGGTGTTTTCAGGTATAGTTGCTTGTTGTCTTATGGTCCCTGAAGCTGCACTTTCTCTGGCCAGGTTGTGCTGATTGTTTCAGGGAAGAAGGGGGAAGAAGGGTCGCTTCGAGTCCAGTCTCGTCCAAACTACACACCCACACAGAGATAAACATCAGTCAATCAATCAAGCAAACTTGATTAATAAAGCACAGTTCATACAAATTTAATTGCAGTTCAAAATGCCTTACATTGAGACAAAAAATGATTGACAAGATATATCTATATATACATAAAAAAAACAAGATGACTGATAAAATATTAAAGAAAAGAAACAAAAGAACATGCAAAGCAATAAAACCAAGAATCACCAGACAGATAAATAAATTGCTCATTAAAAATACAATTAAAATAAATAAATACATAAAAACGTGTTAAAAGATTAAAATAAATCTAAAATGATTAAGTGTGAAAAGACAAAAACTATATCAACATGATAAGATGTATAAGCAAATGCAAAAAATGCAATAAAACATTGGAAAATAAAATTTAAAACTTAAATTCAATAATAAGGTAAATTGAAAAGTGATACTCACAAATAAATAAATTATAGTAATTAAAATTATAAAGTTCTGCATAAGCCAGGCTGCAGAACTTTATCATTTTAATGACAGGCTGAATAAAGTAGTAATAGTAAATAGTTTTTAGGTTGCGTTTAAAGATTTCTACATTTACAGAAACATGCCCCTGTCCCAGCTTTTTTGGAAAAAACATTCAAGTTTACCAGTTAGAAGATTTATTATCTTGTCTTTGTTGTGTATTTAATTGAATATTCAAAATCACTGCATTCTGTTTTTTTTATGTTAACACAGCGTCCCAACTTCTTTGGAATTGGGGTTTGTACAGAATGATCTATGCCAGGGGTCACTGACCTTTTTGAGCATGACCCTAAAGATGGGGAGTATTATGGAGGGCTGCGTGCTTGATTTAGTGTTCTTAAAAATGTTATAATTTAACCAAAAATAATAAATATTATGCATTAGATAGGACGCATACAACTCAATATGTTTGTTTTTTCACTTTTAATTTTTCCCTAACAATAATATTTACCACAAATTATTACGTTATATGAGAACAAATACTTACATGGATCTTCAATTATTTATTTTTCTGTCAGCATCAGTGTAACCTTTGACCCCATGCAGGTTCAAGTTTAGGAAAAAAAGGTGATTTTAAGATGTGATGCACATGTTACATTTGTTATTTCTGTATTTATAAAGTTTGATTTATTCGTCAAACATACTTGAAATTTAAAAAATGTCACTGTTATTTGTTTATTTTTCTCTCATTTTGCCCTGTCCCTAATTTTCTGTCCGTCTGTCAATGCGAGGTTGTTGAAGTTGGGACCCGTGGTTGTTGACCTGCTGGATGTCAGGGTCATGACCTCAGCTGTAACTGAGGATGGAGGCTGTTTGTGTGTGGCAGGCCTGGTTTGCTGCCTCCTCTCTCCTCGCCTTCACCCTCTGGTTTGTTTTTTCCTGCTGCGTGCGCTGCAGGATCCCCGCTGCGCCGCACGCCACCTGCACCCTGCTAACATCCTGATGATACGGAGTGCGGCTCGGCAGGAAGCTGCTCCTCCTGCAAGAGTGCAGCCTGCAGAGAAACCAGAGTTCACACATGAATATACCACCTCGCTGCTCTGCAGGGTTTCGACCCTGCCTGATTAATAATCTGCTTATTTTTGAGGGTTTGGATGAACAGCAATCGTCATCCTGACCTGTAAATACTTTGTCTGTTTAGTAATCGAGTATTCTATCGATTATTCTGGCGATTAATCAAGTAATCGGATTAGAGATGCATGTACAGCTCACATACAGAAAAAACCTAAATGATAAACAGGCCCTTTATTTATAATGATACCTGTCCCTGCAGTGAGCACTCAACCAGTTACAACAAATGATACTGATATTTACCTCCTGTATGTGCAATGGTGTACAGAGCTTTGAACTTTTGGGTTTGTTTTGTTTATATTGTTCCTGCAGTTTTATGTTTTCTCTCGGTCATATCTTGCTTTTTTTTTTAGTACGTAATTTACTTTGGTTACGGTATTTTTTATGTTATTGGTGTTTTTATTCACGGTTATCTTTTTGCTATATTTTTACCTTTACGGCTGTAACGATGAAAATTTCCATATTGTGGAATATTAGCTCTGACAATGTTTCCTTTCTTGTTATGGTGCATTTAAACTCTTGCAGGGTCTAAGTTCATATTCAAATTAAAATTGAGATTTATTGTCACTCTGTTAATACCAAGGTAACAACAAACTGAAAAGGCATTTCTCCAGGATCACAACAAATTCACATTCGAACATCCCACTTTAAAAAATAAAATAAGTAGCTGGGTAGCTAAAATGCTATGACATACTGAATAAATAGGTGTAAAATGCTCTGGATATAAGTGTAAATAGATAAAGTGCAACAGTTAAAAACAGTTGCAGATGCTCACACTGTGGTGGTTTTATTTAGTGCCGACCGTGATCCTCTGAGCGTGGATGTTGTTCTGTGTTGACTGTTAAAGTTAAAGGATGCATTACCTCACCATCACATGCTGTTAAAGTTCTGCAGAAAGAGGATGGAGCTGCTGGGAATCCTCCCTGTGTTTTAGGAAGGGAAGAACAAAAACATGTGAGGAGGTTTTAACCAGAAAATCAGGTTTTAGATAAACATGCTGGATGTGATGGTTGACTGCCTGGTCTGGAATCTGATTGAGCAGGAGCATTAAAATGAAGATTTGAGCTTTAATGGCCGAGGGATGTTCCTCAGATGAAGCAGTGGGCTAACGTAAATACAACATAAATCTCCGAGTATGACTGTCTTTGTTTAGAGGGTTTACGGTTCTTTATGGTGAAAAGATGCTTAATGAGGGGGTCAAAGGTCAGCTGGTTGAGCCCTTTAACAGATGTGGATTACACAATGTTTGGTCTGCAGCTTTTAAAACACCATTAAGCCCAACCTGCCCTTTCCCTGGAAGGGATAATAAGCCAAGAGTGCGGCGCCCCCAACAGGGTAACCTCTCCATCATACTCTCACTGGACACTTTATTAGGTACACCGTGCTAGCACCAGGTTGGACCCCCTTCTCCTTCAGAGCTGAAACTTTCCTCAGAGATGTTGGTCCATAACAGCATCACACAGCTGCTGAACATCCATGAGAGAATCTCATGCTCCACCACATGAGATCTGGTGACCATGGAGGCCATCAGAAGATGGTCCACTGTGGTCATAAAAGGATGGACATGGTCAGCAACAATACTCAGGTAGGCTGTGGGGTTTGAACCATGCTCAGGTGGAAGAAAATGGCCCCCACACCATCACACCAGCAGTATCCAAGGCAGGATGGATCCACACTTTATGATGCTCACACCAAACTCTGCCCCCATTTCTACAATCGTCTGTCCAGTTTTGGAGAGTTGGACCCTCAGTTTTCTATTCTTAGCTGACAGGAGTGGCATCAGGTATGGTCTTCTGCATCAGCATGGCTCTGAGAGCTGCCAGCTTGAAGGATATTTCCTCTTTTTCAGACCATTCTTGTAAACCGTGGAGATGATTGTGTGTTCTTCTCCACTGTGATGCTCGGTTTGACCAGGTCTACATGCTTAAATACTTTGTCACAGCCATGTGATTGGCTTAAAGAGGTGTACCTTATAAAGTGGCCTATCTGTATAATGTAATTTAGTTGATCTCTGCAGTAACTCTGTTTTCACCTCTCTCTCTCCTCAGTTCCCTGAATGTGGATTTTTTGGGATGTACGACAAGATTCTTCTCTTTCGTCACGACCTGAACTCGGAGAACATCCTGCAGCGTCTGACCTCAGCCGACGAGATCCATGAGGGAGACCTGGTCGAGGTGGTTTTATCGGGTAAGCCTGATAAAACTTTAATTGTCCTATGGCTGCTGACTCAGGGGAACATGATTATCTACCAAGTTTCATCACAAAACATCAAATTCAAGTAAAAATATGTCTTTAAAGAGTATTATGGGAGAAGAAAGAAGTAAAGTCAGATGGTTTTTAAACTCTCTTTTCTTCTGTGAAGCTGTAATATCTGTAAAAAGTATTAAAAATGACATAAATAAACATCTTGCCTCAAACAAAACAACAAAATTTGCATGTCATCAGTGCAGGGAGGAGAATCTGGATCATTTTAAAGTCTATGATAAATTTCATTCTCACCGCTAAATAAACCCTTCCTTATCTATAACATTTATCTATTTTTAAGTAAGGCACATTTATAATTTTATTTTCATCCTCCTCCAGCCCTCATGCTCTTATCCCTCTTGATGTAAGCCATGAAGTTGCCTTAGATTGTCTCTCCTTCACCTTGGCAGTCATCCTGTTGCTCGATCCATGATGTTGTGTTTAGGATTTTATTTTTCTGAGTTCTGTTGACATGTTAAAGAATTAAAAGTAAAACTAACATCATAACAGCTGAACACTGAGACGCAGCTTTAATTTACGCCGGAGGAAGACGTCGCAGCCCTGAACCGCACCAACTCAAACCTGCGACCACTTCCTCCTCCTCCTGCTGCGACTGCAAAACCTGCACACGGTTCATCTGTTTACGGCGTCTGCCTGCGGCAGGAGGGATAATTATATATTTATTATTATAATAATAGATAATAATATAGACCTGGCACAGTGCTGGGACAAAAATAACTGTTCCTGTTTATTATTATTTTCTGGTCTGATTTTGGTGATGATGCAAGAATATGAAAACATCTTTAATTCAGTCTTCTAGACGTCTCTATTTGCAAGGCACAAGGGTGAACCTGAGCTGTGCTGCTGTTGTTTTCAATCTGTTGTTGTCATCTGAACATAAATATGTATATACATATTTTTATATTTATATATCAGTATATCAGTATCAGCAATAAAGGGTTTGGAAATATCAGCATATCGGGTATCAGCAAAAATCCAATATGGTACATCCTTAGTTTAAAAATCTCCTTTGTGATTAAAAACTGATGTTTTATTGCAGAATGATTAGAGGAGACCAAGAAAAGCCCTTTCAGAATAAAAGCATCATGTGCATGTGTCAGAGTTGTCTTTAGTTGTGCTGTTGGTCTAAAGATTAAATGATTAATAATATACTCATAAATATATATATTTACATACAGAGTGCCTAAGAAACCATTTAGACCAGTGATTCTCAATTGATGGGTCGTGACCCAAAAGTGGGTCACAGACTCTTTTTCAATGGGTAGCGAGCATATGCCTGGGCAAAAAAATGTTGGGGAAAAAAGTCCTGTGCTTTTATTTTGAAGGGGATTTTTTGTTCTATGTATTTAATAAGTAGGTACTCAGCTTCAGCGACATATTTTTAATATTTTTTGAAATTACTTCTAAGTAGTTGGACCTTTTTTATTTCACATTTGTCCATTAAAGGTCTGTGGAGTGTTGGAAAAGGCTGAAGTGACTGAAGTGTGTTGTAACAGCCTAATATTAAATAGCTTATTTAGTGCAAATAACTGAATAAGACCTTTCGTCCCTAAAATGCACTTTTTGGTTTCATTTAAAAAGCAGCTAATTGAGCATAAAAGGGAATATTTCCCTCTCTTTTATTTCACATTTGTCCATTAAAGGTCTGTGGAGTGTTGGAAAAGGCTGAAGTGACTGAAGTGTGTTGTAACAGCCTAATATTAAATAGCTTATTTAGTGCAAATAACTGAATAAGACCTTTCGTCCCTAAAATGCACTTTTTGGTTTCATTTAAAAAGCAGCTAATTGAGCATAAAAGGGAATATTTCCCTCTCTAGCATCGCCACATACAGGTCATTTTGGTTTCTCACTAAACTGTTTTTTTGTGTTGGCATACTGTGATATTCTGGACTATCTCAGGTTCAAAGTGAAGCATAATTTAAGTAAATAAATTTGAGAAGTGGAAAATGTCCCTCGATTTGGGTCGCAGCTTGAAATTAGGGGGTGATGGTGAGTCCTGAAGCTAGACCAGTTAAGAACCACTGATTTGGACCATCTGTCAAAAAAACGATGAAAGATAAATATTGTAGAAATTGTTCAAAAACTTGTTCAAACAGAGAATGTTCTTGTTATTACACATTTTGAGCACGAATGAGGAATTTACACCTTTTTATTCCCAAATCTGAGCCTCACTGTTCTTCTCTGAGAATCAGAAATTAATCAAGCAGATTATTCAGCCACTAAAATGCAATTTTCTGTTCAGTCAATATGTAACTATAACTTGTCATCTAAATCAGATCTAGTCTAAAAAGTCATGGAAAACAATAATAATTATTTTTTGCATCAAAAATATTTCCGTTAAAGAGCTTCTTCGTGCTGGTATATTACCATTACAGCAACATAAACATGATTTGGTAATTAATGCTGTTAATGTAGGGCCGCGTTGGCTCAAACCAAAAAAAAAAACATGGATCTGCTTTTAGTCTGCATGTCCTGGTCAGATACTGCTGCTGGATCTTTCTGTCAGCTTCAGATTTGCTAAGAATAACGACATGCTTACGTGATGAACTAACAGTCCACTAAACAGAGCAGATCATAATTAAGAACATAATTTAATATGTTTAAATGAAAGTAAAAGGATTAAAGTTACGACCAGGGGAACGCTGATGTGAGGGAGCTCTTAATTACATAGATCTCTGTTAGGGCTGGGCGATATGGTCCAAAAATACACGACAAACCAGAGTCATGATTTTTAATCCTGTTGTTCTTTTATTTATTCAGTCACATTTAATAACAGTGAAGTGAATTTCTCTCTGTTGGGTTAGATGATGGTTGAAAACTTTTCTGCAGTGATGCACAGTGTAGTCACACTGAGGGTCTGTGCCTCTGGAGCCTCCTTTTAAACTGAATAATGAAACACAAACAGATAAATAATCAGCTTTCTTCAGATGATCGTGTTTCCTTCACAAAGATACAGGAGCATTAGTACAAACACCAGCAGCTGGACATGATACTAGACTGAATCTCTTCGTTTCAGCTCTGGCCACAGCCGAGGACTTCCAGATCCGACCCCACGCTCTGTACGTCCACTCGTACAAGGCGCCGGCGTTCTGCGACGACTGCGGGGAGATGCTGTGGGGCCTCGTCAGGCAGGGCCTCAAATGTGAAGGTGAGGATGTGGCGGATCGGTGTTGTCTCAGAGTGGCTCTGTGGTCGACTCGTGCAGTCGCTTCCTTTATGTATTCAAACTGAGGAGGATATTCGAGCTGTGAGGTATCTGATCAGATTATCACTGTGGAGCTGGTTTGAATAACGTGTGGATTTTACAGTTAAACATATTAAATATCAGGACACTGCAGCTGGAGGGGAATGCACACTCATTACCTCTTTAAAGTCATCACACAGATTAAAGAGAATAAGATTGTATTAAGGACGTCTGCATGATCATAATAATACAAATAACATCCTTCAAGTGAAAAAATAACGTATGCACGACATTATCAGTACCTTTTTTTTTTTACATTCTTTATATTTGGATGGCAGTATTCAGATTTATGCAGTGCATCAATACAGATGGTCTTTTCTTGTCTGCATCAACATTTTTTACATTTTAGGAACTAAATACAGGAAATAGATAAAGAGTGTGCACCAGAGAATTAAAGGTATATCATGGGGAGAATTAGAAGAAAGAAAAGGTAATGACATGCATTAAAATAAATGTATTAAAAAATAATTTCATGAAAAAATAGAATAGTATCAGCACATAATAGATTAAGAAGTAAACTATTGATATCTGCGGATAAAAAAAAATCTGCCTATATTTACACCTGATGCATTGGTCATAAGTATTCCTCATATATGCTGAAAAAATGGCAGAATGTGTAAATATACCATAAAACTTAACTGAATCATCACTGAATATCTACAATAAAAAACAAACAGGCTCATTTTTAAGATTTGAATGTTTTTTCTCTTGTTTCAAATCTGTTTCTAACACAAATACACAGAGAAGGGAACAGATCAATATCAGCTGAGTGAAAAATATCATTATATCAGGTATCAGCAAATATTCAATATTGTGCATCTCACCCTAAAAAACATGAATTAGAAAAGCTGTGTTAGGTCACTTTGCTCTACCTAAATCTCAAAGAATATTTGTTCTAGGGCTGCTCCATTATGGCAAAACTGTAATCATGATTAATTTGATTGATATTGAGATAATGATTATTGAATAATGTCAGAATGATTAAATGAATAATGTAGCTTCTGGAGGAAGCTAGAGGAGTGTAACGAGGAAAATTATTTTGCATTGTCTTAAAAAATGTTATAATTTACTGTAACTCTGAATTTAATCTGACTGATTCTACAATTTGAACTTCAGCACTTAAAAACTGATGTTTTCCTCCTTCATCTGTATAACATTAAGGACTTTTTCAGGGCACCGTCAAACTGAACTTTCCTCTCACTGTGATCATCTGATGACGATTATTCTGTTTTTATGACTGCATACTTGATCAGAATTGAATTTCATTTGATTAAAATATAAATTAATTAATTATTGCTACAACATAATGCCAGTAATACGAAGAAGATGATGATTTTGACATGAAGACTGGAAACAGGGGCACCTGTTAGTTAGCTTCATTGGTTTAAAGTATTACCTACAACACTCGTGAAAGGACAAGAGTTCATTTCTCCTCTCCAGGATGTGGACTGAACTACCACAAACGATGTGCATTCAAGATCCCAAACAACTGCACGGGCGTCAGGAAGAGGCGTCTGTCCAACGTGTCCCTGCCGGGCACCGTCATGTCCATCGCTCGCCCTCCTTCAACCGAGTTCACGTCGACGCCGCAGGAGGAGGTGGGTTCACCCTGTCTCATAATCTAACAGCCTCTAAAGTGTCTTTAATTTCCCTTCATGTCCTCTGACTGATTCTCCATCTTCACACCGAGTGAAGCAGCTCAGCGATGCTCTGTGTGAAGTCCACATATTTTCCTTTGTGCTGGTTTCCTCTGTCGTCTCCCGTTTCCTGCACACGGTCCAAACATGTGCAGGTCCAGAGCGGCGGACACTCGATGGCCTGGAGGTGTAATTGTGATTGAGAGTGATTGTTTTGTCTACGCTGTAAGTGTGTCAGAGTGTTCCTGCCGCTGCTCCTCACCGAGGCCTGATAGGATTGGCAAGGCAACCGTGAAGAGGTTTAATAGCTTAGAAACGGATTAATCAACATCCTGAAGAAATTAATGAAATTATAATGTACACTGGAGTCAGAATAGAAATAAACTGCAGAGCAGCAGCAGCTTTAAAGAGAAACACAAAGAAAAAGAGACAAGCATGATCAGACTGTTTCTAATATTTTATCCTGAGAGGGACAAACAAGCCACTGGCCACTTAATTAGGTACACCTTAGTACCAAGTAGGCCCCCCTTTAACCTTCAGGGCTCCTTAACTCTGGAACGTTTTAGCCCGACATTACCTGGAAACTACCCGGATAGCCTCCCGGTATTTTTCCTTCCATCACACCAAAATTAACAAAAGACAAACTGCAGGAAGTCTTTCTCCTTTTTTTGGCCAATGTTTTATTGTCTTTTTTGGTTACAATACAAAGACACAAAACAGAACAAGGCACATCAATAAGTACAGAAAGGCATTTGAAGAAATTTCAAATTTGCAGGTACCAGTCGTATATTTGCTGGTTTTAAAACTGACTGTCTCTCATCATGGCTTATAAGGAAAAGAAAAGAATAACAATAAGGAGAGACGATCATGTACATGCAACTGAATTTTCCCATATTTCATAATGTAGTTATTGATTTTAATAATGAAAAAAAGAAGAATTCTAAATTAAAAATATAAATAAGAATAAAACAGTAGACTACAAAGCTGTAATGAAATCGTCCCCCTCCAGAAATTCCATAAATGAGCCCCAAATCTTTGCATAAGTGTTAAATTTCCCTTTGATAACAAGGCACTGCAGTATCCACTCAGCCCAGACTGGCTTGCCTGGTCTGTGAACAGACTTCCACGACAGTGTAATTTTATCTTTATCTTCAAGAAGGCAAAATATGACCATCGTCTAACTGCTGTTGCTAATTGTACAGCTTGCTGGGAAACATCCAAAAATACAAAGTTTAGAACATAATGGGAGTTGTTTCTTAATAAAGATGGATGTAACTGTAATAATCTCTTTCCAAAATTCTTGAAAGTGGGTGCGTTCCCAGAGACAGTGATCAAGCTGCCTTTATGTTTTCCACTTTTGACTCAAGTTTCTGGTGCAGGTCTTCGTCTTTTGAAGGCAAAGCGTGAACAAGAAGGTCAGGACATTTCTGGACCTTGATCTAGCCATCAAACCCTCATGAGGGCTAAACCTGATTGTACTGTTTGTTGTGCCGTGAATGGTGAATGAAGCACGTCCATTTTTACCCTGTGAACATCGTAGTTATGGTGAGTTTCTGCTTGATTATCAAACCGTTCAGTCGTTTTCACACCTACAGCTCGGCTGCTTCGTTCGGCTTCAGTTGAAAAAACTGCCATAAATTTTTATATTTTCCTTGTATGGATTTTATTATAAAGCAACAGATCTACAGCAGGCAGTGTTCCCATGAGTTCAGCCACACTGTTCATTATGGGAAGAAAGCTGGCAGGTTAAACTTCCCCCAAAACTCTAAAGTAATAACCATAATAGTGGATTTAAATGTACTATGTGAGATTACACAGATGAGCATGTTTATCAGTGTGTGATAGGCCTGTGCTCAAAATATCGTCATGCACTCTTTGCCAATATGTGTATCGATAAAGTTTCTACAGGATCGATAAACGCTGTGACCGCTGTTGTCAATACACTTCGGGGGATGTTATCAATGCACAGTTCAAAGTAGAAACCAAACTTTATGAATGAAGCACATATTCAAAATTTCAACTTGAGTCTACAATCTTTGAGGACCTAAATTTAAGTGTCTTTAGTTGTAGAACAATCTTTTTTTTTATAATGAAAAAACTAATTTAACGTTGTCAGGAATTCTGATAAAGGCTTAATTAATGTCCATAATTCACGCTTAATGGATACGTATCGTATCATGTGGTTGCATGAATTACCCAGCCCTAGTCTGTGACAGGCCTTATGATATAAGTGTAAAACTCAGTGGTGTGCTGCAAAGAAACTGTCCACGTAGAGAGCAGGATGAATTAAATTAAGAAATCAATTCTCCTGCTTGAACAAGTTGAACTATTACAGTTTGGAAAACACTGATGATGTTTTCACGCTGCACTGCTCAGACTGTCTGTGGACACTTCTACAGGTGTTGTAGTAATAAGTCGCCATGCTATCTGGTGTCTGGAGTTTTCTTTGATTTATATTAAAAGTTGGGAGGCACAGTATTGGATTTTTATAGATATCTGATATGCCAATATTACCAAACTGTGTCAAGAGCACAAAGTTCCTCGTCAACTAGAATTAACGTGCTCCTTTCATGGTTACAGTCTTTTTTTTATTGGAATCAGATGTAAAGAAGGAAAAACATTATTTTAATCTTTACTAAATGCCACTTTTGATTTATAAAGGTGGACATTGAGTGATGATGAGGTGAACCATCATGGTGCAGTTTACATTTATCAGTTTAAAAGCAAATACATGGAATATTTATGGCCAGCTTTTAGGTCAAAGTATCGGTTGTAAATCGGTATTGTTCCAATAATAGTAATAATAATAATCATAAGGCATGTCAGAAACATCGATAAACATGCTCATCTGTATAATCGTTTGCATTTGTCCTTCTCTGTTAAACAGTGACTTGTTTTATATGATCTGGCTTCGAAACACTGCTGCGTGAACATGGAAATGTCCCAGTTTGCAGAGTTTTTTCAACTGAATCGGGACAAAAGGCTTTTTCAGGACTTTTACAGGAAGCTCCTCTGTGTCTAAGCTCAGACAGAACGTTTCCTTAAACATGGTTAAAAAAGAAGATGCTACAGATGGAAAGCAATGACTTCGCTGTCACACTGCAAGAGTTTAAGCCTTGATTTTGTTTTTGTAAAAACTATATGATATTGGAAAGTGTTTCACAAAAATACAAGTCCTGGTCCTGGACCTGCGGCAAACTCTGGACTTTAGTCTTCATTTGTCACGGGTGCTCCTCCAAGACAAACATGGCTTCCTTCATCAACAGTTTAGATTAGATTAGATTAGACTTTATTAATCCCTTGGGAAGACTCCTTCAGGGAAATTAAGTTTCCAGTAGCATCGAATAGTAGTACACAGGTAATAAAAAAACCCCAGGATATCAGAGTTTAAAAAGAAAGGGACCCCGGTGTGATTTAGAGGACATACCAGTTTGACTTTGTTGTAGATCAGAGTTTGGAGAAAGTTTGGAGGAAGTAAAACTTCAAAAATGCAGAATAATTAAGAGCTTGACTGAAAACACTTCATCACAGACCCTCAGTGAGCCTCGCTGAGCCATTTTCAGCAGCTCCACACAGACACTCTCCTCTCTGTCTCTGATGCCTGCAGGCTAAACACTGGATTTTCCATCCAGTTCACAAACCATTGAACAAAGTGAGCCTCATGCAGAGCTCAATGCTAACTGGAACAAACACGTTTATCAGCACACACACAATCTTAAAATCCCTCATTTGTCTGAACTCCATGAAAAGGCCAATCATTAACTTCAAGGTGAACAGACATATTTGTTTCCTCCAGCTTTTTTTTTGTATTTGAGGCTCAGACTTCCTTATTTCTTATTTAACATCTTCCGTCTCCCCAATCCAGCGCCCCCTCCTGGGCGTCGGCAAGCGTAACTCCCTCCTGAGCGGCCGCCCCATCTGGATGGAGAAGATGGTCCTGAGTCGTGTCAAAGTCCCGCACACCTTCTCCGTCCACACCTACACCCGTCCCACCATCTGCCAGTACTGCAAACGCCTGCTGAAGGGCCTCTTCCGCCAGGGCATGCAGTGCAAAGGTGAAGACGGAGCAATATAACCAAGCTGGATTTAAGACGGCTGTGATGATTTTTGTAAATATTTCCCTTCATTTCTCTCCAGATTGTAAATTTAACTGCCATAAGAGATGTGCTGCCAAAGTTCCTCGAGACTGCCTGGGAGAGGTCGACTTTAATGGAGGTGAGTTTGTGCCGCTGCTGTCTGAGACACAGGGCGACTGTGAGGACCACGTCAACGTTATTCTCACTGTCCAAAGGCTCAGATTATTAAACCTGAACAGGCTGTGAATGACGAACAATCCAGCTTTATCCTTATTCTATGCACTTCATCACATTTCTCTACTTTCTCTGTGTACTGTTTAGTTTTATACTTTTATAACATATATATTAGGGATGCATGATACTATTGGTTTGATATCGGTATCAGCCGATAACAGCCTAAAAAGTTAGATATTATCAGCAGATATTGAAACTTTTGCAGATATTTACAATCCACATTTCAGCTGGAATATCGTCAAATTATACAAATGTACAGTATTGATGCACCTTCTCTTCACTGCATGGGTACATTTAAAAATCAAGGGTTTCATTTCTGCAAGAGTTAAATGCTGTTTTTCTTGTTTTACATCTGTTCCTTACAAAAATAAACTGTAACACTGAAAGAAACAAGTCCATTTTTGTTAAGTACAGAGCTTGTGCTCTTGATCAGAAATACCGGCATTCGCGATAATGAATTAAAACATATCGGCATATCGGATCAAAAATCCAATACCGTGCATCCCTAGTATATATATTTTTTCTCTGTTTTTTTTTTTTTGTTTTTATACCTTCTGTTTATAGTTTTTGTTCTTAAACACTTATTTATTTTTAAGTACTTGTGCCTTAAACGTTGCTGTTTGAGCCATTTGCAACGAAATTTTGTTCACGTGTGCACCTGTGGTGTATATTGTAAATGGTTATGAAGACTATCTATCTGTGTATCTATCTATCTATACTCTCAGTAAGACAGTCAAACTTTTTGTTATATTATCAAAAGAATAAAGGCACATTAGAGCTTTGATTGATAAACATGCTTTCATCTTGGGATGCACGACATTATCAGACCAGTATCTGCAGATAACTGCCTCGCCCGGCATAAGCATGGACGATGATTATCAGACAGGGATGCTCCCACACCTGACCTGACCTTGATTTTAAAATTTAGGAATCCAGTGAAAACGAGAGGAGGGTCATGGTACATTCGTGCATTCTGTCAATTTTACAGCCAGTATAAAAGAGAACAAGGTGTTTGGGGAGGGAAGTACCTTTCAGAAGCATATCCGGCTTGTGACTGGACGATTGTTCTGTCAATCACATTCATTACCTGCCAATCAGATAATGTAGGAGGCGTGTGCTACTGCCACGGTGTGAAGGACGGAGGGTGAACCACTTTGTACAAGAAACTCTCACCAAAACATGTTGGAAGTGGAGCAAAAATGTCCTTACTGTAGAGAAGATTGTAGTGTTGATATGTGTTTTTTATTTAAAGAAGAAATGTGGTCAGATCTCTCTGAACAAGTTGTCTTACTCGTAGCTCCACCTCTTCCTCATGATAGACATTTAATAGAAGAATAGAATAGAATAAAAAGCCCTTTATTGTGATTATACTGAATGTACAATGAGATTGGAGAGCTTCTCCTTTTTCAGTGCAAGCAGATAGTTATAATTAAAGTATAACATTTAAAAGAAAGCATAAGAACAAACTATATACAAGATAAAATCCTAAAGGACAGTGCAATTTACTCTATATACAAATATCAGACAAAAAAGGATAAATACTAATAATAATTATAATAACATTTATATATAGAAGTGTATTGCACAGGATGGTCAAATATTTACAGAACACTCACAATGGTGATAAATGCTCACAGATGAATATATATATATATATATATATATGCATGGGATGAATGAATATTGAAAATCAGGCGGATCCAGCTGCACTGCAAATCTAAAAGACAAAAACAACTGATATATATGGCCAAAGTATCTACTGTAAATATCAGCAGACATTTTGAAATCTGTTAATACTGGTAACTTTTAAGTTATTATCTCTTAATACCAATGTCCTGATTGTGTGCAGCCCGAGCTAAAATAGTATTACACTGTAGAAAAATGAACCTTCATATCATGTCCTGCAGATTGTCTTTAACAGCCTGACTTGTTAAATGCAGAAATCACAGCTGTGTTATTCAGAGTTATATAAAGAAGAGCTTTGACTGGGACAGAAATAAACCCTCTGTAACAGCTTCTTGTTCACCTGCTGACAGCCTGTTTCATTAACACTTTGGGAATGCACGCAGCACTTGGAATAAAAAGATGTCCTGTTAATTATTTCAGTAGATGGTGAACACAAAAGCATACATTTAAAGGAGTCCTATTATTTCATTTTGTGGGTGCTGCTCTCCATTTTTTGATCATTTGTGTTGTCTAATACATACTGTAAGTTAAAGCAGGGAGAGAGCTGCATATGAAAGTTTATCCATACCGTCTGCCCTCTCTGTCTTATAACCAAAACCTCTAATGGATCGATTAGCTGTTGAGTGAATAAAGTCACTATTATGACCTCAAACTTGATAACTTTGGCAAAAAGGGCGAGTCCGCTGGCCATCCAAGGGTTTCCCCAGTGAGCCAGCACAATATTAAAAAACTAAACCTCACAAAACTCAAAACAACCGTTTTGAATTAAACAAAACTAAACAAACAAACCAGCTGTGAAACTGAAACTGGAACAGAAGTCAAAAAAAGTCACAAATAAAAACTGATAATAAATCTGAATCTTGGTACTAAAACGCTGAAAATAAATGCTCTGTGTGCACGTTGCACAGTGTGGAAGCTCATCTGAAGGTTTTTAGAAACTCCTCACAACTTCTAATCAATCAAGAGAGCTCCTAAACATCTGAAATTTACTTTTAAATACTCTAAAAGACCTCAAATTAGTCAAGGAAAAATCTGATACAGCTCTTTTCTAAGTAAACAAAACTTTATAGATTCAGCAGAATAAAATCAAAATTCAGGTGAAATGAGGAGCGGCTCAAAGTCAGAGGGCTTCAGATTTTGTCTCACGGTCTGTTTCTGTGATGTCTGCAGAGCCCACCAGTCCCAGTCCGGACTCAGAGACCACGATGGAGGTCGATAACTTCGACGTGAACAGTGACGGCGGCCACAGCATGGACGAGCAGGACGAGCTGTCCAACACAGACGACAAGATGTTCTTCATCGAAGGTCCAGGCATGGACGGCGAGAAGGACGACGAGACGCTCAGAGCCATCAGGTGAAGACTTAAACTCATCAAGATTTTTTAAAAGGAGAGCCATCTGTCGTTAAAGTCAGACAGTTCATCTTTATTTAGCTTGTTTTATTTGTTGATTTTATTTATGTGCGTGCAGCCCGTCCACCAGCAGTAACATCCCTCTGATGAGGGTGGTCCAGTCCATCAAGCACACCAAGAGGAAAAGCTCCACGGTGGTGAAGGAAGGATGGATGGTCCACTACACCAGCAGAGACAACCTGGTGAGGGCAGTAAAATACCAAGTGACCTGTGAACTAATGATGAACTTTAAAGAAGATTAAATGTCCACGCTATAAGAAAAGGTCCTGAAGTGCCTCGAGGTTTTATTCTCCTGCACAGAGCAGAGCTCATGCAGAAATATGGACTAATCAGCTCCATGAAACCAAACACATCACCACTGAACACATTTGATGGACCATGCTCCCTTGTTTTTGATATTTCTACAGTGTGTGTGTATTTATATATATAAACATATATCAGCAGAGGTAAAATAAAAGGAATGATAAAATTCAGACGACTGATAAAATTTAAAAAGAGAAAAATGCAAAGCAATAAAACCAAGAAACATCAGACAGAAATAAATAAAATGCTAAATATACTTTTAAAACAAACAATTAATAAATAAATAACATGTTAAAAGATTAAAATTAAATCTAAAATGATTAAGTGTAAAAAGATAAAAGCTATATCAACATACAATATAAGCAACAAAACATCAGACAATGAAATATCTAACTTAATTTTAATAATAAAGAAAGGTAAAAAAGTGATACCTAGAAATAAATAAATAATAATTTAATTTTAGAGTTCATAGTCACCCCATCTCTCGTGGATCCTGACTCATCATTGGAGGATCCTGATCTTGGCGTGTGTGACAGCAGAGCGGAGAGAAACAGAAACAGTGCCGTTTAGTCCTGCAGTGACAACAGAGAAAATGATTTAATGATTTATTTTGTTTAGTAACTTGTAAAGGATTATTAGACTTCCTAAACTACACATTACATGACTCATTACACCAACAGTAATCTGATTACTCTAAGAGTTTTTTGTGTTGCTCAGTGCTGATAACCTCCATGTTTGTGTGAAAGAGTTTTTGAAGATCATAAACCTAACATTGACGTTTTATGCAGATGGTGCAATGAAATAATAAACAGCATGTTGTCTTTCTGTGTTTGCAGAGGAAGAGGCATTACTGGAGGCTGGACAGCAAGAGTCTGACTCTGTTTCAGAATGAAAGTGGAGCCAAGTTTTACAAGGTAAGAGAGCCGCCCTGTGAGGCTCTGGTTTCAGCCGCTGCACGAGCCGAGGGGCTCGAGTTCACGAACAGAGACTCCTGTAACATGTTTGCATAACATTGAGTTATTATGAAACTGTTCATGAGGAGAGGCTCTCTCATTCACTTACACAATCATTAATAACTCACAGATCTCAGCTGCAGGGGCTCAGTTTGGAAAATCTGGTTTGACCCTTTAAACAACAAAATCTAACTTCTGCCTTGAAGAAGAAGTTTCAATAACTTCAGAGCTCAGGAGGAACAGCGTCTACCCTGATCTGTCTCTTTGTTCAGCCTCCATCAGCCCCAGACCTTCATTGAACTGCTGTAAAGTTGAGTTTGCAGTTCTTCATTTTAGACATCAGTGTTTCACACTTTGTGGAGCGACAGAAACAGACAGAATAGACTGAAGAGAAAAGATGTAGGGGCGAGTGCTGAGTGTGATGACAAAAAAGTAGATTCGGGTGCTCTTCAAGGATCCAAGGACGGCGGTACATTTGAAGATAAAGTTAAAAATCCTTTATTTCATCAGAGATATGTCATATCAATGCGTTTGGACTCATCAGAGTCTTCATCAGGACATGTCATGATGACACTAACAGGTGTTCAAATACCTGGGGGATGTCCTGTGATTGTGACGTCAGAGAAGAAAAAACATTTCAGACCTGGCTGCACAAACATGAAAGCAGATTATAAGAAGGGGGATAAATCTGTCTCCTCGTTTAGACCTAGGAAGGAAGAGGCTCTGAGAGAATAAATTCAGAAAGTTTCACGTTGTAAGAGGCGTTTGAGTCTATCACCTCCTCTCTAAGATCCATGATTCTGATCCATGAGACTTTGGGTTGGTGTGTCCTGCAGATCTGTAGTGTTGTGCTGTTGTGTAGTTTGGGTTGTGCGTTTTTATGGCGTACTTGTGTTCTGCCAATATAAAAACACCCACACTCACATTCAAGTCTGTCCACTACAGAAGTTGTATTGCAGTTTGCAAAATCATGGCAATGGTAAATTCAGTTATTGAAAATGTCCACAGAGTCAGAATAGCTTTTTCCTGTTGGACCTTTTTCATCATTCTGCTGCTTGTCTTAAACCTGAACGTGATTCATCAAGTCTCATTTTTATCTTATTTTCAGACAAATGGGATACTGAATCAGACAGCAGCTTTACAAAAATACACAGGTTAATATTCACTGAGTTAACAAAGTTACCAGGAACAATTTGGGAAGGCCACTTCTCTCAACAAAGAAACAGGAGATACGCATCAAAACAAGGGAGAATACTGCAAATAAAACTAAGATGTTGAAATAAAATAAATACACACTCACAATAGTAAAGAAGTAAATTTCAGGATGTAAATACACCCAAAAATCTTTGAGGTAAAATGTGATTTCTCATGTTGTGATTGCTCAAATACAACAACAATTAATAAAATGAGTAAAATAAAGAAATGTTAGGTCCATAAAATGATCATTCATAGATGATATTTTCATCTACTCTCATCTGGCTGAAGCCTGTGATTAACTGACATTAACTCCACTAAAACTTCAACAAGACAGTCTGCCTCTGTGACCAAAGTCCATCTAAGTCAGCATAAATTACAATTAAATGAATTCGTACATAAATGGATAAAAATAACAATAAATAGAATAACAATGCTAAATAAATTCAAACCTGATGCGTCGCATTAATATTTACAGTTAGACCTATGGCACTGAGAGAAGACTCTGCTCTTCATTAAAGAGGAAATAAAGATAATTAACATTATTAATTATTAATATTTCTGTATCCACAAACCCAACACCTGCTCCTAAACTGCCACCCAGTGTTTGGGGACCTGGTTTAAGTGAAACTGTGTTTTAGTAAACGCTCTTCAGTTTTTCATTGAGCAGCTGTTTTTGCTGTGATTTTGACTTTAATGTCGGGAAAAGTGTGATTAAAAAAATCTGTGAGGCTAATTTATCTGTCACTGATGAACTTTCCTTTTTTTTTCAAATCAAAATCTTTTTATTTATTTTTCAAGACATAGTGCATCGGTGTTCATCAGTTACAAACAAGTTGTAAGTATAAATACATGTCAACATCTAGCACATAAATAAAGGAGCTATATCAAAAATAGAACAATAGAATAAAAAAAACCCATAAAATTAAAATGAGGAAACATAACACACCAAAAGTTAAAAATAAATAAATAATAATAACAATAATCAGTCACTGCCAGTAAGCTCATAGATCACTGTTGAACTTTTCTGATCCATCTTTGAATTTCCTCAATCAAACTTTTAGTCTTTCAGGACCAGAAATACTTTATTAATCCCCAAGGGGAAATTCAGTTGTTTCAGCTGCTCTTATACAGAATGATATAGCAGTAGGAATATATATACATAGTTAACCATATATATATATATATATATATATATATATAGTTAAGAGTGTAAAAAATTAAGTAAGCAAGTGAAAAAATAAGTAAGCAGGCTGCAACATGCAGAATCTTTAAGCTCTATCAACTTCCTTATGAAGGAAAAAATAAATAAAATAGGTGAAGTGAGGCAATAAACAAAGGAATGTACACTCTTAACCTTACCAATATTTACATGACGAATATAACATGACAGCGCCGTGTGACAGAAGACAATCAGACGTGAGTTCTGGTCGGGTTGGTTGGGTTGGTTCTGGATGGTCTCGTTCCTCTTTCGCTCTCCCCCTCCTTTCATCCGGTGTCAGCCGGTGACCTGCTGACCTTCACAAAGCGAAGCAGAGACCTCCCTTTGAAGAGGGAGCGCGGTGAAGGTGGGGGTTGCCGTGGTGGTTTCTGGGACGTCTGGTCGCTTCCCCGCCGTTCCTCTGGCTCGTGGCCACGCCGCCTCGTGCCCGGGGAACGTCCTGCCTTTTAATAAGAGCGGCAGGACGGAGGGATGCTGATCGGGTTTGGCAGAACACGAAAGGTTCAGACGACGCAGAGGGGCACGAAGACACCACAGGGCCCATCACTCTCTGCACATGTTTGATCTGGCAGAGTTTGGAGGGGTGGAGGGGGAAGAGGAAGGAAGAGAACGTCTGAAACACTGAGACTCAAAGAGGCTTCACAGTTAGGCAGAGAGAGCAGAGGTGTGAGGGTGGAGGGACCATTTAAAGACCTGGAGTGTGCTCAAAGCTCTCTGAAAAGCTCTCAAAGCCAGTCAAACTCACCAGAATTTGAAGAGAAGGTGTTTTAGTGGAGACTTGTTGGTTTTGTCCAAGTAAGGGAAGTGTTTTCACTACCTTTTAACATTTTGAAGCTTGTATTCGACCTAAAAAATAAACTAGCGTCTTCGTTCTTCCTATTCGTACAGGAGATCCCCTTGTCCGAGATCCTCCAGGTGGAGCCGGCTCAGGACTTTGGAAACCTCTCCCCGGGCAGCAACCCTCACTGCTTCGAGGTCATCACAGCAAGCATGGTGTACTACGTCGGCGAGGACACCGGCGGCCCGCACCACAACCCCGTGCTGTCTGCGTCGGGGGTGGGAAAGGACGTGGGTCAGGGCTGGGAGAAGGCCATCCGACAGGCGATGATGCCGGTCACGCCAAAGGCCAGCGTCGGGGTCGGGCCGGGCCAGGGGAAGGACCACAGTGAGTAGAGTTTTTGACCAGCTTGATGTTCTGCTGACTTGTAGGTATATCTCTGCAGGAAGTGCACTTGAAGTGGGAAAAGTCCTGAAGTATTATTCAGTAAAATAAAGGACTGCAGAGGGACTCGTTATCAACAGGTGCTGAAGGTTGATCTGAGAAATGCTGAGAAATATGACAAAACAAACTAGGGCTGAACGATTTCAGGAAAAGATCTAATTGTGATTTTTCTGGCAGATATTGTGATTTCAATTCAATTTTCTTCAAATCAAGCTTCAGTGCAATATTCACTGTGTTTACAGTACAGACAACAGTGAGGAAATCAATGATCAAAAGCACATAACTCATTATTCATCATCTAATACTGATGATAAATAATCTGTTTTTGTTATTTAAGGGATACTCCAACTTCTACTCCTAATCAGAGGCTTTGTGTTGTTGAGCTGCTTACCAGCACTTCTGTAAATGTAAATTTGTAAAATAGTATTTGTGAAATAGTTGACACAACAGATCCTGGGTCAGTCAGGAGTGTTTGGTGATCACATGATTGTGTTTTCTGAAATTGCAATTTTGATTTGAAAACGATACATTTTTCAGCCCTAAAACAAACCATGAAAGTTCTCACCTTAATCAATCTTAAGGTCCGCAATCTGCTAAAACATCCGCCAATCACCAATTACTGAGATCAACCAGCAGCAATTAAAGCAACAGGAGCTCAAATAACCACTCCCTACAGCTAAGGCATGAAGAAAAACATCTCTGAACACACAACATGTTCAATCAAGACCACAGCAGGTGCCACTCCTGTCAGCTAAGAACAGAAACTGAGGGTCTGACTCTCCAAAACTGGACCACAGAAGGTTGGAGACCAGATCTCTGCTCCACATTCAGATGTAGGCTCAGAGTTTGGTGTGAACATCATAAAGCATGGATCCATCCTGCCTTGGATCAGCGGTTCAGGCTGCACTTTGGGCCCCTTAGTCCCACCTGAGCATGGTTCAAACCCCACAGCCTACCTGAGGATTGTTGCTGACCATGTCCATCCCTTCATGACCACAGTGGACCATCTTCTGATGGAGACTTCAGCAGCTCCATGTCTCAGAGCTCAGATCATCTCACACTGGTTTCATCAACATGACAGTCACCTGATCTCAATCCAATGCGTGATGCTGTCATGGAGATATGGACCAACATCTCTGAGGATTTTTCCAGCACTTTGAAGAATTAAGAGGCTCTGAAGGAGAACGGGGTCCAACCTGGTGCTCCACCTACAGGGAGCTGGTAGTAATGATAAAGTTGCTGAGTCATCGTTGTAAAAATGAGTTTAACGACTAAAATAAAATCATCCTCAAGTCTTAGTTTAAATGTAGGAGTTCCTTTCCTTTTATTCTGTGTGTTATAAAGTCCTGAATGAAATAAAATAAAAGTTTTTGATCCAAACAGCAGAATCCAGACATACACACATGTTGATCGTTCGCCTCTCTCCACGTCTTCCTCCTCTGCTACAGCGATGGAGTCATTTATCAGAGTTAGATCAGGTTTTTTAGATCTTTTTATGTTTTAATAGATGTTTGGATTTTTCTAAACCTCTGAATGTGATTTCGATGGGTTGTTACACAACAGCCTCCCCCACGCACACACACTAATGCACGCACCGCCCGCCGTCGACATTTTAACGTGATTGAAGGATTTCTGGGGATTTACTGCTCGGACTCGTTCAGGTTTAAGTGTTTTTGTCTCAGAGTTTCATCCTAAAGTGAAATCTCCAGCCCTTAATGCCTGAATGGAGCTCCTGTCATTGATAAAAAAAAAACATTAACAATCAAACTTCATTGTTCCTGAATGGTTTTGTTCAGAAGAGGCAGCGAGCCGTGTTTTCCACCTGATGAGTGATTAACATCAAGCTTCATCTCCAAAAATAGGCGATTTGTTTTGTAATGAAATCATACCAACAGATCAATAAGTTAATGGACTCATGATGTAATGAGGCTGTTTGTTTTTTTACTGGAGCCACGGCGACCATAAAAACGCTGTGATACAAGCCCCGATTCCAGTGAAGTTGGGACGCTGTCTGAAACATTATAAAAACAGAAAACAACGGTCTGCGTATCCTTTTGACCTTCATTCAGGTGAATACACTACAAAGACGAGATATTTAATGTTCAAACTGATCAACTTTGTTTTTCTGCAAATACTTTGCTAATTTTTCCACTTTAGATGAGTCGGTCTCTTAAAAATACTTCAGCCTGGTTTAACCATTTAAAGTATGTTTACACCACTCTGCTGAGTTTTAATGAAACAAACTAAAATATATTCCATAAAATTAATTTCAGTGAGTATGTGATTATTATTTTTATTGACAGCAACATTGATTTTGATGAATTGTTGTTATTTTAACAGTGTCAGATTAATATAAAAACTCGTACTCATGGTCCCGGGGATAAAAGATGCCAGTTTTCTAAATTAAGCTGAAAAAAAAATATGTAAACATCTTTTATATGAAGTCATTTTAAATTAGTTGCTTCAGCCTGAAATATTAATGGTAAATATTGATTATATTTGGGGATTTTAATCCTTTAAAGGCCAGTATGTTCACATAACTCTACTGTTTTAATTTGGAAAAAAACAAAAACTATAGCTTTGGCCCAAAAATACTTTTCAGTGAGTATTTGATTATTTTTAGGCCTTGAGATAAGATCAGATAAAAAATAAAATCATCTGTAAAAGTATTTTTTATATGTATATTTTTTCTACTTTAAACATGTCAATCTTTTAAAACTACTTCAGCCTGAAATAAACATGCAAAATATTATTATATTTTGGGGGATTTTAACCCTTTAAAGGCCGGTATGTTCACATCACTCTCTGTTTTTCTTTTTTTAAATGTACACTCTAAAATAATTTAATTAAAAAACATTTCATCAAGGATTTTATCCTTGTTATTATTAGGCCCTGAGATGGTCAATGATTGGCAGCAGCATTATTTGGATGCATTGTAATTTTTTGCAGGCGCTCTGACAAAAACAGTAAGAAGTGTGAACTTCTGCATCATGCTTTGAGTAGATAAAAATAACCCATCTGCCTGATAAATATAAAAAATAAAAATGTCAAGTCTGTAGTCTGAAGTGAGATCTCAACATAAAGGTATGCATGAGTTTATGGAGTGATACACGTGGGATCAAAAATGGCATTTTTCATGTTTGTTTATGGGACTTTTTGTCATTAGGAACAAATGAGCCAGTTTTTGTGTAGTTTAGCCATTTTAGGCTGATTTAAGAAACTGAGACGGCAATTTTAAAATAAAAAAAGAACAGCCTCCGGTAAATTTGAGCTTTGGACTAAATCCATTTGGACTAAATGGATGAAAATAAAAAAACGAAATGTCCCAAAGATCTTCTCAGGGTTGGAGCTCAGACAGTGAAGCAGCTTCATGATTGTCTTCTTGCTGAGCGTCACGGCTGGAATAAAAGCCTTTTATCAGGAGGTCAATAATCAGCCTGCTGTTTAAGAATCACAGCTGATGTGGACTTCCCTCGGTTAACATTTCTCATCGATAGTTTCATAAACCTCCTGAATGATGACCCAACCGTTGACCTGAATATCAGCAGGCCGCCTGCCCACCACAGACCGTCAGCATCGACCTCGGCCTGCCAGCGATCTGAAATCAATCCCAGCTCATCAGTGGAAATACACTCGCCGCGGCGGTCTCCTCGGCTCGGAGCGTGAACATCAGGCAGAGTGAACACGCAACAGTCGGTGAAGTCTGCCGAGTCACTCTGTGTGGAGACATCGTCCAGAACCTCCTCTCTAGACTTTACTGGACCTGAAAGTCCAAAGATGGACGAAGTGACGGCTGATGTTGCCAGGTCTCTGAGGAGAAACAAGCAACCAGGCCTTTGGAAGCAAGAAATTAAAATGATGTGTAAAAATATAGTTTTCAGTAGATATATGGTTAAAGCATTTCATTGAGTAATCAAATACTCAATGAAATGTCTTTTTAGGCAAAAACAAAAAAACATAATAATTGTTAAAAAAAAAAAAAACATTTCACTGAGTATTTGATTACTATTATCAGGCCTTGATATGAGGTCAGATTAAAAATAAAATCAGCTGTAAAAATATTGAATATATATTCTTTATTATACTTTAAACGTGTCAGTCTATTAAAACTACTTCAGCCTGAATATTCATACCAAGTATTTATTATATTTTCCTTTAACAGTCAGTATGTTCACACCACTTTGCAGTTTGTTTTTTCTTGAATCTAAAACACAAAAAAGTTTCCATTAAAAACATTTCAACAAGTATTTTATCAATTTAGTTATTTTTTGCTGGCACTCTTACAGAAAAAAGTGTAATATTTTGCGACATGCTTTGAATGGAAAAAATAACGCCATATGGCTGACAAATATAAAATATAAAAAAATTAAATTTGTAGCCCAGAATGAAATCTCAACATAAAGGTATGCATTAGTTTATGAAAAGATGAATGTGGGATCAAAATGGCATTTTTAATGTTTATTTATGGGATTTTTTTTTAGATTAGATTAAAGATTAGAACTTTATTAATTCCTTTTGGAAACTCCCTCAGGGAAATTAGGATTCCAGTAGCTGTTTGAAACATAGACAAAAAGATATATAAAAAAGAGAGATATAAACAAAAATATAAATAAACATAAATAAAAAAAATCAAAATCAAATAGCATTTAAAAAATAAATAAAAATGTCATTAGGAACAAATGATCTGATTTGCGTAGCTTAGCCGTCAGTCTTTATGTTTATTTAAGGGAATTTAAAGGACATGGACCCTGTGAGCTCCGTGTCTGGCTCTGGCTGGGCGTATTTTGGCTTCACTTGTGCAGCTGAAGGAGGAGTATGAGGGCTGTTTGTCTTTATATTCAGTCAAAGGTTAGGCCTGGCTCAGTAGATGAACATCAGAGATGGTTTGATCTCTGCTGGAAATCTCCTCTCATCTCTCACTTTCACCACGAGGAAACAAAGGAAAAGAGGTTTTAATGATTCGAAGGTTAGAGAAATAAAACCCTGTATGTCTGAAGTAAACCTGTAAGCATGTACCTGTGTGTAGTCCCTGCTTCAGTGTCTGTGCCCTCTGAGATATTAAAATGTTGTTTTTCTCCTGTGTCTCCTCAGAGGAACTGTCCATCAGCATATCAGTGTCCAACTCACAGATCCAAGAAAATGTGGTGAGTCTGTTCTGATCGTTCACAGAGGTCACCAGAGGTCACATGATCCAATCAAGGCAGTGGGAGAGGCTGGGTGCTGTTTGATTTGTTGGTTCCTCTTAACGGCTCTGAATCCTGATTCCACCTTTTTTTGGAGGATAAAACAGAGAAAGAGTAAAAGAATAAAAATCTGTCTGCCATTATTGTTGGCCTCGTTAGTGTGCTGTTGGCTGTCACGGAGATTTTCGATCATTTTCACACCGGATTGTTTGGGAAAGTTGTTATGATACACGCCGGCGCTCCGTGCTCAGCATGTGTTACGTTGATATTAGTTACCATGCTATGTGGTGCCCCACATGCCCTGTTCTTCATGCACAGAGTTGTACTCTTGTATCATAAGGCTGTCCCACATTGTAAATATGCTCATGTGTGTAATCATTATTGAACATTTAATATCTGCTGTTATGGTTATTATATTATAGTTTTGTGGGAAGTTTAACCTGCCTGCTGCAGTGTGAACATGAATCGATCCAGGGGAAATACACACATTTATAGCATTTCTTATCCTTCCTAAAGTATCCAAAAGCACATAGAGAGTGACAGTAAAATCATCATATGTTATTATATTTCCTGAATAATATTATTGAGAAATCATTTAAACATACTGACACATAATTATGAACCAAAAGTACATTTTTAAATACTCACATAAGAAATAAGAAATGACAAAGGTTAAATCTGTTTTAGGTTTAAGTATCAGTGTTGGTTAGTAACCATCTGTTTGCAGTGCAGCTGAAAACATGATTTACTGCAGAATATTTCCTCACATGTTAATAATCACAATTCCAGGACATCAGCTCGGTGTATCAGATCTTTGCTGACGAAGTCCTCGGCTCCGGACAGTTCGGGATCGTCTATGGAGGTGAGACCCGTGAGGGAAACAAAAATAACTGTGTTGTAGTTCAGGTCATTCGGTTCGGGTTTCATAAATCATTTTTGGCTCAAACTAAATATTAAGACATAGAGTTTAGAAAGGACTGAGTATTTTATTATGAGTGTTTTGTTTTTTAATCATATGTGTTTTTTTAATAGTATTTTATTAAGTTTTTACATATAAGAAAAACATACAAATAACAATCACCACAACGATGTATAAATTACTAAACATCAAAACTATCAAAAGATCAAGAGAAGAGAAAAAAACATAAAAATAGATATAATAATAATACAAATAAAACAGTCGTAACAGAAGTAAATAAAACAAACTGAAAATGCGGCAACATTCTCATCCTCCAAAATCCAAAAAAAGGTTTCTATACTTTAATAAACTCTTTTCTTTCTGTAAGTCTTTCCAACACAAGATATGTGTCTCCTTAAACCATAACTTTACAGGGGGCAGTTTTACATTTCTCCAGAAAAGAGCCATCATAAGTGTTTTTATACAAAACGGCCACATATCAGTCATCATTTACTGGTGGGTGTTTGGGGTTTTCAGCTGCAAAACAAAGACATGTTAATTAAACAGTAAATATTAGCTTCACATATTCTCATCATATCTCATGTTGTGTGCATTTTAAATCATGAAAGCTCATTAATTTATCTCTGTAAAATAAACTTTTGAACCAGTTTACCTTTTTTGGAGATGTGGTTACTCTTTAAAAGTTGTCTGCACTGCTTTATATTCCTGAAATACCAGGAACCCAGCTGCAGCTTTAAAGATTTAAAGTTTTGTGTTTTATTACGAACTTTATGATTATTGTCTTGTAAAAACAGGGTAGACAATATTCTTTTTTCTGCTCTTTTTCATTTATGATTTGGCTTTTTTTTTTTTGTATTGACATGTTTTTTTTATTAATGCATGAAATAAACATAAAAAATAAAAGATTTGCTCTGTCATTATGTTTTCATTTATTTACTTTAGCTCTCATATCCTGTTTTCTGCAGGTAAACACAGGAAGTCTGGCAGAGATGTGGCGATTAAAATCATCGATAAGATGAGATTTCCCACCAAACAGGAGAGCCAGCTGAGGAACGAAGTCGCCATCCTGCAGGCACGTCAACACAAAACACTGATACACCAATATATAAAACGAGTAGTTTCTTTTCTTTTCTTTTATTTAACCAGATAATTTCCACTGAGATCAGGGGTAACCTGGCCAAGAGGTCAGCAGCACATGTCAAAATAAATACATATTCAAGAAAGAAATTAAAAAAAAAAAAAAAAGAAGAAGAAGATTTCTGGTGCAATATCAACACTCACAGGCCAATATATTAGGTCCACCTTGATTCAACAAGGTGCTGAAACGTCCCTCAGAGATGTTGGTCCATATCTCCAAGACAGCATCACCCCTGTTGAACTGAGATCCACTCCTGACCTTTGGCCTGAAGAACTGTGGCTGCCATGTGATTGGCTGATTATCTATTTGCTTTATGAGCAGATGAACACCTGATCAAGTGGCCGGTGTAATGTGATATATCTTATTATCAGGTAGTAAATATCGTGAGCTGCTCTCCTCTCCTGTTCCTGACAGAACCTGCACCACCCGGGGATCGTGAACCTGGAGTGCATGTTCGAGACACCTGAGCAGGTGTTTGTGGTCATGGAGAAGCTGCACGGCGACATGCTGGAGATGATTTTATCCAGCGAGAAGAGCCGACTGCCCGAGCGCCTCACCAAGTTTTTGGTCACACAGGTCAGAGAAACCAGAGAAATGGGAATACCTGCTGCTTTATTTTTATTTTACATCTTTAATCCGTCAGAAAACTGACCGCCAAGCTTCAGTAACTATAATTATAATTATTCAGCCTTTCCTTCAGCCCCATCATCATCACAGTCCCTGATATTAACTTCAGAGAGATCAGTAAAGTAAACACATGGTAGTTCCTGCAGACAGCACACATATATCAGTGTGACCTTGACAAACAGCACACATATATCAGTGTGACCTTGACAAACAGTCATGATGACCTGCTGCTGTGGACCTGCTCCACTCCATGAGCTCTATCCTGATCAACCATCAACAGAAACTTCATTTAACATAAACTCAGACTTTAGACCAGTTAAACCATTTTAATGACGGTTCAGCATGATGCTGTTATATTAATCAACATCATTCCTCTGCAGATTATATTCATTATAGATATTAATGTTAATCCTTTCATGCATGAATTATTAAATCCAAATGAATACTTTTTTAAAATCTTTGTTTTTACTTTCAAACAAGTTAAAAATCATGGTCATTTTTCTTCAGTGTTATATTTTGAGGGAGTTCTGCATCTGTCCACTACAGTGGACACACATCAACGGTATAAATAGTAATTTAGTGGAACTTAATAAAGATCCACAAACACGTCTTTGACAAACATTTATTAAGAGTAAATAAAAGAAAAAGCTAAATCTGAAGTATATGTATATTGTTGCTGTTTAATCAAACTATTCACCTGTGAATTACACCAAATTATTAAATAAAAATACAAAATTATGTGAAATCTGAGTACAGGCACAATACCTAATTAAAATATTTTTATGAAACTTAAGACAAGGGTTTTGTCAGACTGATCTCTCTATCCATGGTCGTATTGATTATTCATCCATAGTAACTATCTTAACAACCGTATAGACATGAGGACACTCTTGAAAACCTCAAGGGCTTACTTTTAATAAATTTATATTCAACAAAGACAAATATGGTGCTAAAGAAATAAAGATTGATTGATTGAATCTGTATTCAGCAGAGACAAATGTGATGAGGACAGATTTATGATCTGGGCGTCCATGTGTTTGTCTCTATAATAAATTCTTATTTTTAGTCCCTTTGTCTCTGCCTGGATGGATCCATCTCTGTATGGATGTATGTATGTGTATATATAAATATATTTATTATATGTATTTGTATGTGTGTGTATGTGTAAGTGAAGAGTTTGTCCTCAGCCTGCTCTGTTGTAAAGTGTCCTGAGATAACTCTGTTATGAACTGGTGCCATACAAATACAGATAAATTAAAAGTTTTTATTGATTCTTCAAACTGAGGGATCTTCTTTGCTGCTTGTTGTCCTCAGATCCTCGTGGCTCTCCGTCACCTTCATTTCAAGAACATCGTCCACTGTGACCTGAAGCCTGAAAACGTCCTCCTGGCCTCTGCAGAACCTTTCCCTCAGGTGAAGACCGGATCATTCCTCTCTTATTGTTTTAATGTTTGACCTCCGACCTCCAACATCCTCTCCTCTCCTCCTGCAGGTGAAGCTCTGCGACTTCGGTTTCGCTCGGATCATCGGCGAGAAGTCGTTCCGCCGCTCCGTGGTTGGCACGCCGGCCTACCTGGCTCCTGAAGTGCTCCGCAGCAAAGGGTACAACCGCTCCTTAGACATGTGGTCGGTGGGAGTCATCATCTACGTCAGCCTGAGCGGGACGTTCCCCTTCAACGAGGACGAGGACATCAACGACCAGATCCAGAACGCCGCCTTCATGTACCCGCCAAACCCGTGGAAGGAGATCTCAGAGCAGGGTGAGGACGCCACCATTAAAAAAACTCGTTTTAGTGAATAAGAGAGCAGGATCATCCTGAGTCCCCGGTCTGGGTATCGGCCTGAGCCTTCCTCTGGCCGTAGAGATGAGGTGATCGTGGCCCTCAGCTCAGGTGTGCACAGGTGAGAGCCGGCAGCATGTCAGAGCAGGGGCCTCAGACTCCAGTGGACCAGGGGCCAAAACAAAAGCGCCTTATTCCTGAAAGTTTTTGGTTTCCACTCTTCAAATTTCTGTCATAATTAATCAAAATATTTAAGCAGCAGCTGTTAAAGAATTATAATTACATTTCTTTTTTTAATTGAACTAAAACTACTTTTTTCCTGAACACAAATGCAAACAGCGGGAAATATTTATAAAATGTATATTTAACTGTTAATATAACTGTTAATTTGTTTTTGCTATAATTGACTAAAAAACAACTTATATTAAAACATTTCTTCATCAGTGGCTGTATTTATTGAATAAATAAATAAATGCACCAGCTCCTCTTGCTGCGATGATAATCTAACAGAGCATTGTTTTTACTCTTAAACTGCACCTTTAGAGTGTGTAAGTAAATCAGAATCAGAAATACCTCATAATCCAAAAGGGGAAGTTATTTCTTTCAGTTGCTCTTATACTGAGTAAAGCAGCAAGAATATCAGATAAAGGCATTAAATTAAGAGTATAGCAGAAATTAAATAATAAAAAATGACAGTGTGCAGAATCTTTAAGACATAAAGTCACCTCGGTTATCATAAATCTAATGATTTGGTGCACAGTTTTTTAATGAATAAATAAAGTCAGACCTCTGATCTGTATATCTGTATATTTATCTTGAATTCAAAGAATTAGTCGGTAATCTTTTAATTAGCTCTGGAAGGAGCAGCAGTCTAATTAGTACACGGTGCGCTGGTCGATACCTGAACTCAAAAACTACGGGCTGATGGTCACATGCAGACATGTCATTAATTTATAATAAGACTTTATTATTATAATATTCATTTTATTTTAAAATTACAATAAAGAACGTAATTATTTTGAATAAATGGTAAAATATGTGCAGTTTATTGATTCTGTGAATATTTAATCATCCTGTGCAGTACAACATGATAAACAATTAACAGAAATCATGATATATCAGATAATAATAATAAGGTGCCGAGCTGGACAGCTGATTTATTAACAGAAATATTTACTAAGGCCCTCGGCTCAAAGCACCCCCACGTTAAAAAAAACAGAACTATCCCTTTAAGCTGTTCTGGAGATGGAGGGTGACAAAAGTGAATAAATCATGTTTTTATGATGTCGAAGCCTAAAAGAATCTACAAACAGACTGACCTCTGGTTTAATGCAGACTTTTTCTGAATGAAGTGAAGCCTGCTCCTGACCTCTGATGCTCTTCCTCCTCACAGCCACAGACCTGATCAACAACCTGCTGCAGGTGAAGATGAGGAAACGCTACAGCGTGGACAAGTCACTGAGTCACCCCTGGCTGCAGGTAAACTCACCTGACCATCCCTCAAACTCTCCAGACAGACTGAAACAAGATGATTAAAAAGCAACGTGATCATCAAGTTTTATGGAGCACAAACACAGATTTTTAAAGTCTAAACTGATTTATTAACACGGAGAGAGACGAAACACAGGGGGGAAAGTTGGGTATAATTTGGACAGTATATCGATTAATTCAAAGTATTTTTTGCAGAAGATTTCTAACTCCACTTCTGAGCTGTTTGAAAATATCAATCTTGAAAACTGAGACTCTTGAAATGGTCGGCCCTGTCATTTTCACACAAATGCATTTCTAGGCATTTTTTTAACAAGATTAAACACTGACAAAAGAGTTCTGTGTTAATTATAATGTGAAAATAGTGCAGCTTTCAGTGTTCATGTAGACAAGACTGCCTTTGTCCCAACTACATGACGTACGTTTCATTACAAAATTACAGCAAGAACTTTAATTATAAAAGGAAAAATCACTTTAGTCTTGAGATATATTTCAATAAAATTAAAGAAAAAAACAAAAATGGAGTTTTGTGGGAAAGAAATCTTGGATTTTATTCTTGGGTCATATTGCCCAGCCCTACTCTAAGGGCCCATGGCTGACAGGGGCCCTAAAGATTATATTCTCAGTATTTTCAAAAATATCAGTTTATTAGCTTTTTGCCAAATCTCTGAACACATCTCTTTTCTCTTCATTTACAAAAAATACTAAACTTTCTTGCTTTTAATCGCAAAAAAAAATCCAGGCATCTTTTCATGGGTTCACCCCAAAAAACAAAAATGATGTTAAATTATGTTATAAAGAGGCTCTTTTGAACATTTATTAGAGGATATCAGTTTGTGTTAAAATATTTCAAAATCAAACAGGTTATAGACTGAAAACGCTTTGAATGCTCAAAATGGTTGAAATGCCAGAGAGAGTTGATATTTATCATGGTAAATGGACTTTTCTAGTCTTTGACTACTCAAAGCTTCTTTACACCACAGGTCACACTTACCCATTCACACCCATTCGCTCTCACATTCACTCACTGATGGTTCAGAGTTTCTATTTTAGTTATCCATCAGTATCAGCTAACACTTTCACGCCCTTTCATGCCCATTTACACGCCACTGACGCAGCAGTGGGAGCAACTTGGGGTTAAGTGTCTTGCCCAAGGACACATCGCCATGTGTCGCCCCAGAGCGGGGCTTGAACCTGCAACCTCCCAATTACTGACCAAGCGCACTATCCAGCTGCGCCACCGACACCCCATCATAGTTCAACTTCTGGAGGAACGCAGACTGAGTCAGTCAGCTTCGTCCTCTCTGACCAATCAGAGTCAAGAACCAGACCTGTGACGTTGGCTTTGTAAACAGCAGCAGAGGGAAACGTGGACAGACTTTTATTTTGAAGTACTTCCTGCTCTTCAGCTACTGTTATTAACAGGATGTGATCGTATGATTATAGTTTCATCTGTGATGTTTCAGTGATTTTAGAAAATCTGAGGCCCACTGATGTAAAACAGCCAAGGGAAGTGGAAGTCAGCTCTTACTTCTTTTCATTTTTCAGGACTATCAGACATGGATGGACCTCAGGGAGTTCGAGACGCGGCGAGGGGAGCGCTACATCACCCACGAGAGCGACGACGCCCGCTGGGAAGAGTACGCCGACGAGAGGGGCCTGCATTACCCCAAACACTTCATCATGTCGCCAAACCTGGACGACATGGACGAGGACCCGTAGAGCTGACCGTGACCTTCAGAAAGGTCAGAGAAGTCCGTCAGCGGACCAGTCAGAGAGCAGGAGTCTATCCAATGAGGTGAAGGTCACCACAAGGTCACGGAGGACACTTTGACGCGTTCACTGCAGCTTTATTCAGGTCAGATCTCTGTCGCTCCAGCACGCCGTTTTCCTGCTTTACTGCATTTTTCTATTCGCCAAAACAAACACTCACTCTGAGCCAAACATGGAGGATGTTCAGGCAGGAGGTCCGGAGCCTTTGAAACGTTTTCACCTCAAACAGATTTTAACGACGTCGTTTTTGCTTTTTTATTCTCGTGAGAGCTGTGGGATATTTCTGTGGCGATGTCTGGATCTTAAACAATCAAATATGTCTTAAATATGCTCCGGGTAAATGTTCCCTGTGTCTCCTGTCGGGATGTCTTTTTAAAGAGAGAATTTCTCTGGTTGTAACTTTTAGGTCGTCTGCAAAAACATTTTATTTCTTAATATGAAGAACAGAATAATAGCAGCATTTCAGAGATATAAACTGTGCTGTTTGCTCCTGTTTAAGTGCAGATGAAATGTTTGAGTTAAAGCCTGAAAGATGGGAGATAAGTTGATAACTTGATGAAGTGATTGTAGATTTTGACCAATTTCAACAATCAGTTTTACATTGAAGACTCAGGAATGAAGAAACAAATGTCACATCTAAAAACAGTCATGCTTTTGTATTAAAATATTTTTTGCAGAGAATAAATGAGGTTATTTTTGGAGAACTTTCTCCTGAACTTTGTCTGAAGACGTCCTGAGACCGGAGCTGCTAACGTCTTTATCTTTCTGTGAAAACCTGCCTGAGAAAACCAAGAGGAGACTCTAACTTCAGATCAACGTTGGTTCTGATCGACTTCAGCCTGAGAGTTTATCCCAACTGTTTTATATTTTTACAAGAAATGTGGTTTGTGACATGTGACAGATTTTATTGGTGGGAAAAAATATTAAAGCTGATGCTTTACTTTTGGAAAATCGTCTTTTCTTCGTGACTAATGTGATTTTTTTTTTTGGTAAAGTTAAAGAAATACAGAAGGCTGCAGGATGGATTGATTACTAGATTGATGGATGGACAGATTGATTGTTGGAAGGAGGATGGATGGATGGAGAGATTGTTAGATGGATGCACAGACGGATTGTTGGATGGACAGGCTGATTGACAGAATGTTGGATGGTTGGATGAACAGACAGAGGGACAAATGGATAGTTGGATGGGCTGATGGATGATGGCTGAATTGTTGGATGTACAGATGAATGGATTGTTGTGAGGACAGATGGACAGACGGATGTATCGATCAATCAACAGAAGAATGGATGGATGAACAAACTCCTCTGTCTGCACCCACATCTAATGGCACACATTAGCTCAGAATCAAAACACACCATTACACCTGAGGTCCTTCCAAGTTTATCAGAGAGAGGCTGAAAAACTTTGATCGCTGCAGTAACTGATCAGTTTAAGCTCATTTTCTTGAATTAATAATCAAAATGAAGATCAGCAGATGATTTCAAGACTCAAAACTCAAGAGTAAACTGAAACAGTTGACTTAGTTTGATCTTCTTTAATTATGTCTTAGTTTAAACCACCTTACCTCACAGATGTTCAGTCCTAAATTAGACTTTTTGAACTATAAGGACATGAAATCCCTGACATGGTCTCGTCGGACTCATTAAAGCTGCTTAAGAACAAAAACCCTCCTGATTAACGGGGGAGCTGATAACCATCCACGGCAGGAAGTTGGAAAGGATCACTTAATTACCCAAACCTGAACACGATCTCCTCGCACCGCCGCAGCGACCCCTCGACATGTAACTGAATCTTTAATTGCTACCAGAGGAGCGGGGGGGCTGCTGAACAAATGTGAGCTCGGCTAATTATTACAAGACGTGGACGAAGGCCGAGGAGGAGGAGGAAGAGAGGGAGGAAAGGGTCCTGCTGAATCCTGGAGTTCTGTTTCAGGTAACGCTGATCGCTCAGTTATTGAAGCAAAGATTGAATTTGTGTGGATTCAGAGGATAAAATGTGGCTTCTTATTTCTTTATAAAATGCGTCACAAATTTAGATCCAAGCACAAATCAGGTCGACTCAAAGAATCAAATATTCACTTCACATCAGCAAAATAGAGCAAATTTATTCACTGTCTTCATCTCCTCTTCCATACTCAGTCATCTTTTATAAAAACTCCATTCTTCTGGTTTTAAGCTGCAAAAACAGGATGAGGACTTAAACATTATCTTCTTTTAATGTATAAAAATATAATTTTCAGTAGATGTATGAATAAAACAGGAGGTATCGCAGTAAACTGAAGGATGATTACTTTTTTTGTTGTTTTGTTAGATCACTAAATTATTGCGTAGGAACTGTTTTTCTTTTGTAAAATATAGTATTTATGTTTGATTGACTGATGGAGAAGGGGTGGGACTTGATAAGTTCGACTTCCTCCCACTCCTTTTCGAATATACTGTATGTACGACTACACTATATTCTTTATTTTACTTCAGTTTTTATCTCTCTTTGAATATATTTGAAATAAATAAGGTTCAATTTCATTCTGAATCAAGTCTGTGAAATGTCAGAGCTCCAAAAATCTCCTGAAGTCGTCTTTCTTCATAACTTCTCAGTTTTATTTCAGACTTCATCGCTCATCTCCACCTCAGAACGGGAGCTTGGTGAATCCGGCCACAGGCAGCTGCGCTGGCCTCGGGTTCTTCTCCAGCTTCAGCCCCTCCGGCCTCTTCGGCCTCTCCAGGCGGCTCGGGTGCAGCAGGCTGAAGAAGTGGAAGCGGCTGCCCATCTTTGAGGGGTTTGTCAGCACGTCGTAGCTGCTGGTCAGCTGCTTCCTGGTGGACGCGTCGCTGCAGTTCCTCAGGAGAACCTGCAGAGAACCACACAGGAGTCCAAGCTCCAGAGTTTGATTTTCAGATCAAATCCCAAGAAAATGTCTCAACTTATCGAGCAAATAGCTGCTCTAGGAGCATTTTACAGTGTCCCAACTTTTTGGACATGGTTTTAAAAATGGTAGGAAGTTTGTTCATGTAATATGACATTTATACGTTATATTAGATAATATTAATGCATATTGCAGCTTACTACAGTCATTTGATAAAACTGTACCATTTCGGTTTTTGCTCCATTTTTATGGTGCTAACACTTCTTTCAGTTAAAAGATTTTAATGTTCATGTATTTTTTAAAAGACTTGTATTTGCAGACTCACATAAAAGACAAGTTATTGCCTTTGGGAGCAAAAGACGCCAATGAAATACCTTCTTTATCTTTATTAATCGACTCTGATGCTCAGTTTGAGCAGACATCTTGACCATGTCGTCATGCTGAAATGCACTGAGTTGCTGCCATGTGATTTGTGATGAAAAGAGGTTGAATGAGTGTCCTTAATAAAGTGGCCAGAGAGTGTATCTCCAGGATATAGTGGAGTCTGGTGTTGCTCTCACCTGCATCCTTGAGTCAATGCCCATGTTTTTCAGGAACGTCCTCTGATTGACAGGTCCCATACAGGCCACGCCCCCTCCCGCCATCATCCGCAGGTAGCTGAAGTCCACGTCTGCGGTGAGGTCAGCCGAGCCGGGGGAGTCCAGGACGTCGTGGAGCTGGTGACCCTTAAAACTCTGACAAATCAAAATAAGATTAAAAATCTGAGATTCTTTTGTTAATGATTTGCTTTAAAATGTTTTAGCCTTTTGTTTGAGTGAAATGATCCTAAAATATCAGTTTGATTTCTATGAGAGAAAAGACAGAGCAGATATGAGAGAACTGATGTGAAGGATTGTCCTCTTTTAATTTAATTATAAAAAAATGGAGTGGATCCAACAAAGTGAGCCGCTGTTGGAGGTGAAATGAAAAATGTTGGCGTGATGAGAACAGAGCAGGTCGACCTGCTTTCCTCTGCGCCTGCAGCAGATGGCCTCCATGTTTCCTACATCTGTTTCCTCCGAATCAAACCGAAGACGCAGCGACAAAATGTCCCAGCCCTCCGAAGACGTCCAAACTTAAAGACCACAGCACAGTCTGTCCTCACTGCAGTGTTGATTCTGACAGCACTTTCTAATTAAGTTTTAGTCTTTTCCTAAAATATATTTTAGTTTTAGTCATAATTTAGTCATCTAAACTGTTTTAATTTTAGTCTAGTTTTAGTTGATGAAATTTCACAACATTTTAGTCGATGAAATCTGCTGTAAGTTTAGTCGACTAAAATATGAAGTGTAAAGGGTAAGGCATTTTTTATGTTTCCTTGAATTTCTGAAGTCATGTTTTACACTTGGATAAAATCAAACATCTAATAACCCTTTATTGAATGCTAGTAAAGTCTGAATGTATAAATGAACAGAAACAAATTGAACTTTTGTGTGAAATGCAGTCACCTTTATTTAGGCTACCTGGCAGAGCATCTCAGTTACAATACCAGAACTGACAACAAACAGTGAACCTGCTCTACATGAATATATCAATTCATAAAGAGAGGAGCTCTGATTGGATCGCTCCACAACTTATTTCACTGGTTTGTAAAGTCATAACTGGGTGTACTGAGGTCTATATCACGATCAGAATTTGCTTTAACTCCCTCCTTTTCTGAAATGCTGAAGGACCACTTGGCAGTATTTGTTATCAAGTTTCCTTGGTACCTTCACTCACTAGACTCTTGATCTTTTATACTCTACTGGACATCAAATGCTACCGTTTCTTTTAGGACATATTTTGTGAATGTCTTGTCAAGATCTGACGAATTTCCTCACTTATGCTTTCAGAGAAGGCGATAACTTCATCTGCAGCTGTTGTTGTTCAGTGTCAGTCATTTGGTAGAGAAATACAGCTGATCAATTCGTCCCTAAGTCTGAATATTCATTCTCACTCTGAACGTGTCCGTTTTGGTTCCATCGTGTCCGTAGTCGGCGATCAGCGCGGCACCGCCGTCCTCTACGATCCTCCTCGCCAGCTGCTGGATGATGACTCCGCCCTCGGGACACACCTCCACGTGACTGCGCTTCTCACTGGCCTGACACAAAGAGAGGGAAGTCTTCACTGAACCACAGGTATAAAATCACATCTGTTATAAAACCAAGCTGCAACCTCCAGGTCTGAAAAATGAAGCCAGTACTGAAGTGCCAAATACTGCAGTTCCTCAGGAAAAACAAGTTAAAGGCCAGAAAGTGCTCTGCAACTCGCATAAAAACATCTGAAACAAGCTTGATTTCTGAGTTTAGTTCATCAAATTTAGTATTGCCACCTACAGCTGAGTATAAATTCATTCAGAACAAGACGATATCTTCTTATGCAGGTTTGAGGTTGGGAACATCCAGACAAATACTACACCCATTTTTATTTTATCAAGGATTTTCAGTTTTGGATTGTTAAAGACAGTTTTGACAGAGATACAGGCCCGCATGGTGTCCCTAAAGTCAGATGGGCTTAAATCCCACTTCAGCTCGGCCTCTGTCTGTCAGTAGGTTGATCCAAAGTTTGGTTGAAGGTGTTTGCAGTATGGCTTCAAAAGCCCTCAGAGGGGTCCTGTGGTAACCAAATGGCACTGCCAATGCTTCAATCCTGTGGAGATCATAAACTTCAGTGATAAATGAATCCTCATTTTCAGGATTAAATGTCCTCCTCTGGCTGATGAAGATGACGATGAGCTGCAGAGACTCAGTCTGTTTGAAGGTGCAGCCGTCTGCTTCAAATGTAGGCAGTAAAACACAGATGCAGGCCGTAAAACAAACTTCTGAGGGTTTAATTCAAGAGTTTATTACCCTAGTATTTAGACCACTGAAGCAGGGACTGGCAACTGGTGGCTGCGGGGCCACATAAGGCCCTCCAACTCTCTTAATGCTGCCCATCAGTTTAAACCATAAAAAAGTATGGTTATAAAAAAATCTGAGAAAATTTGCAATTAAAATATTAAAGTCGTAATATTTCCATAAAACAGAGCTGTAAGTGTTTCTGTGAAACTTCATTTGATGTCAACAGAAATAAAAACGTAACTGAAAGAGACTTTAATTACCTGAAAATGCTGTAACTTCAGTCAAAGAAGGAGCTGAAACTGGCATCAGTTCTGTTTAGAGCATTAAATTAAGAATTGCTGCCTGCAGTTGAGTTTGGATAAACATAAATGTTGGTAAAGTAATGAGTATTCTCCTCTTTTAGTGAACTTCAAAATGTGGCCCGTTCCTGCTCTTTATATCCTCACAGTGTTTTAAGGTTTCACCAGCCCTAACAAGTTTTGTTGCTGACCATGTCCATCTTCTGATGGAGACTTCAGCAGCTCCATGTCTCAGAGCTCAGATCATCTCACACTGGTTTCTTTACAGTCCACATTCACCAGATCTCAGTCCAATAGAGCACCTATAGGATGTGGTGGAGCAAGATTCAGGAGACCAACATCTCTGAGGGATGTTTCAGCTCCTTGTTGAATCTACTACACCAAGAATAGCCAGGTGTACCTAATGAAGTGGCCAGTGAAAACCCTTGGCTTCTCTCCGTGTCCCTCCTCCACACCTGAGGGCCAGGTTCACTCAGGTGTGCAGCAGTCTGCAGGTGGAGGGATGGGGGAGGGCAGAGAGGACGGCTCATTCAGATAATAACAGAGGATTGGTGGGTTTGGCTGATTCCTTTACCTGCACGAGCGTGGACGACGCCATAGTCGCAGCCGGAGCCAAGACGAACCTGAGCTGCTCGGGTTTCTGCGGGTCGATGTCCACCAGCATCTCCCTCCAGCCTTTCTCCGTCCTCTGGTGAGACACAAACACAGACTGAGACGGGCTGCTGTGTACTAAACACCTGAGGAGGGACGAGGACGTGCTGTGTCATCACTCTCTGACAGGGCGTGAGAACATATATCTCTGAAAAATAAAGAAAAGCTGACTCCAGACATCTCTTAACTTCATCCTAATCAAAAACCAAACACACATCACTGAGACAGACTTACAAATCCGACATTAACTGTAAAATCTGGACCAAAATATTCTGTTTAAAGAGTCCAAATCTCCCAGAAAAGCTCTGTTCAGAGTAAAGTTGGAGTTGTTTTGGAGATCCTGAAGGGCCTTTTGTGTCACTCTGATGCCACCTAGTGTCTGAAGATATGAGCTTATCCCTCAGGATGCTTCACAGGCCACAAGAACTCAAACTGATGTGACAGGGCTTAAAATGAAAGAAACTAGAAAAGCACTCAGAGCGCGCAGACCTCCCCCAAACAGCTCAGTTCAGCAGTGGCTTTTCCACAACCTCTGTAAATATACAATCCTGGATCACCAGATCCAGAACAGAGCCAGGACCCAGACCAAACTCAGCACATACATGGAGGCTGTTATCCTGTATGAACACAAGTTTTGGGAGCATCACTTAATATTTTGATTTTATATGAATTATTGAATGTCCTCAATGGGATTTCCCATTTTAAAGTTCAGTGTTTTATTGTGATGTCAGTCTGGATCTGATCCAGATGATATGGACCCCATATTATCCTGTGAAACTGGAAGCCAATCTGTTCAAAAACGGCAGAAATATGATTTTTTTTTTAATTCCAACCAATGTTAACTTATGGGATTTTTGGAAATTTTGGGAGTTTTTTGCATCCAGACAAATACACGTTTCACCACCAAAATCTAATCATGTCTAAGTTGGGCCGTTACCAACATCTCCTGAAAATTTCAGCAAAATCCATCCTGCAGTTTTTGTGTAATCTTGCTAACAGACAAACAGACATGACCTCCTTGGTAACATAATGACAGATTATTTGAAAAGTTTGTTCTTACCTGGAACTTGTGGATGGGCAGAGCGTCGAAGAACTCGTGAGCCAGAAATATGCTGAACCCTGAAGAAGAGCAGAGACTCAGTCCACCCCATCTTAACCCAGACCTTTGCTCTGGACTACCGTTACTATCTTTCTCTACCTGCAGGGACGTCGTCTAGGCGGCGGTACCAGCTCACGGGCAGCCCGGCAGGAGTCTCCCCGCTGCGGTAGACCGACTCCTCCTCTGTGCCGGCCTCCCGGCTCCGAGTCCCGGTCAGATTCTGGGCCTGGATGAGACTCAGAGCCGGACTCAGCTCCACCAGGTGCAGAGAGACCGAGGCTTTGGCGAGGACGGAGTGGAGCTGACTGAAGACCTGCAGACCAGCAGAAGAGGAAACTTTGACTGAAGGAGAGTTAATGAAGTTCACTCATTTATACAGATCTCTAAAACTCAGAGACTAAAACATTCAGACCTGTTTGTTACATCTGAAAAAGTCCAACACAGATATTTAAACTTTGAGGTCTCACAAAGGGTCATTATTCTGATTATTTCTCAGTGTTTATTTGAACAATTATTGGGCTTTTTAAAGTGATATTATCAGGGCTGTTTGTTGGACTGTAGAAAAGAACAAAGTATGTTTATTGTATGGATGCATTATATTATCACAAAAAAATCAGTATCAGCAGTTATGGAGATTTTTGCTGACATTTTTACCTTGTAAAATGTCCATAAATATCACATATATATGCTAAAATATTGGCTTATGTCCTTATGTTTTACCTCATCATAGGGCAAAAATCATAATCAAAATTATTTTAATAGACACTGAGATCAAGATTATGAGACACGAGTGCTCACTGATGTTTAAACATGCACCACACACTTCATTTTTAACACTGAAGAAAAGGCAACACATAGAAATATACTTGTGAAAATACAAAAATCTCAAAATAATGCCAATAATAATAATGGAAAAAAAACACTGAACATGGCATGTGGCACAGTGACTTTTTTAACCTCAGTTACTATTTTCATGATTGTAAAAGGCAGAAATTGTAATATTGATTCTAATTTGAAGTTATTTCCCAGCTCTACCTAATCATCACTAAATATCCACTTTTATGAACCAGCAGTTTGGTTTATTAAAGAAAAATGTTTTTCTGTGTGTTTATGTCACCATGAAAGGAAACAGTCAACTGTAGTTACATGGAGACTCTCCTTTTGACAAATAATATCAGTACCAACACTCGTGATCAATCTGGTGCTTGTGATATTGATTTTGGAGATATTGGCAAAAATGCTGTATCTTACATCAACAGTTTATTCTCACTGCACAAAAACATTTTTGATGCACAACCTGAGTTGTGCTCATTTAAAAGAAGAACATAATACCTGATTAATACTGGATTGACTAGCATCTGACCATTATTTAGACTATTTCAAGCTGTTTGTTGGACTGTCTGAATGATGGAAGCAGAAGTTCAAATCAGGAGAATGTGTGTGATTATAGTCAGGTTTGATTTAAATGCTATTATTTAGTGTAATTAGTTCTGGATTTTAGTTTAGTTTTCATTTAACCCTCTCAGCCTCATTTTGTACTTTGAATCACTTTTAGTTTTTAAGTTAATAAATACCTTTAATTTAATAATCAACATCTGGTTTATTTATTAACTTTCCTTCACCCTGGCAGAGCCGGTTTGGAACTGTGGGACATTTTGAGACTATTTATTAGACTATTTGGGAAAATCTGTTGGACTATTAGTAGGACATCGTAAGACTATATATTGGACTATTTTGGAAAATATTAAACCTGATCCTGAATTATTTCATGAAAATTACTGTTGCAGACTGTATGATATACTTAAAAATGTTTTCAGACATTTAGACTATTGTAAAGCTCTCGTTGGTCTGTTTTTATCCACAGTCTGGATTATTTCTGACAATTTTGCTGGATTAATTTAGATTGTTTTTTCACTGTTTCAGACAATTTGGTGAAAAACTTTTGAATATGACTTCGTGTCTCAGACTATATGTTTTATTTTTTTAGTCTATGACCATTTGTGACTTCTTCTCAGATGTTTTGAAGCTGCTTCTTGGACTAATCTGAACAATTTATTGACTCAACTTTTGATAGAACTACTACTTGGACTTTTTAAAGCTAGTTATTTTACCATTTTAGTCCAGTATTTAGACTGTTTGGGACTTTATGATGGGCTAATGTAAACCACTTGTTAGACTTTTTGAGTTGACTCTTTCTGACCATTTGTTGGACTATAAGATCAACTATTTCTTAACTATTTAACTATTTCTTAGATGACTTCAAACTATTTTAGATTGTCATCATTTGTCAGACTACTTCAGACTATCTGTCAGGCTGTTACCTGGTTTTATTTTAGCCTGTTCAGAAGTTTCTTGTTTGACTTTTTAAGTTTATAATTTTGATTTTGTCAGACTGTTTGCTGAATATTTATGCACTATTTCCCTGAGAGCTCCACCAAATGTTACTACATCTGACGTCAGATCTGAGGACAGACTGGTTTGAGGACAGACTGGTCTGAGGACAGACTGGTGTAAGGACAGGCTGGTATGAGGACAGACAGATCTGAGGACACTCGTACTCTGAGGATGTCACTGGCCAGAGATCCTCTCCCCGGTCCGAGCTCGACCACCTGCAGCTGTTTGGGTTGGCCCGCGCCCATCCACTCACTGATGACCCAAACACCGATCAGCTGGATGAGACACAAAAAGAGAGCATTACAACACTAAACCTCCAACAGACAGACGGACAGATGGACAGGACCAGAGTATATAAGAGGAAATGTTCTGCACTCACCTCTCCAAAAACCTGACTGATCTCTGGTGAGGTGATGAAATCTCCATCAGGTCCTAACATGTTGTTCCTCACATAATAACCCTGAAACACAAGCACATTTTTAATCATTACACCACGTCAGAGAACTTCATACTTTATCAAACCCTGGATATAAATCATAAAAACACTGATTTCATGTTTAAGTGTTAGAAGCATTATGGAAAACTGTACACATAAATTTGATATGGGTGATATAAACCGTAGTTTAGCTCTACTAGTGCTCAGATTAGGAGTACATATACACAATTTTGGTCAACTAGTGCACAGGAACTCTTTACTAGTGAAGCAAAAAGTGTCACCAGCACTTCTAGGAAGCCTTACATGCTAATAAGGGGGCGGAGGAAGAGCAAATTCAGGCTTCCCATTGGCTTTTGAAAATATTACAAGCCATCAGGGTGCTGGATTTGGTTAAAATCCCTCCTACTTCATTTGCATTAGGTCTAGTAGTACTAAATATTAATCTTTTGGCTTTACTAGTACAACTAGTAGACTAAATGCAGTCTACTAGTACTACTAGTGAGATAGTAGATCTTACTAGTAGACAATTTTGTGTTACTAGCAGTACAAGTGGACTCAAAAATGATATTAGTAAAAACTCAAAGATTCACTAATAGTACCAGTAGACCTAATGTAAATAAAGCAGGAGGGATTATAAACCAAATCCAGCACCTTGATTGTTGTAATATTTTTGAAAGCCAATGGGAAGCCTGAATTTGCTTTCCCCGCCCCCTTATTAGCATACAAGGCTTACTAGCAGTTATAGTGAACATTTTTAAGTCTACTAGTAGTACTAGTGACACTTTTTGCTTCACTAGTAAAGTCTACTCGTGCACTAGTTGATTTTACAAACAGCTTAATTAACAACATTAATAAGCATTAATAACAGACTCCATCACTGACCGTCACAGGGTTGGTGAGCACCTCCCTCATGTACTCGGCCACCGTTATCGGACCCGTGGCTTTTATTTTGGAGGTCAGGTGTCTCAGCATGGAGGGGCGGGGCTTCTCCTCACCTGTCGGAGCGCTGCAGAAGAATCTGAACTGAGCTGCTTGCCATCCCGCTGTCAACACAAACAAAACAGCATTTTAATTAAAAAAAATGTTCATCTGTGACCAATGACAGCTCAAGGTCGTCAACCAGGAGGTCTCTGATCAGTCAGGCTGGACCTCCTTCATTCATGGAGCTGCTGAAGTCTCCATCAGAAGATGGTCCACTGTGGTCAGAAAGGGATGGACAAGGTCAGCAACAATCCTCAGGTAGGCTGTGGGGTTTGAACCATGCTCAGGTGGGACTAAGGGACCACCAGCAGCAGCCTGAACCGCTGATCCAAGGCAGGATGGATCCATGCTTCATGATGTTCACACCAAACTCTGAGCCTACATCTGAATGTAGAGCAGAGATCCAGGCTCATCAGACCAGGAGACTCTTTTACAGTCTTCTGTTGAATCTCCTTTCTGTTCTTAGCTGACAGGAGTGGACCCTGGTGTGGTCTCCTGCTGCTGTGGACCACCTGCTTCATCTAAAGTCCTCAACAGACAAACCAGCCCAATCACCCCAGGCTCAAAATCAATTGTGTCTTCATGCTTAAATGCACTAAGTTGCTGCCATGTGATTGGCTGACTATCGTTACATTAACAAGCAGTTGGACAGGAGTGCCTAACAAAGTGGCAGTGAGTGTTTTATTGCTTTCAGTGCGTGTTCTTAAATGGAAGAGAATAATCTGAACTGGCTCACCTGCAGCACCTCCACAATAAAATGTTTACTTTGGTTTCTTTAGAAAATCTTTATATTTAATTTCACGTCTCTGTAAAGTGCTCTTACATGTTAGAGTGTGGTTTAACCTCCAGCAGAGCTGTGCAGACACATGTAGAAGCCTGACGGAGATAATTAATTACAGGTTTTAGTTAAACTGCTAAATTAATTACAGGTTTTAGTTTAACTGTTAAACTGAAGCTTAAATCAGATCTGAACTCACCTGCTGCTGTTCTGACTCTGCTGAACATCAGCTCAGGTTTCAGATGAATGAGAGCCCTCATCCTGACCAGGTTCATCCTAATAACTCCTAATATTATCTTTAATTAAACACATTACTTGGAAAGACAACAGTCACCTCATATTCATTTCCACCACATGGACTAACAGCACTGAGGGGACGGCGGCTAACCGGTTAGCATCATTAGCTTTGACTTAAACTAAATAATCGATTAAACTCAATCATAACAACAGTTCAGAATAATTAATCAACTACGGATGTATATTATTAAAATGTTTAACTGTTTAAAAGTGTCTGATAATCAGTAAAAGTACTAATAACCTGCAGAGTCCTTGTAGAGGACCGTAAAGCTAATGCTAACGCGCTGTACGTACAAAAACAACACAACATCCGGTTTAGATTTCATAATAAAATAAAATCTTCAATAAAACTTAAAACCAAATATTAAGGAATCAAAACCCTGCTCATACTCATCTGTGTCACAGTGAATCGGTTCATGCATTTAATTAATTGTCATTTACACCATCTAAAGACATGCCCACCTCTTTGTCTTTATATATCTCTAATTGATAATAAAAAGAAATCGATAAATTAAATATAAGATAAGTTGAGATAGGATAATCCTTTATTGAACCCCAGAGGAGAAATTTGTGTATGGCAGCAGTATAGGGGTAAGTACAAGGGTTAAATAGAATAATATATAATATAAGTGATATAGGTCAATGAACTGTACAAATAGCAAACAAACCAAGAAAATAAAATTAAAGTGGAGGTATTTACGATTATTAAAATTAACGGAGTAAGTTAACAAAGTACGTCATTCAGGAAATATAGTAGGACGAGTGCGATGTTGACCCATCATTTTGTAAAGTTACCAAAGATGACATTTGTTATAATTTGACGCTATAAAGATAAAGATTGATTGATTGCCGCACACATTGTTGGGTAATAACGGAGTTCCCAAAACATTTTATTATCAACATCACTCACAGCCCAGAAATTACCTATCTGTTAAGAGATAAAATAATATCAAAATGTGTCTAGTTTCTCAGCACACTAAAATATTTAGTTAAGGAAAGATATTTAATGACATGTATGCAACAGAGGGTACTCAGAAAAATGTCTGAATAAACCTGAATGATTTGATAGTGATTAAATGCATCAATTAATGTTTTCCTTAGAGAAACTTTATTTTAAATCAGATTTACATGAGACTGGCACGGTGTTGCAGCCTCAAATCTCCTTTTTATTGCTCCTTTAATTACAGTAAAATACAGATAAAACTAATAAAATAATGTATGATTTGTAAGACTTAAAAATGTATTGAACTCCAGTTCAAGCATAAAAAAACAATAAATTTTGGTTTAGGGTCTACCTCGCCTCTCACCTGGTAAGCAGTATTTAAAATGAATATCCCCTGACTATTTTTCAGTATTTCTATTTTTTTTCACCAGAAACTGCCTTAATAAAATCAATCATAATGTTCCTGTTTACCTTTTTGTTCTTCTGAATTTGTTGATTTAAAGCATTATGGTGGCATTTTATTTTGAAGGAGTATTCCTAACACTTCCTGTATCTTTCTGTAGACTAACGGTTTACTTGATATGCTTCAGCAACTACTTACGCTTAAAGTGACGACCTCTTACTACTGCCCTCCATCACACTATCAAGTATTATTTTATCAACGTAATTAAAACCATATGATCTCAAAGTAACTAATTATTTTACACCTCCACCAAAGCTAGACCCGGAAACACTGGTGTGACGTCACATCCACATCCGGGTTACGTCTTCCCCTCACGCTGTATCCAGCATGGCAGCGAAAAACAAGCACCGAAAAAGGTCCAAAGCGGCGAATAAAGTGAGTTTTAAGGAGGCGGAGGAGGACATGGAGGCCGAGGACGGTGAGGGAGAGGAGGAGGAAGAGTCTGGAGGTGAAGAAGGAGAGGACGGAGCGAAGGAGGACGAGGAGTTCAGTCTGGAGGAGGTGCTGCGGCTCGGAGGAACGAAGGTAAGAGCAGAGAAAAGACTAAAAACAGAATAATAACATAATAAAAGACTAAAAACAGCCTAAATACAGCAAGTTTCTGGATAACTAACGAAGAAAGACCAACAATAACCCATCTGTGAACTTGTGTTTTATATTTTGGTGTTTTTATTGGACTGTCATAATTATTCTGGTTATAAATTATAAATGTATATTAATAGATTTATAAATCTATATTGATTGATATGATACTTATCTTTGACTTAAAAAGGGTCTGTTCCTGTCTGTAACACCCAAAAGAAGACCACTACAGGGTGGGATGTACTCTGTCAGTGCATTAATATTTACACCCGCTGGCCATTTTATTAGGTACACCTTCCTAACTGGAGGTTGGACCTCCTTCACCTTCAGAGCTCCTTCATTCAACAAAGAGATGAAACATCCCTCAGAGATGTTGGTCCATATCTCCATGACAGTATCACACAGAGAATCCCCTGCTCCACCACACCCCAGAGGTGCTCTACTGGATTGAGATCTGGTGACTGAAAATGTATTCCAGTTGAGAATCGATATCAACTCCCTCAAAGAATCGATATCATCAGTTTTTGCTTATCAGTTCTTTCCATTTTGTCCTGCATGCTTTATAAATCAAAGAGGTGACAGTTGGCTTAAATTACATTAAAGAAGTAAAAAATCTTTGTCTTGTATGTACTTGAAAACGTTTTGGAGAGGAGTGGAGCAGCTTATTTCAGAAACCTTGAACAGGACAATAGATTTCTCTTTTGCATCCCGGTATCTTGGAAAATTCGTAAAGGCCTCAACAGATGAGAAGCATACCTTTTGAGGGTATTATTGGCAGCAAGTAAAAAAGCAATTACTTAATGTTGGCTTCAGAAGAATCCTACCACCATAAAACTTCTTCAAAATATTATAAAATCTATTCGCAACATGCAGAAAATGACTTTTTCTTTGCAACTCCAAAAGAAAAAGAAGAGGAATACTGGAAAAAATGGGATTTGCTCAATTCCAACAAATACAATGACTCCTGACTCTTATCTATCAGAATGTATCTGTTAACTCCATGTACTGTGTGTGCAAATTGCCTTCTGTCCTCATTTGTTCTATATTTCTGTAAAAAATAAAAATAAAATAAAGTACCAAAATAAAAGAAGTAAAAAATCATCACCAGCAAGGCAAAAGTGATGCTTAAAACATGTGAAGTCCAACTTCTTTCCACTCACAAAATGAGCAGGACTCGAGAGGCTGAATTGTTCGTAGCATTAGTATCAGAAAATTTTAACAGTTTCCATCCATGGTGACTATGGAGGCCACTGAGTGCAGTCCCCAGATCTCAAACCAATAGGGCACCTTTGGGATGTGGGAGATTCTCATCATGGATGTGCAGCCAGCAAATTTCTGTTTCTGGTGTTTCCAACCTTGGGGGAGTAAAATAATATATTTTGTGCTTGAAAAAAATCAAAAAGCAAGATCCCAGTGGATCAGCTGTTCCTGGCATCAACCGTGCTGCATTCAAAGTCACTTAAATCTCCTTTTTCTTCATCCTGATGCTCCAGTTGAGCTTTAGCAGGTCTTCTTCAACATGTCTACATGCATGAATGCATTGAGTTGCTGCCATTTGATTGGCTGATTAGTTTTTTCTATGTACAAGCAGTTGAATAGATGTACCAAAGTGGCTCTTGAGTGTATTTTAGCAGTATTTTCTACTCTATTATCCAACCATTCATCTAAAATCTTCTCTTACTGTTCCTTTAATTGCAGGAAATTACTAATAAAGCTAATGGGATAATGTCTAATTCTCCAGACTTTAAATAAAGTATTGAATTCAAACTCCAACATAAAAAATAAATGTATTTTCAACAGTAGATTGATATAACAGTTGCATATGTCAGAGGGTGGCGTAGTGAGAAATCAATCAGACGTCACATTCAACCTTTAAAACTTTTTCTCTGTTCAGGGATGCAAGTAAATAACTATAATTGGATATTTGGCAAACTCAAGACCTCTCACTTTTAAATTTTATTGAATTATTTATTTTGGCTGTGTTTGCTTCACTATTCCTAACAATATTTTATAATTTATCTTGATCTATTTATTTTGGGCAGGCACAGTGGTAGAGGTAGTGGGCCTGCCTCACAACAAGAACGATCCCTGTGTTGGTCCGGGCCTTTCCGTGTTCTCCCTGTGCATGTGTTGGTTCTCTCTGAGCACTCCTGCTTCCTCCCACAGACCAAAAACATGCTCATAGGGTTGACTGGTGAATCTAAATTGCTCCTAGGTATGAGTGTGGGCATGAATGGTTGTCCGTCTCTCTGTGTGGCCCTGCGATTGGCTGGCGACTGGTTCAGGGTGTACTCTCCCTCTCACCCAATGTCAGCTGGGATAGGCTCCAGTGACCCCGTGACCTTGAAGGGGAAACACGGTGTAGATAATGGATGGATGTCCTGTTAGAGCTGGAATTAAACTGCTAAACACACCAATAAACTTTAAACAGATTTGTTCAGCTCTTTAAGAGTTTCGTGTAGGGCAGGGTAATATTTGATAAAATTGATTAATTAGAATTATTTTCTTCAAAAGATTTAGAAATTAAAAATCTATTTTTTTTAGTTACTCCAATCATAAGTTGGTGCAATGTTTGAAAATATAAATACTGAAAATGTCCAGTTTTCATGATGGTAAGCCCTGTCAGGGTCTGCACAAGCACATGTTTAGGCTTTTATTTGTTTTATATATGAGATTAATTATGGTTTAGAGAGTTTCTGTTATTTTACTGTAAAAACAGCTCATCCTTCAGTGTTTATGTAGACAAGCCTGCCGACTACATGATCAGCATTTTATGACATACTCTTTAACTTTAAGAGGGTAATTCTTTTTTGATAACATAAAGGCAAAACTCGACTCATGTCATTTCTGTGTCACTTGGAGGTATTTTTTTTTTTTTTTGAGAGAGAGAAAAAATTGATTCAAATCAAGTGTTGTGGGGGAAAAAAATCAGGGATTTCATTTGTAGGCCATAACTCCCAGCCCTAGTTTCCTGATCTCCCTTTAGCAGGTCATTGAAGAGTCGCAGATTTAAAATCATTTCTGGTAACGCCTTCTTCTTCTTCTTCTTCTTCTTCTTCTTCTTCTTCTTCTTCTTCTTCTTCTTCTCTCGTCCTTCTGTAGGCCGACTACGTCCTGCTGGCCGCCCTCGATGACTCCAACGAGCTCGTGGATGGAGGGAAAAAAGGAGCGATAGACGACCTGGAGGAGGGCGAGCTGGAGAAGTTCATCACCAAACTGGGCATCAGGGCGTTTTCAGACGTTCAGGTGATTCCGGACGAGCCCGAGGACGACGACGCAGACGACGACGCAGACGACGACGCAGACGAGAAGGATGATAAAAAAGATCAAACCAAGAAGGAGTCGGCCGAGGAGCAGAAGGTCCAGACCAGCCAGCAGGTGAAGAAGGTGAAGGAGCTCCAGGCGGCTGCCGTGAAGAAGGCCAAGCAGAGCGTGAACTTGTTCGAGTTCCAGCCGCGGCAGGTCCTGCTCGTCAAGCCCGGGGGGAAGTGGTTCGATCTGGAGTACACCGCCGAGGGCTCCGCGGACCCCCAGGACCCCTCTATGGTGTCCCAGTACAAAACGCTGGCCCAGTGGCTCTTCGAGGCCGAGGTGGAGCTCTACAAGAGCAAGAAGATCCTGCAGAAGGGAGCCAACTCCAACTGGATGAAGACCGTCGTCTCTTCTGGCGTGCTGGCTGACAGGATGGCGGCCATGACGGTCCTGATCCAGGATGCCCCGGTGCACACGCTGGCGCACTTGGAGAACCTGGTGGCCATGGTGAAGAAGAAGGGCAGCAGGCGGTTGGGTTTGATGGCGCTGGACACCCTGAGGGAGCTGCTGCTGTCTGACCTGCTGCCCGAGCACAGGAAGCTCCGCCCCTTCGCCCAGCACCCGTTTGACCAGCTGGAGGAGAAGGCGAGCGGGAACAGGGACGCCCGGGACCGCCGCCTGGTGCTCTGGTACTTCGAGCACCAGCTGAAGCACCACGTGGCGGACTTCGTGGAGGCTCTGGACGCCGTGGCTCACGACACGGTGGCGGCCACAAAAGCCAAGGCGCTCGCCACCGCACACGAGCTGCTGTGCAACCGCCCGGAGCAGGAGCGGGCGCTGCTGATCCAGGTGGTCAACAAGCTGGGAGACCCCGAGTACAAGACGGCGGCCAAGGCGTCGTACCTGCTGGAGACGCTGCTGCACAGGCACCCCAACATGAAGGCGGTGGTGTGCTGCGAGGTGGAGCGCCTCGTGTTCCGGCCCAACGTGAGCGCCAAGGCGCAGTACTACGCCGTCTGCTTCCTCAGCCAGGTGACGCTGAGCCACGACGAGGCCGAGCTCGCCGCCAAACTCATCACCATCTACTTCTCCTTCTTCCGCGCCTGCGTCAAGCAGAAGGACATCGAGTCCAAGATGCTGAGCGTGCTGCTGTCGGGCGTGAACCGGGCGTATCCCTACGCCGGCACCGGGGACGAGAAGGTGAAGGAGCAACTGGACACACTGTTCAGGGTCGTCCACCTGGTGAAGTTCAACACGGCGGTGCAGGCACTTATGCTGCTGTTCCAGGTAATGGACTCGCAGCAGAGCGTCTCCGACAGATACTACGCCGCCCTGTACAGGTACAGTCTGATTTAGCACCACCTTACAGATCTGAGCCCTTCGCTGCTCGCTGGATGATTGCTTGAGTTTTACTGGATGTTAAAGGGATAGTTCAGGTTTTTTAAAGTGTAGTTGTGAGGTGCCTGAGCCTGAGCGTGTGCCACAGCGTCACAGCTCAGTTCTCTCTGTTCAGAAAAATTCAGGACAAACACTGACGATGTACATGGTGCCAAACTCTCCGCATGATTAATTGAATTGTGGGAGAAATAAGCCACAAAAATACACTACAGACGGTTTGTTTACATCCATTTACTTTTCAATTAGGCACTATTTTATTTTTAGAACTTATTTTTTATTTGAACATTACAAAACACATACAAAATCGATTTGACATTTTCTTTTCTTTTTTTTTTTTGAGAACAATTCAAACTGTTATTATCAATATAGTACGACATGAAGTAATCCCCTCTCCTATTCAGAGTTTTTTATTTAAACCAAAGCAATAAAAAAAAGAAAATTAGAAAAAAACACAAGAAAGAAGAGGAAAATTAACAACACAAAATAACACTTAACATTTGAATATGAGGTGTCTCTTATCTAATAAAAACAGGAAAACATCTTTTCAAACAGATGTCTGTAAAATAAATATGAATTTGAACAAAGAAGGGGTGTTTAGGGAGGGTATAGATTTTCCATTTTTCCCACAATTCTTGAAATTTGTTCTTCTGAAGACACAATGAAAGTGATTTGACATTTTCATAGATTCTTCTCTTCCAAAAGTCCTGCTTTTAAAATGTTCGTTTCTTTCTTGTCTTACACTCCAGCTACAATAATAATAAACTTTTCTTATACACACAAGGCACACATACAGGTTATCATAACATAAAACATAATGCAAAGCATTTATCAAAATAATCTGTAAATATCAAAATGAAATTAGTTTAACAATAACAGTAATAATAGTATAAAAAGGGAAAAAATAAAAATAAATAGTTAACAACTAGTTAGTCTAAGTCATGCTTTAGTATTCACTCTAACGTATTATTGCAGGGGCGTTACCGGGCACTAACCCTAACCCTCTTTAGAGATTTTGGCATCTGAAGTCATAAAGAAAAGTTATTTTTTTCCATTTCATGTTTTATTTAACCTTTATTTAACCAGGTTTGTCCCATTGAGATAACAGATCTCTTTTGCAGGGGAGACCTGAACAAGAATGGCAGCATGTAACTAATACCTTCTGAATCTGAGTATGATATGACGAGGTTCATGTCTCAACCGTCTTGTTATGATACACTTGATGGCCGGCACTATTTTGAGACACAGCACAGCCTACGTGTCCTTCCATCTTTCCATGTCCTTGAATTTCTAACAGTCTTACCATCAACCTTGAAGTTTTAGAAGATGATTGCTAAAATCTTTCAAAACATATTTAAATATTGGCCCTTGTTGAACTTTATCTTTAAATGTATTTTATTTAAAGGAAAGCTGCTTGAGATGGACCATCTCATTTTCACCCTTGAGGACATATACAGTACAAATAATAAAAGACAAAACAAGACAGCATAAAGTACAGAATACACACACAAACAGACTCAAAGCTCTCAAACACTTAGTCAGTCCCTTCAAACAGTTTCTGTCCTACAAAGAGTGAAATACAGTGATTGATTGATTGATTGATTGATTGATTATTGTTTGATTGAAATACAGCGTGTGGCTGCACACATAGACCAGTAGAAAGGAACTCTATAAACATGTTTACATGTCATATTTAGTCATTGGCAGGTAAAACTGGAACAACAAAGTAATTGTTTATTTAAAAAAAATTAAGGACAGCCCTAACAAGAGTTAGGGCTGGGCAATATGGCCTAAAAATAAAATCCCAAATTTTTTTCCACAAAACTCCATTTACGATTTTAATCATTTATCGTAACAGCAACAAGACACTGAAACCCATGCAGGAGTTTAATGGCTGGAATATGGAAGAGATGAAGTTACAGCCACAGATGAGGAGGGAGGAGGAGGAAGAGGAGGGGAGGGCAGTGAATAAGATGGAGCGGAGATGAAAAGTTTTTGGAAATTACACTTGTGAGACCCAACAGGGGGCACACACACCTTTAATGCAAACAGCAGTACTACAGGAAAAACACTGAAGTTTGAGAATGTTTGCGTAATGATTAGAATACAGCTACACACAAAAACTCCCACTTCACCAGCAACATACTAAAGGCAATCTTAATTATTAAACCAAGAATTACATCCAGAGGAATTCCAACCACTTATCACAATAACCCTTATTTATTTTTCCCTCACAAGAGAAAAACCACCCTCCAATTCACATAAAAATTACACAAATTAAGTTTTGCCTTAATGTTATCAAAATACATCCAAAACTTAACAGACTCTCGCTCTTATAGTTAAAAAGCATGCTGTAATTTTGTTATAAATGTTGATTATGTAGTCCAATCGTAGAGAGGTCTGTCTACATAAACACTGAAAGTTGAGGTATTTTCAGAGTTTATTAAAATGCAGCTATCTGATAAATATTTAATCTCACTTAAGAAAGAAATAAAAGACTAAACATGTGTTTGTGCAAAACATGACAAGGCCTACCATTGTGAAAACTGTACATTTTTAGTATTTATATTTTCAAACATTGCAAAAACTTGTAATTAAAAATAAAATCTTAATTTTTCATTTTTAAATCTTTTTCAGAAAATAATTTGAATGAATCGATCCAGTCGATATATTGCCCAGCCCTAAGATGAGTAAATGAATAAGATTCTAGGAAAAGACTTAATTGATCTAAGTGAATCGGGAAGGTTATTTTTATATTTCTTTAATGATTCGGGGGGTAAGGAAAAAGAGATTGCTCGTGTGTCTTTAGCTGTATTGGGATGGTAATGGTGTTAGAAATTGTAACAAACTGAAATATTTAAAGCAAAAGGAGGTTCAACCTGGACTGGCAGTATACCTAATAAAGTGGCCACTGAGTGTATGTTCAGTTAAGTTTTGAAAGAAGCGTCTCTGAGGTGAATATCTATGTTAACATTTCTACTGTCTCCTCCTCTTCCTCAGGAAGATGGCCGACCCCGGTTTGTCGACGTCCTCCAGGCAGAGCATGTTCCTCAACCTTCTCTACAAATCCCTGAAGGCCGACATCGTGCTGCGGCGAGTCAAGGCCTTCGTGAAGCGTCTGCTGCAGGTCAGCGCCGAGCAGAGCGCCAGCTTCGCCTGCGGGGCGCTCTTCCTCGTGTCCGAGGTGATGAAGGCCAAGCCGAGCCTCAGGCTGCTGCTGGAGCAGGAGGGGGTGAGACGATCATATTCTTTATTTAAACTCCTTTTTAACCCTGAAGAGATCCTTTAATATCCTAACACATTTGTCCCTTATGACAAAAAATGTCACCTTCCCAAAACTACTGTAAAAATATTTTATATTAATATTTTCTTCCACTATAAATGACTCAGTCTTTTAAAACTACTTCAGCCTGAAATATACATATCAAATATTAAATATGTTTTTGGGGGTTTAACCCTTTAGAGGCCAGTATGTTGACGTAACTCGACTGTTTATTTAACAAAAAAAAATCCAAATAATTTCCATGAAATACATCTCAAGGAGTATTTGATCATTACTGTTACTAGGCCCTGAGATGGGTCAGTGATTGACTGCAACATTGATTTTGATGTTTTTTTTTTTTGTTTTTTTTTTGCAGTGTCAGATTTAACAAAACACTCAACACTGAAGGTCCTAACAACACAAAATGTCACCCTCCCAAAAACTGCTGTAAAAGTATTTTACTAATACTTTCTCCACTTTAAATGAGTCAATCTTTTAAAACTACATCAGCCTGAAATATACATATCAAATATTAAATATATTTTGGGGATTTTTAACCCTTTAAAGGCCAGTATGTTTACATAACTCCCTGTTTTAATAAAAAAAAAATCACAAAAACTTAAATAAATTACATAAAACACAATTCATGGAGTATTTGATCATTATTATTATCATGGCCTGATTTTGATTCATCATAATTTTTTCTGCGGTGGCAGATTAATCACAAAATCTGTTATTTTGTGGATTCAAAGATGCTCTCAGAGGTTTTGTGCCTTGTACTGAATCTTTTCTGCTGTTCTGTCCATGTCACTGCCCCCCTGCTGAGATGATGATGCACCTTCTAGATCTTTCTGCATCTCTCTGGTGTTTTCTTTCAGGGCGATGGGGAGGAGGAGTTTAAGGACCTCGCTGAGGAAAAAGAGGAAGATGATGATGATGATGAAGAGGAACATTTTGTGGATGCAGACAAACTGGAGGAAGGATCTGTGAGTGCAGAGACAGCAGAGACAAAGCCCACAGCATCATGGGTGCATCACCAGAACCTGGAAGGTCAGTTAGACCTGATCCCAAACTTCCAGTGATCTTTGTTCTTGTTATGTGGACAGTTTTTATTCAGAGCTGGATTTAGGAGGGTTTTAAAGTTTTTATTTTAGGACGAGCTTTAGACAATGCCACGTCTCTTAAAGCCGTGGCATTGTCTTTTCTTTTCATGTCTTGCTTCACTCCAGAGTCCATGACCAGCAGATAGACTCCATTCTTTAGACTGTGCTGCAGTAACAAGGAAGACACGGGCAGAGCTCGCCCACCGCTAATTAGCTTAGCTCAAACACTGGGAGTCAATGGGAAGTGTTAGCCTGCCTCTGCCTACAGTCATCAGATAAACTCTTCAGCAACTCTGCACAGTCCTGCGTTACATTATGTTATCTTCTACTATCGTCGTATTTCCTTCTTCTACTCCTAAACAGAGCTTTGTTTTGTTGTATGCTGTTACTTCCACGGTGGATTGAGCTAAAGATGTGACGTTCGTGAACGAGCCGAGTCTTTTGAACAGCTCTTATAAGTGAACAGTGAGAACTGATTTGCAGTTGTGAGTGAACAGTTTGTTTGCGAGTCATGGTTAAATGCAAATTGCCTTCAAATTTTAGAATGGCTCGCAAACGAACGGCTCACTCAGAACTGTGAATTAGTTTGTTCGCTTAAAAGAGCTGTTCAAAAGACTTGACTCGTTCATCAACATCACATCTCTAGGGCATACCACAACACAGTGGACGTCAATGAAACTTCACAACAATGGAGGAGTTTGATAACGGAGAGAAAACAGACATCAGAACAACAGAACAGGCATTTAACCTGAAAATACTCTGAGTAAATCTGTGCAGACGGTCTGTGATGAGCTGGAATAAAACGAGCTCACTGATGAACTTAGAATAAAATTATGAAATGCAACAGGATGCACCAAATACCGCGTACGTGTTGTGTTGTGAATCTCCAGGAGGGACGATCCTGCAGAGCTACGACCCGCTGCACAGGAACCCGTTATTCTGCGGCGCCGACCACTCGACGCTGTGGGAGCTCCAGAGGGTGAGACATGAACGAGTTTGTTCAGAGAGTCCTCCGTCTTTAGATGAAGACTTTGTGTTTGGATGTGCAGTTTTCTTCTTTTATTTAAACAAATGCATCCTGGTTTTTATTCAATATCTTACAAGTAAAATTTGACTGTTTCAACATGTTTTTACTTTTTATGATAGTTTTCTGTCACTTTTATTTTCTCATGGAGAGTTTTTATGTGACTGTAAGTGAATTTCTTTACTCCTTCCTAGGGCTGGGTGATATGACCTGAAACTAAATTCCCTGATTTTTTTCATCAGAACCCAATTTATGATTTTAATCAGTTTTTTCCCTCTCAAAAAAAAAATAAAATAAAACGTCCAGGTGACACAAAAATGTCAGGAATCAAGTTTTGCCTTTATTTTATCAAAACATGATCCAAAACTGAAGAGACTTTCCCTCTTATAGTGAAAATGAATGCTGTCATTTTGTCCTAAAATATTGATGTAGTTTGAATGTAGGCAGGGATGAGCTATCTTAATATTTAACCTCATTTAAGAGACAAATTTAAGCCTAAACATGTTTGTGCAAAACCTGACAAGGCGTATCATCATGAAAACTGTGCATTTTTAGTGATTATAGTTTCAGATGTTGCAACACTTTATGATTGGAGTAAGTTGAGAAAAAAAATCTAGATTGATCATTTTTATTTCTTCTGCAGAAAATAATTCCAGTTCAACAATTTAATTGATATATTTCCCAGCCCTACTCCTCCTAGAGTCCAGTTCAGGCTTTTAATCAAACCTGTCAATCAGTCATCCTGAACGGGCTCTTCCTCTGAGATATTTATTTTAATAATTTTTTAACTCATTAACACGCCCTGTTGTCGTCTTTGCAGCTCTCTGTGCATTTCCACCCCTCTGTGTCGCTGTTTGCAAAAACAATCCTGCAGGTAAAACATATTTATTTAACTTTATATTAAATTAGTCGCCTTATGAGGACCAAAAGCTTCAGTGTTTCACTCCACAGCATGGCAGATATTTCCTCCTCTATCAGCATCTTTTTCTATATATTTGTGTTTTGTGTTTTTTTTTGTTGATGTGTATTCGTGTTAATTGTTTGTCATTCTTGTTTTATAATTGTGTGTATTTGTGTTTTTGTGTTAATTTTTTGTCGTTCTTGTTCTGTCATGACTTGTATTCGCTCCTCGTGCAGGGGGGCTTCATCCAGTACTCAGGAGACCCTCTGCAGGACTTCACTCTCATCAGATTCTTGGATCGATTCGTCTTCAGGAACCCGAAACAGCTGAAAGGACAACGTAAGAAATATTTTCTCTTAAACTCTTTCATTGGTCATTTTTATCATTTAACCTCAACAGTTAATCACAGGGTTTCTGCTGAGCCTTCAAACCTTTCTGAATATCTTGGAAATTTGGCTTCTAGATGTAAAAAAATGAAAGACATGTGGAATAAAGATTTTAACTTCTGACTGTAGGAATCAAAAACACTTAATTCCACTTAGAATTAAAGAAAACGTGACCCATGTTGTAATTACTATTTTGGGTGTCTTGAAAAGGTGAGAAAGAATTAGGACCACTGAAAATATTTTTAAGAGGTTTAAAAACATTTCAAAGTCTGTTAGAAAAGTGATAATTCTTAGACTAAAATCAAAAGTCTGAGTAAAAAGTGAAAAATAAAGTTAATGTTCTGAGATTAAAGTTGGAAGTCAGAGATCTTTGTCAAAATTTGGAGCAAAAACAAAAAGGAACTCTGGGTTTAAAGTCACAATTCTGAATAAAAATGCAGAAGTCCTTAAACAGAAAACTGATTTTTTTTTTTTTTTTTTTAAAAGGTCAAACTCTGAATAAAAAAAACAAAATTTTGAGTAGAAAAAAATAAACTTAAAATTTAAATCAAATTCTGAGATTATAGTTAGAAATCTTAGATTTATGTTGAAACTTTGAGCAAAAAAACAAAAATAATTCTGAGATTAAATTCACAATTTAAAATTTTGGATTGAATGTTTTTTTCACAGGATCCTGATTTTAAAAAAGTCAAATTCTGAGTGAAAGTCAGAATTTAGGGGGTTTAAGTCTGAAATATTAATGTTAAGGTCATCATTTTGAGTAAGAAAATAAGAATATTCAGATTAAAGTCAAAATTATGAGTTAAAAAAAAAAAGAATATTCAGATTAAAGTCAAAATTATGAGTTAAAAAAATAAGAATATTCAGACAGACTTAGAACCTGATTTTTTTTTCACAGACAAAATATGTTCAACCTCCTTATTTTTTTCTCAGTCCCTGCTCCTTTTAAACTTCATTTTATTTTTTAAATTATGCAGCCGTCTTGAATTAATCATGCAAATATGGCACATCAAACGGACTAATGAAGACACTAAATTGGAGAAAATTAATGTTTTAACATCCTGGACCCGTCCTCTTCTCAGAGCCCTACATTTAATGAAAACATTAGTGTTTTTGCCATTATCTCTTTCCTCCTTGTATTTATTTACCAGTTAGTCGTTGTTGTTTTTTGTTTCTCTATCAGTTTGTCTGTTTTGTTGTTTCTTTTTATTTGTCTTTTTCGTTCTATATTTTTTTCTTTCTTCTTTAAACTAATTTTTTTTCCGTATTTATTTATCCATCCATATTATTCTATGTAAGGTTGTGCCCTGAAACCACATAAATTTTACTTCCCCACACACTTGAACAACATTATGTTTTGTCATATGAAGACTTGTGACTGATACCCCCCTACTCCCATCTAATTAGTTTTGTTAACTGTCCTGTTTGCCTTTTTGTCATTACTGCTATCAATGCCTCGTTTTTTTTTTTTCCTTTTGTTTTTCTCTTGTTTGTTTTGTTTTGTTTTTTATAGTTTGTATATTTGTTTTGTTTCTGTCTCTGGTATTTGTCTTGTTATCTTATGTATTCTTAAACTTCTTGTTATTTCTTTTGTATTGTTCGTGTTGTATTTTGACCCTTTGAATGTCTTGTTAAATGTTTGCAAATAAAAAAAAAATAATAATGTTTTAACATGTTTAGTCTGTTCTCACGGTCTGTTAGTAAATGTATTCAGGTCTACAGTTTAACTTTATAACATTCTTATTATATATACATATATATATTTATATAGTTATTATTATTGTCATTATAACATCAGATTTGATTTTGTTTTGTAGAAAACAGGGACGCACTGAAGCCCAGACAGAGGCTCCCCGTCAGCTCTTTACCAGGTCAGTCGATTGAAGAGGTTTTTCTGAGGGTTTGTGTTGATGAGGTTTTGATTTCCAGTATTATTATGTATAAAATAATTCACTGTTAAATTGTTTTACCTTAGTTTAAGTTAAGTGAGTTGATCTTTTCTGTCTGTGGTCAGTGAACTGTGAGGAGTTTCTGTCCAAAGACGAGAGTCAGGTCCGTGTGGACGAAGTCTTCTTCCATCGGTGAGTCTGAAATGACTTCACAGATTAAAATCATCATAAAAATATGATTCGGTGGGCTGATAAAGTTTTTTTATGATGTTTTTCTGTCTCCAGTTTCTTTAAGAAGCGTCAACAGGAAAAGCAGGTCCGTCGTCCTCGCAGAGACGGAGACGACGAGAGCGTGGAGGACGTGGACGACGACGAGTTTGAGAAAATCCTTGGTGAGTCAAAAGGATAAAGACAGAAACGATGTGATCTGTGAGCACATTTAGACCCTCAAATTAATAAATGTGTATTTGTTATTTTGTTAAACTCAGCCTTGGTAACTTTATATGACATTTTTCATTAAGCGGTTGAAGTGATTTTAAGCAAAATTCAGTGAGAAACCAAGAAATACGAACCAAATAAACATGAAAAAACACTTTTTAAAATGATTTTTATTACAGTTCAGAAAATAAAACATTAAAATCTGTTAAACATAATTACTGAGAGCTTAGAAGTAGAAGTGAACCGTCTTTAAAATAAAAGGGTTTTTCTATTTTTAAAACGCGTCTTCAATCATTAAATATCTGAAGCTTTTTCTTCCCACAGTGTGAATATGAACTTTCCTTTTTGTTTCCAGATTCCTGTGAGGCGGACTCGTACTTCACCGAGTTCGCAGGAGACGATCTGGACTTTGCAGGGTCAGGGTTTGATTTTTACTCGTTTGGTTTCAGAATATTTTCTGTCTCGTGATTAAAATAATAATTCTTCTCGTCCTCAATGTCCGTCAGAAATGTGACGAGTAAAAAAGGGAGGAAGGGGGAGCAGGACTCGGACGAGGATGAGGACGACTCGGACATGGACAACCTGGACGATGAGGAGGTCTCTCTGGGCAGCATGGACGAGGAGGACTTCGGAGACGAGCTGGAGGACGACGGAGGGACGTTTATGGACCCTGATGGAGAGGAAGACGACGATGAAGAAGGTGAGGAACTTAAACATTTATGATGGAAACAATGGATTTTATGTGTGAAGTTTGTTGATGTCTCAAAGTTGAGTGAAACTAATTAATGTTTAATCTGCTATTAATAACCAAAAGTAAGAATTATGATGATGGTAATCCATCAAACCTGAAGATTTATAAATTCTAGTCAATGAAGCTCCATTTAATCTTCATTTCGTTTAATTTTTTTGTTTTTCTGTTTTATTTTCAGTTCCAGAGCTGGAGGAGGACGACGGTGAATTTGGTGGTGAGTAAAGTTTCATTCAGTAAAAAAAAAAAAAACCTTAATATTCACATCATAAATAAATGTTATGATGTTTTGGTGGAGCTTCACCCTGAAGATGAATTCCCTCCACCCTTCCAAAACACATCTTTTCCATTATATTCTGATTATTTTCAGGAGCATACGTGTGCACAGCTGAAGAGAAAGTCATGCTTAAAATCACAGAGAACAAGAACCAGGAAACCTGATGTTTCTCTGGACCGTGGTTCTCAAATGCTGCGGCAGCGGCAAACGCTGGTCTGCTTGGAGATTTGTGCAGCCGTAAACTATTAATGCAACTTTACTAAAACAATGAAGAGAGTTTTTCATTAAATGCTTCGGACTTTATGTGCATCATTTTTTGATCCACTTGCAGATTCTGTCACTAAGAATCCTTTTAAAGTCTTCAAGGGGTCGTCGTCTTTTGCTGCTAACCGTCATTTTTTTATTATTTAACCCTTTCAGGCATGAATTATTAAATCACAAAGGAATCCTTTTTTTAAATGTTTGTTTTACTTTCAGACAAGTTAAAAATCATGCTCATTTTCTTCAGTGTTATATCTTGAGGGAGTTATGCATGGTGTTCACTACAGTGGACAGATGCATCACTGGTATAAATAGTGATTTAATGGAACTTAATAAAGATCCACAAACACTTGTCTTTTGCAGACATTTACTAAAAGTAAATACAATAAAAAGCAAAATGTGTAGTATATGTATTATTACTGTTTAATCAAACTATTCACTTGTGAATTACACCAAAATTTTAAATAAAAAATACAAAATTAGGTGAGATCTGAATACGGGCATAGTACCCAGAATATACCTTTTAGTGGATAATGCCCACTGTAGTGGACAGATTAATTTTTGATCACAGAAAAAAATACAAGAGAAGTGTTTTTGAAATCTGCATAAAATTCTTCCTTATATATTATTAAATTAGAATATATATAATTTTAACTTGTCTGATTCTTGGAGAATAGAAGGATTCAATACTTATTCCAGAAGGGCGTGGTGCAATTTGCCCTTTGTTGGTCATTTTGGATTCATGATGCAATATCTCCATATGACAAAAATATGCAAAGATAATATTTTTATGAAACTTGGTTTTCGGAGCTTTGGTTTAGGAGTTTACCACCTGGTAAGAGGACATGCATACTGCAGCCTAAATGGTGTAAAATATATTCCAGATATCTGCCAGTGTGGTGGACACTGTGCATGAAAGGATTAAACAAATTTATCAATATTCAAATATGTTCTGTAATAGTTCTGTTTATAAAGGTCTTAAAATTATCGTTGTAAAAGTTAATATGGGTTCGTACAGGTGCTTGAAATCCTTGAAGGCGCTTGAATAATGATGTTGGAAAGTGCTTGAATTTAGGTTAGGCTGCTTCCGTATTTATTCATTATTAAGAAGTACATGAGTACTTGTAGAGTGACAATGTACATTTTAACGTGGGGAGACTAATAATATTCTGCAAATGAAAAAAACAGAACTTAAATTAAAATGAACAAAAAAAAATCCTAATAAATGATGCAGAAATCAAACGTAGGAAATCTGACATCATTTTGACTTCTGTGTTTGGGAAAGAATGTAAGAACAGTGAGTTTTATTTAGGAAGAAAATAGTTTGATATCTACTGAATAAATCAGAGTACAGTCTACATGCAGGTGAGACTTTATGACAGTCTTTGTCATTTTTGATTTTCATGGACAACGAGTCCCAAACCCATTAAGATGGAGATACACTCACTGGTAACTACAGGGATGCACAGGACCAAAAGTTTAAAGACAAACAGATAAATGAAGACCACAATCTTCAACATCTGAGACACAAACATGACTGATCATCAGCTGATGAGGAGAAAGTCAGGAAACAAAGAAATAAGTTTGGTGTAGTAATTCAACTGGTGACCGTGTAATTTGGTGACCTGGGGTTGACACCACGGGTGACTTTGTCTGTGGATGTTTGTGTTAGTTTGGTTTCTTTGGCTGTATTTTCTCAAGAATAAAAGTGAAGCACTGAAGGGCTCACCCTCTGCTTTGACTGCGACATCCATCAGCACAGTCAGCAGGAAGTCATCAGTTGACACGGTAACTCGTTACACCACAACAGCAAGACAGTTCTGATGATGCTGATGGTGAGGGCTAACTCAGATTTACCACCATGTTTGCAGTTTACTTCTAACACAACAGGTAGTTACACACAGCCTTAGGTCCTCATTTATGTTTGACCTGCAGAGGTTTTACGAAGAATAAACGTAAACTTTCCTCTCGTTTTTCTCCACAGATTCAGACGAGGAGATGGAGGAAGCAGAGGTCACTCCTCCAGCAAAGAAAGGAAAAAGGAAGTCCTCAGAGGATCTCGACCTCTCTGGATCTTCAGGTCAGTGCTCGGTCATGGTCGTTCTTCAGTAGGAGGCATCATCACTGCAGCCCAGTCTGAGGCCTCAGAGTCTTTGACCTTTGACCACGTGTTCACCTTGATATAAGGATTAGCTGATTAGAATTTGGATGTGATATCCCATATCAATGATCCTTTAAGGGATCTCCAACATGACACAAGAATGAACCTCCTTCATATAGAGGTCAGAGGTCAACTTCATCATGATCATCCTCTGCTGGTGAATGCAGTATCTCAAGACAGCTTCAGATATAGGCCAACGGCCTGTTTTTTGGTTCTTTTCATGTCTTGCCTCAGTCCTGAGTCTGTGACAAGAAGATAGACACCATTCTGTAGACTGTGCTGCAGTAACAAAGAAGAGACGGGAGAGCTTGCCCACCGCTAATTAGCTTAGCTCAAACACTGGGAGTCAATGGGAAGTGTTAGCCTGCCTCTGCCTACAGTCATCAGATAAACTCTTCAGCAGCTCTAAACGGTCCTGTGTGCATGATGCGATTCGTATTTTTACCATGTTATGTGACATTATCTTCTACTATCATTGTATTTTCTTCTTCTACTCCCAAATTGCATTTAAGAATGGCTCACAAATGAACAACTCACTCACAACTGCAAATTAGTTCGCAGAGGCAAGCTAACACTACCCATTGACTCCCAGTGTTTGAGCTAAGCTAACTAGCGTTTGGCAAGTTCTGCCGGTCTCTTGTTACTGCACACAGTCGAAAGAATGAAATCTACCTGCTTGTCATGGACTCAGGAGTGAGGCAAGACATGAAAACAAAGCAAATGTTGGCATATCCCTTTAAGATGCCTTGGCACATTTGTATGATGACCTGATTAAATTGTGAAGGTCAGAGGTTAACAGGTGTAATATTTCCTCAATGTCCTCATTGATGGACGACTGGCTGGTTAAATTTGAGTCATGTAAGGTCAGAGGTCAAGTGACACAGAGGCACTAGATCACCATGTTGTAGATCTAGGTTTTCTTCCTCTTGAAGCATTTTTAAATCTTACTTTCTGACTTCTCGGTGTGATTAAATGTTTGCAGTCCCACGTTGACCCAGTCTAAGGTTCTTGGTTGATCTTCATTTCTTCAGGTCCCAAACGTGGGAAAAAGAGGAAAGGAAGGAAAGACACGGCCATGTTAGCTTCTGCTGAAGAGGTGAGATCCTGTTTTTAGGAAAAGAAAAGTTTGTCTGCAGAGTTTGGATCCGCCAACGTCTGTCTGTCTGTGAGCATGATAACTCAGATTTCAGTGATTGTTGTTCATGACACAAAGGAGCAGCAATTAGATTTTGGTGTTGATCTGAATCCAGATGTGGGTCCGAGAGTTTGTAAAGTTTTGCTTTTCCACATTTGCCATAACAGCATGCCTAACATCGTCAGACTGCCCTTGCTTCATCATTTATCTTAACGGAAACTGTCTCAAATATTTGATTTTTTTTTTTTCTTGTTTTGCTTTTCAGTTCGGATCTCTGTTGGATGAAAATGCCGGCTCCAAATTCGACAACATCGGGCTGAACGCCATGGCCAACAGAGACAAAGCAGGTCAGTAAAACATATTTTCATCAAGACCTCTGCAGGAGAGACAGGCTGAGATATTTCAGATTAAAGTATGGATGCATAATATAATATTTTAGCAGATATTGGATATTTCTAAACTCATTATGATCAACACTGATATTTTTTAGAAGCACAAAACCTTCACTTAACTGAAACTGACCTGTTTCTTTTATTATTTATTCTTTAATAGATGATTCTTTTAAATTAGAAAAGTGGATGATTAGGTAAACATCCTAAGTTTGCTCATTCTGCCAATATACGGACAATCCGCATGGTCAAAATATCAACACAATTTTCCATTTTTGCTGATAACAATATTAAACTCTGTAGGCTGTTTTTTGCAGTGACTGATTTTGTTCTATTCATATCATTTATCCCTAGCATGTCTAGAAGGGATGCACATTATTATCAGAAAAGATATTTGCCTAAAAAGTTGATTCCTGTTTTACCAATATTTTAACGATGCAGATTAGCCATAAAAATCTCATATTTTGGCTGTAAATTTTGCAAAATGTTCAATGTACAATGATTGTTTACCTCTTCATCACACAATGTCCACTTTTATGAATCCAAAGTTTAATTTATTTAAGAATAAAATGGTTTTCTTGCTTCACACCAGTTTCTAACACAAATGGAAGAAACAGATCAATTTTAGTTAAGCAGAGACTTTGTGCTTTTGAAACAAAATATTGAATATCGGCAAAAATCCAACATCCAATGTGTTGTTAATTAATAAATGTAGGGACAAGGCTCCTATGTCTGTTAAAATAAAGACAACAAGAAAGAAAACAGAAATAATCACACAAGGTGTAATAAAACTGGTAAAATATCCTTTATAAAGGAATAAACACAGAAACAGGCATCCCTTTATAATTTATTTAAGGGGCAACATAAGGTCCCTGTTTTTTCCTCCTTTTATTCCTGCTTACACAGGCTTTAAAATGTATTAATAAATATGTAAAATGTCTTTTTTTTTACTTCAAACATCTCGATTTTTAATCAGCAGAACTATAAAACTCATGTTTTAAGGAAAAAACAAAGTCTTCAGTATTTGACTTTTCTGCTGGATACCAGCACTGTTTATTAACTCCTCCATGCAGAGAAAATCCCTCAGAACAACAATAACTGGCTTTACAAACACATTTTTAAAAATATACTTCTCTCAGTCTCTTGTTGACCGGCTTTACGAGGCGTTAGTCTTCAGCACCTGAATAAACAGTCCAAAGTGAAGCTTCTGCTCTGGCAGTTTCTCTGGAAATGCTTTTATTTGGAAGAGTTTTAATTTTAATATAATTTGATTTTTTTGTAGAATAGTGTTAAAGTTTAAATTCTAGGATTGTGAAAACCTGCAATGAATCACTAAAGAGTTTTTCTAAGGACTCATCTTTGCCTAAAACACGTTTGCTTTTGTTTTTTTTTAGTTTATAGAGTTTATAACCTAAAACTAAAATCTACTGTGACACAAACCTTATGTGTTTTTTGTTCTTGTGTCTCGCCTCACTCCCGAGTCCATGATGAGCAGATAGACCCCATTCTTCAGTCTGTGCGTGCAGTAGCATGGAAGAGACGGGGTGAACGAGTCTTTTGAACAGCTCTCTTAAGCAAACGATGAGAATAGATTCACAGTTGTGAGTGCGCTGTTCGTTTGCAAGCCAGTCTTAAATGTAAATGGCCAGCAAAAATGAACCGCTCACTCACAACTGCCATCAGTTCTCATCGTTCACTTAAAAGAGCTGATCAAAAGACTCGACTCGTTCGCGAACGTCACATCTCTAGCTCAAACCACCGCGGAAGAAGGTCAACAAAACAAGGCCTCTGTTTAGGAGTAGAAGAAGAAAATACGACGATAGCAGAAGATAACGTAACATAACACAGCACTGTTTAGAGCTGCTGAAGAGTTTATCTGATGACTGTAGGCAGCGGCAGGCTAACACTTCCCATTGACTCCCAGTGTTTGAGCTAAGCTAACTAGTGGTGGGCGAGCTCTGCCCATCTCTTCCTTGTTACTGCAGCACAGTCTGAAGAATGCAGTCTACCATCTTGTCAATGACTCGGAAGGGAAGCAAGACACAAAAAGATAAAAAATGTTTGCATATCCCTTTAAACTTTTCCAGCTCTGTGCTTCATAGATCCATAAAAACAGACATTTTAATGACTAAAACCTCCTCCTGCAGGTCTGAAGCAGCTGAAGTGGGAGGCCCAGCGTGACGACTGGATCCACGGTCGAGACGCCAAAACCCTGCGCAGGAAGAAGACGATGTTCAACAAGAGGAAGATGTTCGGGCGAGCGAAGGCGGGCAGGAAACCGTTTGGGAACAAAAAGAAGAAGAAGTAGAAGCTGCCTCCGTGTGACCGCTATTGCTTCCTTCAGATCGATGATGGACTCAGTCCTGTTTGGCAGACCAGGCCTCGTGGTCCCTCTCCCGGATCCCGTAGATGCCGGCCCACTCGTTGGATTGATAATAAACTGTGAGGGAGCAGAGACTCGCTTTAACGAAAGAAACTCTGCTGGTTTTTGATTTTGTAAACTTACAGACTTTGCCTACAGCTGCATTTACAAATGTAATACAAACAGATGTTCTTGTATCTCCGACATGTACAGAGTTCATTAATCAAATTAAAGCTATTAATGTTTCTGACACAGAGACAATCTGGACCATAAATCACGTCAATAATGCTTTCCTATGTGAAGATAAACAGAGTAAACTCACCGGCCACTTTATAAGCTGATCAGTGCCACAAATAGCTAATTAATCAATCACAGGGCAGCAGCCCAATGCATATAGGCATGTAGACACGATCAAGACGACCTGCTGAAGTTCAAACCCAGCATCAGAATAGAGAAGAAAGGTGATTTTAAGTGTGGCAAATGCTGATCTACTGGGATTTCTAAGCACAACCATCTCCAGGGTTGACAGAGAATGGTCCCAAAGAGAGAAAATATCTAATGGGAGGCAGCTCTCTGTACAAGAGGAGTGCTTGGAGATGATAGAAGGGCTACAGGAACTGGAATAACCTCTCATTACAACCGAGTTCTGCAGGAGACCATTTCTGAACACACAACATGTCCAAGCTCGGTGCAGATGATCTACAGTATGAACATGAAACTGAGGCTACAGGTCACACAGGCTCACCAGAACTGGATAACAGAAGATTGTTAAGATGTTTCCTGGTCTGATGGAGCAGATATTTTATGGGATGTTTTCTTGGCACACTTTTGTGTGTGACACCAAGAACTACAAAAGCCCTCAGAGAGCGCAGATCTCAGCCGAGAAGCTAGGTGGCTTTTCCAAAACCCCTGTAAAAGATACAACCCTGGATCACCAGATCCAGAACAGAGCCAGGATCCAGGCCAAACTCAGCACATACATGGAGGTTGTTATCCTGTATGAACACAGCAAGTTTTGGGAACATCACTTAATATTTTTGATTTTATATGAATTATTGAATGTCGTCAATGGGATTTCCCGTTATAAAGTTCTTTTTTTTTTTTTTTTGTGATGTCAATCTGGATCAGATCCAGATTAAATTTAACTTGATGACAGAGACATGGACCCCATATTATCCTGTGAAACTGGAAGTGAATCTGTTAAAAAATGGCAGAGATATGATTTTTTTCAATTCCACCCAATGTTAACTTGTGGGATTTTTTTTAAATTTGGGGAATTATTAGCATCCAGACAAATACACGTATCACCACCAAAATCTCAAATCTCTCTTATCTAAGTTGGACCATTAACAACATCTCCTGAAAATTTCAGCAAAATCCGTCCAGTAGTTTTTGTGTGATCTTGCTAACAAACAAACAAACAAAGGTGAAAACATAACCTCCTTGGTGGAGGTAACTGAGGCAGATCTGCTGTAAAAAGCAGGTAGCCTGGTACTAGGTGTACCTAATAAAGTGGCCGGTGAGTTAATGTATTTCTCATTAAAGATGTCCTGATAATTTACTCCTGACACAAACTTGATCTGCTCACCTTCCAGCACTGAAGGAAACTTCCTGTTCATGGTGTTCCTGAAATCTGGAGGTCAGAGGAGACCAATCGTGAATTTAGAGGTCAATAAGGTCACTCTGTACTCGTTGAGGAAGTTCCAGCGTTTACTGAAATACCTCGACTGTTGTTCATCATGTGGAAAAGACCGTACGCCCCGAAGACGCCAAGCACCTCCAGAGCGATCACCCCCTTCATCAGCTTCAGGGCCAGAGGGCTCAGAGATTTAGGAGCCATCTGAGGAGAGGACGACAGAAATAAACACAGATTTGATTAAAAACACGAGTGAGCAGATGAGATTCAGAACTGGACTGACAATACATTTACACATACAAGGAATTTGAACTGGTAAATTGATGCAAAAACAATCAACATATATATTAGAATAACAATGAAGGGTCATGATGAATAAAATAAAGTATATATATATATATATATATATATATATATATATATATATATATATATATATAAAATGTAATACATATACAATAGTCACAAAAACCCAACCCAACAACATATACAAAAGGTGTGGTTAAGGAGCTAAACAGATGAGCACTGAACTTTTTAACACTTAAATATAATATAAATATAAGATATAGACACATATTTACCATCTAACTAAAACTAACCAAATTCACAAATGTTTGTATATGTTCCTGATGTACATTTTGTATTATGTTGCATTTGTTAAGAGTTATTTTCATTTTTATTTCATTTTAATTTTATTTAATTTTATTCTCTATTTTTTTTTCTTCCTTTGTTCTAGAGAAAACAACTGCCGGAGTCAAAATCCTTATATGCCTCATGTACTCTACAATAAAAAACTATTCTGATTCGGAGATTTTCAACATTAATTCAGTTCCAGCTCTCCATACGTTTATGGCTTCACATAATGAACTCTTTCTGTACTGAGAGCTAAGAATAGTTATTTCCAATGAAGCTGGGACGTTGTGTTAAAAAATAAAAACAGAATATAATGATTCCCAAGTCCTTTTCCACCTACATTCAATTTATTACACCACAAATACAAGATATTTAATGTTCAAACTGATAAACTTTATTGATCTTCTGACAAATATTTATTTTGAATTTGATGCCTGTTCAATGCTCCAAAAAAGCTGAGACAGGGGCAACAAAAGACTGGGAAAAATGAGGAAGGCTCAAAAAATATATAAAAGGAAGGATGGGGTGGAAGTCACCAATCACAGCACATAAGCAGCCAGTCTGAAACCATCACTGAATGCCCATGACCTGTGATCCCTCAGGCAGCACTGCATTATAAAGCAGCATCATCCTGTAAAGGATATCAGCACGTGGGCTCAGGAACACTTCAGAAAACCATTGTCAGTTAACACAGTTCATCTCTACATCTACAAGGTCAAGGTCAAACTCTACCATGCTAAGACAAAGCCAAATATCAACAACACCCAGAAACACCGCCAGCTTCTCTGGGCCGAGCTCATCTGAGATGGACTGAGGCAAAGTGGAAAAGTCTGCTGTGGTCTGAGTCCACATTTCAGACTGTTTTTGGACATCATGGACGTGGTGTCCTCCGGGCTAAAGAGGAAAAGGACCATCCAGACTGTTATCAGAGCAAAGGTCAAAAGACAGCATCTGTGATGGTATGAGGGGGTGTTAGTGCCCATGGCATGGGTAACCTGCACATCTGTGAAGGCTCCATTAATGCTGAAAGGTAGACCAGTCTCCACTGAACATGTGAGGAGCATTATGATGAAAAACAACCTTTTTAAATCTCTTATTAAAGTCAAACATCATCAAGAATGAGAAAGAATTTACCTCCAAAGCTTCAACAGTCAGTGTCCTCAGGTCATAAAATAGGAAAGGTGATGAAGACAGTAGTAAACATGCCGCAGGCATCACAATCAAAATAAGTGAACATTTGCCACAAAAAACAATGATTTTTATCAGTATAACATTTAATATCACGTCTTTGTAGAGTGTTTAATTGGATATAAGCGGGAACAGATTTGAAACCATTGTTTTCTGTTTTTTTTTTTTACATTTACGTCCCAAATTCATCTAATTGTGGTTTGTAAACATAAAAAAGTGAATTATCCACAATCACGTCTGACCTTTTAAAAATCTCCTTACCTTCAGACTTGAGGCTGCGTCCCCACAATAATGACCTGAAACAGAAAAACCTGCGAACAATAACCGTAAATATTCCCGTCCTTGTGCTGAACGTCGTGCAAAACAAGCACAGACACCGGCCGTTACTTCCTGAGTACGGAGGCCGAGTGAGGACAAACGGCAGCGGTATCGTAAAGGCGCACACGCACTGCTGCGTTACATTCATGCTTTTATCTCCATTTAATTATTCACAGGATCCAGACACGGATAACCCAGGTTTTTTTAATAGTTTCGATGTCACGTGACCCAGTGACTCCACACCAGTATCTTATTGTATTACTAAGCTGGACAAATGAGACACACCACTTTCTAACTGCGGCCACGCCATTAGTGCTTCGGATAAATGCAGTCACACCGTCCAGGTTTCAAATTCTGTTGCGCACGTAGGCCAAATGTTACAGGGCGGTGTTACAGGCCGTGTCGGTGATGCGTTCAGTGGCACCGTGGAAATTCAGGTTCTGTTGGCAAATGACTAATGCTCCAAATCCATGAATGAAAATTGAATCTTTTCTGTCTTGATCAATCCCTGTTAATTTTTTAAATTCGTTAAAATGCATCTGAAAGTTAATGTTATATTGAATTTCAGACAATTCGACTGTAGCATTGTTGATTGAGAGCACTCCAAAATGAGGCATTTGAGGCCCGTTTTGACTAACTTCAGATATTAAAAAATTCATAAAAAATCAAAATAATACTATCATCTATAAAGTCCAACAGAACATTGTAAGGTACATTCCCATTCCCAATCAATAATACTAAAGTCAAATTGTCTGAAAATCAGACTCTGTTGGACTTTGTAGATCAGAGTATTATTTTGATTTTTTATTAACTTTTTAATGTCTGAAGTTAGTCAAAATGTTCCTGAAATGCCTGATTTTGGAGCTCTCTGAATCAATAATGTAGGAACCAAACATGTAAGTTTTGGAGATACCTTTGGGTGTAGGTGGGTTTTGTTTACGCACTGATTAGTGGGTGTGGTTTTTGGTGGCACGACGGTGAACAGTTAATTTACTTTACCTGTGGAGGTGAAGTTTGAGGTGGATGAGCACAGGGAGGACATTTTCTGTTGACCGCACATTTTGGATAGAATTAGACATATTTTCAGGTCCTGTTCGATAAAGTTGTTTGATGTAAAGATACAGCGTTATGTAAATAAACTGAGGTTTAGTGCTAGAAAGTAGTGAGTGCGCGACATCACTTTTCTTTCTTTTTCAATAATGCTCCCCTTAAATTGTCTGAAAATTGACACAGAGGTACCTGGGGATGCACCCTACAATACTCTGTTGGACTGTGTAAATCTTTTTTTTTTATTTTGAGGAATGATGAATTTTTTTAGATCTGAAGTTAGTCAAAATGGGCCTGAAATGCATGATTTTGGAGTGCTCTAAATCAAAAATTCTATAGTTCAAATCAATAATGCTAAGTTCAAATTGTCTGAAAATTGGCACAGAGGTACCTGGGAATGTACCCTACAATACTTTATTGGAATTTGTAGATCATCATTTTATTTTGATTTTTTTATGAATTTTTTAAGATCTGAAGTTAGTCAAAATGGGCCTGAAATGCCTGATTTTGGAGTGCTCTGAATCAATAATTTTCTTTTCAAACTGCCTCAAAATTGGCACAGAGGTACCTGGAAATGTATCCTACAACACTCTCTTGATAGATAATAGTTTTATTTTGATTTTTTATGAATTTTTCTAAGATTTGAAGTTAGTCAAAATGGGCCTCAAATGCATGGGTTGGAGTGCTCTGAATCAATAATGCTCAGGTCAAACTCTCTGAAAATTGACACAGAGGTAACTGGCATTGTACCCTACAATACTCTGTTGGACTGTGTAGATCATAAATTTTTATTTGATTTTTTCATGATTTTTTTGAAGATCTGCAGTTAGTCAAAATGGCACTGAAATGGCTGATTTTGGAGTGCTCTGAATCAATAATGCTCAGGTCAACTTGTCTTAAAATTTGCACATAGGTACCTGGGGATATCCCCTACAACAATCTCTTGGACGTTGTAGATCATAATTTGTTTTTGAGGTTTTATGAATTTTTTAAGATCTGAAGTTAGTCAAAATGTCCCTGAAATGCCTGATTTTGGAGTGCTCTGAATCAATAATTTTCTTTTCAAACTGTCTGAAAATTGGCACAGAGGTACCTGGGGATATCCCCTACAATACTCTCTTGGACGTTGTAGATCATAATTTTTTTTTGAGGTTTAATGAATTTTTCTAAGATCTGAAGTTAGTCAAAATGGGCCTCAAATGCCTGATTTTGGAGTGCTCTGAATCAATAATGCTCACTCAAATTGTCTGAAAATTTGCGCATAGGTACCTGGGACAACCCCTACAATACTCTCTTGGACGTTGTATATCATAATTTTTTTTTGAGGTTTTATGAACTTTTTAAGATCTGAAGTTAGTCAAAATGGGCCTCAAATGCCTGATTTTGGAGTGCTCTGAATCAATAATTTTCTTTTCAAACTGTCTGAAATTTGGCACAGAGGTACCTGGGAATGTACCCTAAAATACTGTCTGGACTTTGTAGATCATCGTTTTAATTTGATGTTTTTAGGAATTTTTTAAGATCTGAAGTTAGTCAAAATGGGCCTGAAATGCCTGATTTTGGAGTGATCTGAATCATCAATTTTCAGTTCAAACTGTATAAAAATTGGCACAGAGGTACCTTGGAATGTACCCTAACATACTCATTTGGACTTTTTACATCATCATTTCATTTTGATTTTTTATGAATTTTTCTAAGATCTGAAGTTAGTCAAAATGGCCCTGAAATGCCTGATTTTGCAGTGCTCTGAATCAATAATTTTCTTTTCAAACTGTCTGAAATTTGGCACAGAGGTACCTTGGAATGTACCCTAACATACGCATTTGGACTTCTTAGATCATCATTTCATTTTGATTTTTTATGAATTTTAGAAGACTTGAAGGTAGTCAAAATGACCCTGAAATGCCTGATTTTGCAGTGCTCTGAATCAATAATTTCCTTCTCAAACTGTCTGAAAATGGGCACAGAGGTACCTGGGAATGTGTCCTATAAGTCTCTCACAGACTTTGTAGTTCATATTTTATTTTAATGATTTTATGAATTTTTTAAGATCTGAAGTTTGTCAAAATGGGCCTCAAATGCCTGATTTTGGAGTGCTCTGAATCATCAATTTTCAGTTCAAACTGTATAAAATTTGGCACAGAGGTACCTGGGAATGTACCCTAAAATACTGTCTGGACTTTGTAGGTCATTGTTTTAATTTGATGTTTTTAGGAATTTTCTAAGATCTGAAGTTAGTCAAAATGGCCCTGAAATGCCTGATTTTGGAGTGCTCTGAATCAATAATTTTCTGTTCAAACTGTCTGAAATTTGGCACAGAGGTACCTGGGAATGTACCCTAAAATACTTTCTGGACTTTGTAGATCATTGTTTTAATTTGATGTTTTTAGGAATTTTTCTAAGATTTGAAGTTAGTCAAAATGGCCCTGAAATGCCGGATTTTGGAGTGATCTGAATCAATAATTTTCTTCTCAAACTGTCTGAAAATGGGCACAGAGGTACCTTGGAATGTGTCCTATAAGTCTCTCTTAGACTTTGTAGTTCATATTTTTATTTTAATGATTTTATGAATTTTTTAAGATCTGAAGTTAGTCAAAATGGCCCTGAAATGCCTGATTTTGCAGTGCTCTGAATCAATAATTTTCTTTTCAAACTGTATAAAAATTGGCACAGAGGTACCTTGGAATGTACCCTAACATACTCATTTGGACTTCTTAGATCATCATTTCATTTTGATTTTTTATGAATTTTAGAAGACTTGAAGGTAGTTAAAATGGGCCCTAAAATCCCTGATTTTGCAGTGCTCTGAATCAATAATTTTCTTTTCAAACTGTCTGAAAATTGGCACAGAGGTACCTGGGAATGTACC